>OX382273.1:10815849-11415849 GCA_947507595.1 Pyralis farinalis
AAAGCAGGTAGTTGACCACTGAGTCTCCATTCGCGTTCACACTTTGGTATTTCTTATTCTCTGAAGACAGCGTTGCCTAGTGACAAAACTTGATTCGTACATCCTCTAACGTTTCGAAATCCTCCCTGTGTAATTACTTATAGTTACTACCATAATCACTATTTTAATTATATTTGAGTTTATTGTAATGTATATATTAAAGTAATAAATTTATTTGAAACTTTGTAATTAAATTGGAGCGTGGAATTACGCATTAAATTATCCCCGGTTCTATTATATCACACGATTGCGTATTATGCAAAGAAAATGTGAAACTTTAATTATAAAATGAAACGTTTAACTGACAATGAATGCGTTAGTTAAACTTCAAGACACAAAATCATTCAACATACTGTCTAGATAGTCTTTGGACCAACGAGTTACTGCTTTTAATTGCTGGGACAGTGAAGATTAGTAGCAATTATAGGCCTATTGCAAGTGCTTCCATATTTTCCAAAATCGGAAGGAACTATAATTAACTAATAATGTTGGGCTACATACAGGATCTTCAGCCGAGAATTGATCGCCAATTAGTATCCGCCCTGGCTACTCAGTTCATTTTCTATTATATTTGACTGATTGTTAAACGGACTTAGAATAGTATATATATATATATATATATCTTCACGCCAGGTCCCTTGCGGGGTAGGCAGAGAGAACCGAGCGCTATAAGACGCGATCCTAACATACTTCACTCGTTTCTGTAATATTCATAGCTCTTATCATGCATGCTCGCCGGTTCCTGGGGCTCCTGATATCACCTTCTGATAAAACACGACCAATTTGGTCATAGTAGGTTAGTCTCGGTCTTTCTCAGCTACTACATCCTTCCACTTTTGCATTGTATATCTGTTTCGTCATTCTTTCGTCCTACATTCTTTCTACATGTCCGAACCAACGCAGCATGCCCTTTCTTATCTTAACACTTAACTCTTTCAGACCAACTCTTTCTCTCACGTCTTCATTACGAACGTGGTCAGCAAGCGTTATGCCACAAATTTTGCGCAGTGCTCTCAACTCAACAGCTCAACTCGACCGAATTTATTCTACTTTCATGCTCTCTCTGCCATTCCCAATAATTATTATAATAAATAGAATAGATCAAAGACAAAGCTTTAGCTACTATCTTGACCATAGATATATATGGGTTTCTATTGGGTACGCCGTAATGCATTACTATCGAAACATTCTTCCAAAAGGTTACCTGAGAGAAGTTCGAACCGTTGATGACCCAGTGATTTTTGATCGGCTTATTCCACTTTACACACTAAACATTGTCGCCTCTATTTGTGTTATTTTAGAAAATATGTTTAAGGGCAAAGGAAAGGGCTTTTTGAGTTAATATTAGCGGCTGAGTTCCACTAACGTACCACTCGTTATAAACTGAAATTCTGTCCATACCAACTTGATAGCGACAGGCCTTTTACCGCGGTTAGCTAAAGACATTTCCACCTACTTAAAAAAAATTGGAATCAATTTCCCTCAATGGTATTCCCAAGCTAAGATGCAATAAGTACTCTTTCAATGACAGTATCGTATCTTAATAATATGCAATAACTTTCAGGCGGACTTTGGAATTACGCAACATGCGTCAGCTGTGCTATTGCTGACGTATGAAACATTCAAATTGAACCCACGTGCCATGAAACGCTACTGCCTATTCTTTTCTTCCAAAGTCTAACTCACCTTTTCTATATACAACGTCGGGTGGCATACAAGCATACGGACCACCTGATAAAGTGAAGTAAAGTGGTTACCGCAACCTATGAACGCTTGCAATAAAGTAAGTATGGCTCATACGTTACCACTCCTGTTGCAACTCCACTCACTCGCAGAAATGCAACAACTCAGCTACATATACAGAACAACAAGTGAGAAATTTTTTTTTGGCTGCGGTTTTCTGTAAGGAGGTTATTGCCGAGTTGGTCTGCTTTGCCTAAAACACTCAGACTAAAATATACAGACATGTTCATGCATACAAATATTTTTGGTGTATGGGAATCAAACTCACGAGTCTGCTCCGCATACACTATTTGCCGCAACGACCAATGACCAAGACTTACCTACTATGATCAAATTGGTCGTGTTCTATCAGAAGGTGATGTCAGGAGCCCTAGAAACCGGCGAGCGTGCATGAGAAGAGCAATGAATGTTAAATAAGCGAGTGAGATATGTAAGGATCGAGTCACGTGGCGCTCGGTTCTCTCTGCCTACCCCGCAAGGGATTTGGCGTGAAGTTATAGATAGATAGATAGAATAAAAATAAAGAGATACCGTCAAAATTTGTGTCAGAAATGAATTCCGCCAAGCGTGCGAGAAGGGGGGTGCACGGGCAAGTTTAATGGACTCACACTCACCTAAAAATGTGAATCCTTGTAGCTAAGCATACATGGCAAAGATACCGCGATGATTTTATTTTATAGGGAAGCCAGACTTATATGTATTCCCTGTGTTACCGGCTTGCTGTGAACGTCCACGGTAATATCGTCACGGTAAAAATAATATAAACGCACTTTAGTTTAGGGACTTATAATATAGGTAAGCTTTTCAGTAACATTAGAGGTACTTCCGCAGTCGGATGTGTCTTATTATATACAGTTGTACTCTACCCCTCTTCTGTCAGAGAGCCTTAATTAAAGGGCACGTATACACCACGTGAACGTGAGGTTTAGATCTAAATATGATGGTGAATAATTGGCTTTCCCTTTTCTATTAGGGCATAGTCTATTCAAAACCTATTTAAATTTTCATGGGATAACTTACAATTTAATTTTCTTAAACGACATTGTACTGCGACCCACACTAATTTAATTAAAAATCACGGGTTCACATAAAGAGGAAAAGTTCACGTAAAAAGATAACACGCCTAAATGTATTCTCCTGAACAAATTCAGCCGAAATCTGATAAAACTCCAGCTCGATCCATTTCGGCAAACTTTCCTTTTATCTACACCACCGAGAGAGGCCGAAAACACCTAAATTTGTATACGTTTATCGCTAACAAACTTGGCCAGATTCTATTTATATTCAATCTTTCAGTCAGTGCATGCCTCTGATAAGGCCTTACTCATTTTTTTCCATGAAATTACGCTGTATTATCTAAATTAGTCTTTGTTTGAATTTTAGTACCCTGTAACGAAATATAGGAATATTAACGATACATCTTAACGTGTCAATTGATCACTAGTGCTGAATTAAAAAATATCTTGCTTGACACGATTAGGATATAAATATACCGGTCACTAGTAGGTGAAGTGAAAAAATAGTAGTAAAATGAAAAATGTGTAATCGCAATTGATCACCGCTGGTGAGATCAGACTTACCTTGGCGTCCATTCGTCCATATGTCACAAACTCTGTAATCTACATAATTACGTTTCATAATTAGCTTGTACCCATACTGCAAGCTTTAATGATCTAGTGACTGGAGTGCGTTGTGTAATTTGACTGGAAATATTTATTTTTTAGGGTTTTACCTCAAAAGGAAAAACTGTCTGTCTGTCTGTCCGTAAGGCCGTCTATCAAAAACCTTATTCTCAGGGACGGTTAGAGCTATCAAGCTGAAATTAATATCAAAGATCTGCAATCCCTTCGAGCAACGAAAAAATCAAACTTTTAAGTCATCGCAATCAAAAGATATAGCTGTTTATGCCTAATTTATGTGCATATTCTGACACTCGCAAAACCTATATGGTACTTCTCGTTTACCTAGAATCATGAAATTTGGTAAAAAGCAATGTCATACAGCATAAATAAAGGAAAAAATCCGAAAATCGTAAATTTGTACATCACAAAAAAAAATTTTTTTCGAAATAATTCCTGAAAATATTTTTTTAAGGAACCCTCGGTGCACGAGTTGGACTCGCACTTAACGGCTTTTTTATATTAATAATTATGGTGTAAATGAAAAATTTTTACAATAAAAATTAACATTAGGTACGCATAATATTATTAGTAATGCTGTAACCAGTAATGCTGTTATTTACGTTTATAATACTTAATAATAATACTTAGGTTCCAATACTTAATTTTCATTAAGCTTATTCATTATTTTTGAATATAATGTGTGAAATTATATCAAGTACGACTAACATTTTATTATTTGTATTGCTCCTAGGTCTTAGCTAGGTCCTACAAATAGGTTACTACAGTACTCCAGGTAGGTATGGTTTGATCCGACACTTATATAACATTAGTCTTTGCCTCGAGATGAACTACAGCTGAGTATGGCCTGACATGTTTAACAGCAGAATTCATGTGATGTGTGCTTTGACTATAAAAGTGACGGAGTGTACATTCTATCTCTAACCTACAGGTTTACATTTTACGTAATATGTTATTTGTTAAAGTATTCTGTTTATGTATAGATTATTGCGCTTAGGACACGAAAGGTTATAATCTAAAGCCCGTTACGATGGACTATAATACTGCAGCCCGTGACTTATATTGTAGCTATGTCTGTGACGGACTTAAGGTTTCCTTAAACTTTTCTGATGATTACTTGATAAAAGTCGAAGGATCCGTGAAAGTTGTCGAAAATTTCGACCACAAGTATTTTACGTTTATCGATAAATGCTTCACTCAATATATCCCACGAGGCACTGTGCTAGCGAACTTCGAAAACTAATATAGGGGACGTAAAGACTTGTGTAAGTTATCATTTATTACAATACTAGCGAACCTTCACTATGTCGTTTGTCTGTATATGTTGACTATGTCGAGTCTTAAACATCCAATCGTCCCACTAGTTTGAAGCGGTAACAGTATATAAACGCTTATAAGAATAGAAGTATCACTCATCCATTGCGGCTTTTGTTACAATGCAGAATCTTAATAAAAGATAACTTCCTTCCAATAATAATATAATCCTTCGCTAATTTGTTATATGTTTGTGTTTTTCTATAACGTAAAGATACAAGGTGTCTGTTTGTTCATAAAAGTAACTTTACAATTGTGTCAATTAAAAACAATCGCCCATAAAGATCACAATTCGCCGAACATCTTACAAATAAAGGGCATAATTTATCCCTCAATAATACGTATTAAATTTTATAAATAAGGTTTAAAACTAAATATTAGGGATCAATTAGAAATTATTAAACTTAATCATTTTAAAATTACTCTTATAAACAAACAGACAGACCTAAACAACTCTTCTCTGTTAAATATATTTTCACTCACCCCATCAGCCTCTGCTCTCAGTTCTAATAAAGGACGGCACTACGATGGATTTGTCACTTGTAGCATTTTATTCTAACGACTAACATCTCCAGCGCCTGATGATGCCTTGTGGAGAGGCGAAATACGTGTCGTAGCGACGACCAGGGCAATCATGGCAGCAACGATGGCTGGAACTACCGAGGCACAAACTACCGGAGCATATAGTTGCCATGGCAGCGACAGCATGTTGCATCTACTAACGGTAGTGGGTGGGTGCCTGCCGGCGCTAATTCATATGATCTAATAGGTGGCGGAGGCATACAAAGGTTAGATCATTTTGCAGGGGGCAATGTGTATTCGTTCGCCACCTTTCATCAGATATATAAAAAATTAGGCAATTTTTTTCTATATCACTCTGTATTCTTGGTGCCTATGGAGATAAAAGCCAAAACCCCCGTTGGTGAGACAAGTGGGAAAGCGGCAGATATCCGGGATAGGACTTTTTTGTTAAATTCGCGTTTGTATACAATCTGTCAAATAAAAACGGGCGCGATCCGGTGCGGCCCGATTTCCCGCCCCTGTGGATTTTGGCTTTAAGAGAGTGGACGGAACTAAATAAAAAGTGAAAAACAAACGTATGGTCTGGCTTACGTTAAGCAGCTATCGTATTTATTTATCCGTGTTCAATAATAATAAATTCGGACGTACAGAAAGAATGCAAGATGAAAGAATGGAAGGATGTAGAAGCCGAGGAAGACCAAGACTTACCTACCTTGACCAAATTTGTCGTGTTTTATCAAAAGGTGAAATCAGGAGCCCCAGGTGCCGGCGCGTGTGCATGATAAGAGCTATGAATGTTAGAGAAGCGAGTGAAATGTGTAAGCACCGCGTCTTATTACCGCACTCGGTTCTCCCTGTCTACCCCGCAAGGGACCTGGCGTGAAGATGTACATACATACATACAGTAATAATTAATATTTAATGAGGATTTTTGGAACTAGCCTTGTCTGATCACAAAGCGCAGCATCTTGCTCGTCCAGTCAATTCTAATTTTTATATTGACTAATGGTATCTTGAAAAACGTGACTATTCTAAATCGAACTTGGAAAAATTCAGACACTGTCCAAGCTCACTTGTGTTCAGCGACGTATATTGCACAGAAGACACGAATGCGGCTTTTGAAAATTTCCACGAACTGTTAAAATTATTTTATGATCTATGTTTTCCTTTATTAAGACGTAAAATCACTCTGCGAATTCGCTCTAAATGGATAAGTCACGGTAGAAGGATATGTACTAAGCTCTAACGACATTTGTTATGGCAATTTAGAAAGAGCGAAAGTAATAAAGATAACACAAACTTTGGAACGTATTCGGCACGTCTGAATAGAATAATTAAATTAACTCAAAAATCACAGAATGATTATTACTAAATCACATAATGCATAAACACTTCCCGTAATAAATCAAAAGCGATGGAAAATTATAAATAACTAGCTGCTGCCCGCGGCTCCGCCCGCGTGTAGTCAAATAATGTAGCCTATGTGTTAATCCAGATCATAATCTATCTACGTGCCAAATTTCATTCAAATCCGTTCAGCCGTTTAAGCGTGAAAGAGGAACAAACATCCATACATACAAACTTTCGCATTTATAATATTGGTAGGATAATATTAATACAAATGCACCTAAAAATTATATTAAAAAATTAATGGTAAATGACAAATATATGACTAATCCTGATAATATGGATCGGGAGTTTAACAATTTTTATATTGACCAAATAAAAACTTCAAATACAAAAGACATAACTCAAAGGAAAATTGTGTATAATAAACCAAATCAATATTTATAAAACCTACTATACCAGTTGAAATAATCAAAATTAATCAGGAACTAAAAAATACATATATACCACCGGATCTGACGAGGTTTTCACCGTAGTTATTAAGCATGTATCAATTGTAATAGCAACCGTACTATGTCATATTTTTAACTTATATATTTTACTGGGTATCTATCCAGACAAGCTACTCTTAGCTATCAAACCTAATTGATCAATGATAATTGTTAATAGATTCAGGCGTTATTTTGCGAAAGTCAAATTTACATGCAATTTGATCTAACCTGCTTTGTGTGCTTGCGCCACCAATTAGTTCATGCGGCCTAGCGCCGGCCGGCACCCATCCACTACTGTTAGTACGTGCTACATGCCGACGCTGCCATGGCTGCTCCGGTAGTCTCTGCCTCGGCTGCTGCGGTCGTCCGCCATCTGGAACAGAATCCGCATGCCCCCACCACCACCGTCGATGCCACGACTGGCCTGGTCGTCGCTGCGACACGTGTTTCGCCTCTCCACGAGGCATCATCAGGCGTTGTAGACGTTAATCGTAAGAATAACATGCTACAAGTGACAAATCCATCGCAGTGCCGTCCCTTATATTGAATTGAGGGTGGGGGTGGATGGTGTGAGCGAAAAGATATTTAATAGTGGGGAATGGTTTACGTCAGTCTGTTTGTTCATGAGAGTAATTTTAGAATTTGACTGCATATCATTCATACGTTGCGTCAACAATGCTGTACGGCATAATTTTCTGGGGAATTTGACAGACACTGACTTCGTATTTAAGGCGCAAAAGAAATGTGTAAGGACAATTTGTAGACATACGAAAAGAGACAGATGTAAGCCATATTTTAAATCGTTAAAAATTCTTACATTACCAAGCCGTATATTATATAATTATAGAGTATATTTATGAAAGTGCGACATTTGTCAGAAACAATATAAATTTGTTTAACAAACGTGAAACTGCTCAGCATAGAAAAAAAAATATGCTTTCCGCCGTGTAAGATTTCACTATTTCGTAATAGTGTACTTGTTATGGCTCCAGGAATATATAAAAAATTGTTGAACACTATTATAGAAAGTGAGAGTCAAAATATATTTTAAAAAAAGGTTATTTGACATGTTAGTGGAAAAAAACATACTATTGCGTTAAAGATTTTCTTAATGACAAATTTTAAATTTTAATTTTAATACTTTCAATGATGATGATATGTAATATTGTAAATTAATTACGCATTATGGGGAGGGAAATTTGGAAATAGTTACAATAGTTCGCCGGCGCGTTCCAAAATGGGCAAAATCAGAAAGTTTAAATGTTTAATTGCGGAATGAGAGTATGATGTATGAATGTGGTTATGTATGTATATGATTTTAAAAAATGTATGTTATACAACATTTATTGTTGCAAAAGCGCCTTGCCCACGGCAGGGGTGTAAGTTTAAAAATAAAAAATATTTGCATGCCTGAAGGCTGAATATGGTTTAGCTACTATGCATTCATCACATATACTATCATGTATACCCGTATTTGCAAATAAGGACATTTATTGATTTAAAATCAATCTATAACTTCACGTCAAGACTCTTGCAGGGTAGACATACAGCACCGAGTGCGACATTACTCACTTCTTTAACATTCATAGCTTTAAGGCTCCTGACGCCTGATTCAGGATTTCTACATCCTACTACTTTTGTGTTGAATATAATAATATGATGACTAATATTAAAATAAAATCTTACATATATATTCATCATGCTTATCTCCCATTGGGTTAGACAGAGACTATGAAACGACAGGTGCACCAATCCAAACATACCAATGTCACTTCTTCTACATTTATCAACCTCTTCATACATGCTCTGCGGTTTTGGGTGCTATTGATTTGGAGCTTTTTCAGCACGGTGATCAATTTGATCTGTATGTGTGCGTCTAGGATGACCTCTGCCGATATCTCCTGCCGATAACTTACTCTTGCTCAATACACTTTTTCTGTAACTTTTTCGTATTTAATAATAACAAAATAACTAATCATAAAGGGCATAACACCGTGAGTAACTTCGGAGAAATGGCAGCACATCTCTCGACACCCCTGAGTCACTCACACCGGTATTGCCCCCGGCCGAATTTCTCTGACATTTCGGGGGTCCATCCACTGAGTGGCGAGCCACCGCCTGACGGAAGTAATATCAGATATGATAGTTGTGGCAGGCGTCCGTCCCTCTTCTGTAATAGCCCAGTACTAATAATCCCTCCAGATCTCATTTTAATAGCCGAATAATTTCCAACACATTCGCAATAGTCCCAATACCTGCTGTGACCTGGTTCATGGATATATTGTCACATTGATATCCCCTGGAGAAGGTCACGGCGGCTATACAACATTACATTGAGCTTCTCAAAGGGCACGCCTATCAAATGACCGGGATAAACCCGTGATATAAGAACTATAAAATAACTAATTCAATGAATACAAATAAATAATATATGTATCACTAAATATATTATAACTAAATATTTAAAATACTTATTGTATTACAAAACAAATATATTATAATCTATATATCTTTTAACAAATAGTATTTAATAATAAATATATAAAAATATAATAATGACTTATGTATGTCGTCATATGTCGTAATACTAACCAATAAGAAAAATAGTAAAAGACCGCCTTTTAATATTTTTTTATTAGTTAGTATTTATGCAATACTTTTTTATTTTTCAATGAATGGAAACAATGTTCTTACAACACTGCATCTAGTACGAGTATATGACATGTGCCACTGTATGATTTCAGATCCTTTTATAGAGGATATACATCATGGGTAAAGACAAAATTATGTAGGCAACTGTAAATTAAGTATAAGAGATTTCATGTGATACTCGTACTATTATAAACCCACATTCATGTTTTGATAACCCGCATTATACAACAATTGCATAACTATCATAAAACTTATTACCGGGTTCAGCAAAACTTTTGGATATATTAAAATCAGTCCTATGTTAGGCTACGATGTTATCCTTATATATTTATTCTAGTTCACATTTTTAAATTTAAATGAAAGTTCAAACAAAAGACTATTAATAGCAATTTTGCAATATTACAAATGCTAGCGCTCGTTACAAAGTTAACCAACCGACAACATCAAAATAGCTAAGTCAAGACGGTAATTATCTATTTTGAAGACACCCTCATCTCAGAGGGTTTAAATAAGTTAAAGACACGTGGCACAGGAATCAATTAGTTTAGAAATTATCGTCAACATGCATATTTTATAATGTAAAAAGAAAAACCTACAACAAAAAGCGCCGTGAGGATCAATTCAGGAATCCTAACATATTATTGTATACAGCATTTATCGATCGATCATATATCGTATTTTATATGACAGGAGTATGTTAAATCAGGACGATATACGTGGGACAGTCAGAAAGTTTTACGAAAATAAAAAAAAGTGTTCTATAGGTAAATATTTTCTTATTAAATCTTTCAAAGTACTCTCCACCAGCCTCTGTTCAAAGTTTCATGGGTCTGAACCAGTTTTTGCAACAATTTTTCCTGTCCGCCGCAGACACCTCATTTACAGCCTGCTCGAACGCTACGACAGCGCATCTTCCGGCGACGAAAATTGTATCCTTTTGAGCAGATTTTTTATTTTCGGGAATAAAAAGAAGTCACACGGTGCTAGGTCAGGGCTGTAAGGAGGGTGACCCAGGAGTTTGACCGCTGTGCTGTCCAGGAAGTCCCTCGTATTGAGGGCGGTATGCGCGGGCGCTTTGTCATGGAGCCGTAGCCAGCGGAGTCCTATGTTTGATCGTTTGTTGTCACAACAGAGATTTTTTTTTGCCAAAGACTTGGTAGTATACCATTCGGTGTTGATGTTTCTTTGATTCTGTAAAGGAATTGACACCACGTAGCCAGTCAAATTGAAAAAACTTGCGATCAAAATCTTCCCGCTTCTAAATCGCTTCACTTTGGTAGGCGTAGTCGTTTTGAAACACCCAAACCGTCGACTAGCGCTTCGTTTCTGGATCGTATGAATAAATCCAGGACTCATCAGCTGTATTGATTTCGTAAACACGCCGAGACGAGCCTGCTTCAAATTTGTTTATCATATCACTGCAGCATTCCATCCGGGCCTGCTTCTGAGCAACGGTGAGGTTGTGCGGCAGCGTGAGGAGGATAGTTTCATGCAAGTGTAGAAGCTCGCGAAGGCTTCCCGATCTAATCTGCAGTATGTGCTGAATCTCTTGATATGTAACTCGCCTATTGTCATGAATTAAATTTTTCACTGCTTGCACGGTTTCTTCCGTAACAGCCGACAAAGGGCGACCACTTCTTTATTCATCCCACAAAGTTAGTCCACCACGCTAGAATTCATTATACCAACGATACATGGTTGCCTTGGAAGGGCCTTCATCCATGAATGCCATTTGAAGTCTATCGTACGATTTGTCCGGTTTCAGGCGACACTTGAAATCGTAGAAAATCATAGCGCGAAAATATTCCCGGCGCAGATCCATTTTTCAATGAGACACGATAATTTAAATTAGCTCGCTAAAAAATGTGGAGGGAAATTTTGAAATTGGAACGTACCTATTCTTACTTATAAATAATCATATTTTCAAAATAGATTATAACTGGCCAGTCTCTCATAGGTACATTAAAACGTTTCTTCGCAATACTTTCTGAGTGGCCTAGTAATGTAGGTGTGTGTATATACATACATGCATACATGCGAAATGTCTTTATGAAAGAAGGTCACAAGTTCACAACTATTTTAAACAACAGTGTTATGAGTGTAGTGCACTTCTGACCCTTACCGTACATCAAGTCAGATAGCCTTTCTGACTTACATGTAGATCTTCGACTCAGTTTTGAAAAAAATATTTTAAATAGCGCTAAATATGTGCAAAGAGGCATGTAAGTATTAAAGGTGGGACTTAATGGTTGAATCTTCCGTACCAAGGAAGAGCAAAGCGTAGCCGAAGAGAAAAATTGTATATTAAATTTGCGTGAATGCAGGAATTAATCGAATAAATATAATTAATTTTATGATACTAAAGCTAGTGAAAGTGAGCTTTAGGGAAGAGTGAAAGACGAATTTTCAACGAGGAAGTGACGTTGACTTAAATAGCAAACTCTCCTAGTAGTGCAGTCAGTATGGTATTAAAATAGATCGAATTATAAAATGGATTCATTCGATAGGGAAAAATATGTAGACAAGGACCCCAAATTATTTTTGTCCACATCTTATCCCCCCCCCCCCCCCCCTCAGTAAATAAAAATTGAGAATACAATTGAATAATACTGCCGAATAAGCCTGAAAATGTCAACTCGGGGGTTTTTAGGGTCACTGATCACGATCCCGTCGTCAGATTTCCCAAATTCCTCGTCCCCCTTCTCTAACTAACCCCCTATGTGTTCATCTAGCATGTTTTGAAAATATCCATCAAAATTTAATGAAACGGTGGACTCGGGGGGAGAATTTTAAATGCGAAAATTACAGGTTCGCGCGATATGTTCCACGATTGACTTTCTTTTCAAACGTTAACTCTAGAAATCTAAAAGAGCGTAGACAGTAAACGACAGATGATTTATATATTATAATTTTAGTGTGAAAATACATACACAATCTTGGCTTTCCTGCTTCCTTTGACCAACATTTAAATGTGCTAAAAATATCAAAAAACACATAATAAAATCGGTAAAATAAAAATTTTGATACTTCATATACTGATCTCTACGAATACACATTACTAACCTAAGTTTGCGAACAAAATAATACTGTTTAATTTCTATTTATTATATAGAAATATATACAGGCTTAAAGTATAAAGTAAAGTTTATCATAGGCGGTGATTGCACGAACTAATCAGAATCTAAATATACATAATTAATTTATGTATAGTGATAATATTACCACGGAGTTGGTAGTTTCTATACAGCATTGTATTACTTTGCCGTGATTGATTAGTGATATTAATGTATCAAGTATAACAAAAGCCTACGTTGTGATTAAATATCTTAAGCATTTAGCTCTATCTACTAACCGCTATGATATGATTACATTTCAAAAACAAAGACGAGCTCGATGGCGCAGTCGTGAATGACGCGACTTTGACAACTCTCGTGGGTTCGATTTCCACACAAGACAAACATTTGTATGCATGAATGAACATATCTGTTTGTCGTGGTCTGGATGTTTTAAGGAGGAGATAGAGCACATCAAAGCGGCCCGTCTGGGGTTCTCACAACTCTCTAGAGGTTTGTTGTGTTCCTGCGTGTGAGTGAGGTCTCCAGTAAGCTCCTTGCTTGTTGCTGTGTTTGCAGCAGAGGAGGCATCGCGAAATTTATACTTAATATATCGCAAGCGTTAGTAGGCTACGGTACCCGCTTTACATCAGATGGGTCGTATGCTTGTATACCCCCCGACGTAATATAAAAAAAAACTCTAGAGGTTTGTTGTGTTCCTGCGTGTGAGTGAGGTCTCCAATAATGGGCTACGGTAATCGCTTTGCATCAGTTGGGCCGTATGCTTGTATGCCTTCCGACATGGTACAAAAAAATGATTACCGCTCAAACAGTAATCAAGAATACAGCTTCTTGATGCTAAGCAGCCTTTGGACGTTTGCAACATTAGAGATATCGTTTGCAACTGGCGACCCTGTATACACCCTATTATCTTTTTTTTTGGGAAACCCTTTGCCGTAGGACTTTAGGAATACCTCACCAGGGACTTCTTTCTACAGCTTACGAACTGCTTCTGGAACAACTGCACAACAGTACGCGATTTTCGTTTAAATGGGTAAGTATGAACTACGTTTATTTTGAATAATTCTTCAAAAATGCTTTTAATGCGCTTTAATTCACTTAATACATTTAAAAATATTATATAAGCTGATACGAAATCACAATATATGCAAAAATGTAAAGTAGTTTTCAAAATTAAACGAAAATCTCAAAAGCAGTACTAAGTTGCAGTAAAAGACATCAAAAATGCTCTCCCTAAAAAGACATATATAGCATTGATACAAACAGACAAACAAAACGTTTACATACTTGCAATTAGGGTGAATTTGCTATTTCCATATATAGGCAAAAGAAGTAGTTTCCCGTTTAATATATAATTACACTGTACTTTAGCGCTGGACAACACAAATCAACACGTAAATTCATTACTTATTTTATAAATTCAATGAAGAAAATGTAAAATTAGTTTTATGTAGAAAAGAACAATGTAGGAAATGCAAAATTTACTACATTATATTAAGCCGACACTTAATTGTTCGACTTTAACGCTATTGCATAAGAACATTATTACGAAAGTATATAAACAACTAAATTTACTCAGTTCAATGTCTAATGAATAATTAAGGGCACGTCAAATCATTAAATTTGACGTGCCCGTAATTGTTTTTATATGGAAGAGGTAAACAAGTATATTATTGTGTAACTGTTGTAAAGCACCTTATCCTATATTCACTATAATGTTGATGCTAAGGGCATAATACTCATAGGGGAATATCTATGCTCATAATACCTAACCCGTAGATGGATATTTCTTTGACTAATTTAATTGCGTCGTTATACACGACAGTCTAATTAAAAAGGTACGCAAGTTTAGCAGTGTCAACGGTAGCCTATTTATGTACGAGCTGCACCATCATTTGGTTGTCGCGGGTAAAAGACAGTCATTAAGCTAGGTCTGTGGTCTTGCAAAGCATTTACTAATCTGCAATAGAATAGCATGGTAGAGTAAGCTTTAAACCACTACAGATTAAAGAAGAATATATATCTATGTTGTGGAGTACGTAAGGGTTGTGTATGACTGTAGTGAACTTTTCCTTACTTACGCAATGCGATAAAAAAAGTCAAAATACAACAAATGTTTGAAATGGGTTCTGAAAGGTTTTAATTACCTCGTTCGCCAATCGGTACTATGCACCACACCAACTTCTTACGAGCTTATATGTAGCCTTACTTACTTGCGGGCTGGTAACTCGAAAGAACACAAAAAAGTGGTTATTGGTCTGAGGTCTTCTGTGAGAGTAGGTATTAGACGTGGAAGTCAGGTTGATTATAGATTTAAATGCGATAGTGACACGCTACAAAAAATAGAGTGTCCTTTCACGGCCGTGAGCTTATCGTGAATGTGTCTTTGTAACTGGTAAACGGAAGTATCTTATGTTAAAAGGAAATATATGATGCTACGAAATGATCTGAAAATGGCCCCCGCCCCCACCCGTCGCTCGCGATTCGTCACAGTCCTCACTCAACGTAACGATTTTTTTGATTCTTTAGATTAAATTTAGGATGTAAACGGTAAATATTTAGCTACAACATCAAACTGTATCCCGGATTTTCTTATCATACATTTCCTGTATTTCTTCTCACGGTGGAAGCAAATTTAATGACGCATTGACGTCAAAATACTTAAATTTCACATGTAAACGTCGTTTCTATCTATATAACTTCACCTTAATTCTCAAACAGTATAAATGAAGTCAAAACAGTATAGTCTGTTTACATTTCGTTTCGACGTTCTATTGTTTCTTATATTCGTTTAATAACATTTTCGGTTTCAGCTAGTGATTGGAAGACATTTTGATTGTGACAGTCTTATTAGTTTCTAGTTAATAGATTCAGGTGTTATTTTGCGAAAGTCAAATTTACATGCAATTTGATCTAGTCTGCTTTGTGTGCTTCCGCCACCAATTAGTTCATGCGGCCTAGCGTCGGCCGGCACCCACCCTCTACCGTTAGTAGATGCAACATGCCGACGGTGCTGTAGTCTCTGCCTCGGCTACTGCGGTCGTCCGTCATCTGGAACAAAAACCGCATGCTCCACTACTGTCGCTGCCACGACTGGCCTGGACGTCGCTGCGACACGTGTTTCGCCTCTCCACGAGGCATCAGGCGCTGTAGACGTTAATCGTAAGAATAACATGCTACCTAGCTCAGTCAACGTAATGCTTTATATCATGTAAAAATAACTATTGAATACTATACGTATTATCAAACGATATAATAATATGCAGCATTTACTTCACACTTTGAAGATTACAATCTTTATTTCCAGTGACAATATAATTAGTAAAATTGTAGTGAAGTATCGAGAGCATGCCGTCAATTTCTTCTATATATTTGATGATGCCTCTCCAACGGATGGGTCACCAGTCAATATCACAGGGTACGCAGCCCTTGCTGATTATAGTATGTAGTCATCGTTATTACACTAACATATAATTATTTGTCTAAAATAGTAAAATATTCAAATAGGGTCAAAAAGTAAATATATACACATATTATATACCTAGTCCGGCCATAAGTTCTGTTATAAATGAATATGCATTTATTTTTTTATGCAGTAATATAATCTTAATAAAACTTATATGTACAAATTTAATATAACGCAGATTACATATTTGACCAGTGCTTTATTTTGTACAAGTCCTATTACAAACAGATTGTGATACATAAGCCGGTTACTAGGTTGCACACTCTTTGAATATAAAAAAATCAAATGGATTTAGCTCGTATTTATTCTACAACGAAACAGGTAACATTTGAAATATCCATCAGAAAGATATTCCAAATGAAATCACGTAATTCGAGATGAGTTCTGATGAATGCACTACGCAAGATTTTAGTAACCGTCGTTCCTAAATGATTTTGCACATGTTCCTGTTATGTTCCTATGAAATGTCAATTCAGTTACCTTTTTGAAACTCGAGTATTCTACGAATGGTAACATTATTATATCACAAATACGTCCAACTCAGATGCGAATAATATCAGAATATTATTTAGTTTCGTCTGTGGTGTTCAGTAACTCTTCAAGGATGAACGTCAATCAAAGTTTTGTATGTTCATAGTTCAAATGCGATGCCTTGACTGTCAATGCCATTTCCATTGTTTTTTTTTCTTGTTCCATAATAGTGTGAATATTTATAATTTCTTACTTCTAGTCGTAATCTGACGCTAGTGATCTTAGTTCTTGAAATCATATTAAAAATGAATATAGAATCGAGGTTGGAGACAACAGTAAAAATATAAGAGAGCCGAATTCATATTATCTAGCAAAAGACTTCATTATATTAGGGGTTAAAATATGAAATTGCCAATTTATACTGAAAAATTAAACATCGATTTTTTCTAAGGTGTAACATTTATCAAAATATTTACTCTCATTATCTATACATTGCTGCCATCTAATCGGAAGTTTATTTATGCCTTTGCGATATAACTGTAGGGATCCAGATTCGACAAACTGTGTGAAAGCATTTTGTACTGCCTCCTGGGAAGAAAATTTTTACCAATTTTCTTAAACTCTTAGCAAGCCTAGATTCCCGTCTATGTGCCTTTTTAAAGGGCATATCTTTTAAGTTATTATAAGTAGCGGATTTAATTTTTCGAAAGAAACTGCGGTATTATGACAATTTTGAGAACTCTGTAATGACAGATACCACATTTGGAAGACTACATTTTATATAATTGCTTTTAGTTTAGTTGAACAAAAAAATATTGCATGTGAACCAATTTAGAATGGCAGATAGAACACTATTTACCTTGTCAATATTTTCGCACTGGCAAGGAACATTAAAAAATAAAGACGTGTCTTCGCCAAATAGTAGTTTACCGACCGTTTTCTGCATCATGTGGGGCATCAGATAGTTGTTCTTTGACTCGCCTAAAATTATTTGGCCTATAATCATTGGCCTAAACTTCTAACGTTCTACAATTATTGTCGACCCTAACTAATGTTTTCGTACTGCTATAGATTGGCATAAAAATCGAGTTCCAGTTCAATTTTATCTCCAGTATTAATACAGAAAATGAGAGTGAGAAATCAATATACACAGTCGTATCAGTCTCAAGAAAATGTGTGCAATTACTGAGCTGTTACGAGCGAACTGGTCGTGGAAGTCCACAAAGTAGTTATAGGTACATCATTGATTGTGAAATTGTACATAAATAACATTTTTTTTCTGAATAGGAGATAAATGATATTTGTCATTCATCATTGTTTCACTTGTGAAAATTATCGTTGTCGCCATCTGAAACTCACAATATTTTTTGTTAAAAGTAGACAAGAAAAACAATATGCTAAGAAATTCTTCAGATAACAAATACCTACGTAGTTATTCCATAATATACATATACTAGGTGCACTCGCGACTTCATCCGCGCGTATCCCGCTGTTTCTACTTTCTTTCTTTTTCCTCGGCTTGTAAGGATCGTGCCGTGATGTACAATGGTCTATAACCTTCCTCAAAAATTGGGTTACCAAATGCAAATACATTCTTTTTAAATACGATTTGTAGATTCAAAGATTAGCGCATACATATATTTTACCATATTTATTTTGGTTTTATGATCAAATATTTCAAATATTTGATATCTACTTCGGCACCCATAGACAACGGCAGACGTAATATACACAGTAAGCGGCGGTAAGTGACCACGGAATGGAAGAAACGTACATGGTTGCGCGTCTTTAAACGTGTGATATCAAACTTTAGCAAACTTCACAACTTAGTAGACAAGTAGCTGTACAAAACTCTTGTTTTTAAGACTGACTGTACACATAAACAAACATTTAAAAAACCTACTTAAAAAATAGTAGCACTAAAAACTAAAAAAAAAATTCTCGATGTCGACGAGTATGTCTATCTAGAATAAAGTATCTTCTAACTCATAACATATATATAACATATATAATATATATATTTGTACGAGCACAGGTGGCCGTCTGACCGTGTGAAATACCGCAGTCGAATAACTACTCTTAAGTGCTAATAAGCCTCAAGTTAGACTGCACATGGATGAGTAGGCGAGAGCACCTGAATATGATCTAATTCGGTTCAGAGACAGGCTTTGAGCATATTGTTGACAATTCTGAGCTTTCACAAGGTATTGAGGCCTATGTTTAAGGAGAAACTTTGCCTCCTTTACTATGTTCTACTGATTGTATAGTCGGCAAAATAAAGTGGTCTACCAGTTTTGACAAAACTTCCTGTGTAACCAAAACAACGCTGAGAACAAAATCTTTTTTTGCGATACCTGACATCTGAAATCATGGGGATTTCAGATGTCAGGTATCGCAAAAAAAGATTTTGTTTTCAATGCATTAGGCTATTTACAACATAAAATCTTCTTGGAAATCATATGTCGTTAATGCAAATCATTACAATATATTATGTAAAATGCTCGTTGCCACTGCAAAAAGAAAATATTGTTGACAACTTTGGAACTTTTTTCAAACTATTTGTAAACTTTGGAACGCCTGTTGGGAATTAATGGATTTCAATAAGTTTGAATTGTCAGGCATCTTTATTTACGTATAAAGATAAGATCCCATTACTGTTATTTCACGATTTTGATGAAATGCCCCCCCAATTAAAACCGCAATTGTTGGTAACCGTGTTGGTAAGTTTTCTTGAGTTTGCTGTATTTTTTTATACAATGTCGGGAGGCATACAAGCATACGGCCCACCTGATGTAAAGCGATTATCATAGCCTATAAACGATTGCAATACAATAAGTATCGTTCATGCGATGCCATATACACTGAAAAAAATGTTTAGTTGGATTTCCCAGATTCCTAATAGAATTCACCAAAGTCGACGGTTGAACTGGGTGCTACCTTTGATTTAAGTTGATTTTACCAATCAAAAAAGGTTAATGAAGTACCAGTAAAAATAATAAAATTTATTATTTAGTATGATAAACTGTACCATATTATATGTACAATCCATTTATTAGCGGTAAATTATACATTTAAAATAGTGATAGCTACAAAATACTTTTGTATGAAGACCAACCGTAATATATTTGTAAATTTAACTACAAATTTTTGCATTAATTAACAAAGTTTACTAGTAAAATAGCCTACCTTTGCTTCTTTGGTAAATTCAACTAATCTTTTTTTTCAGTGTATGCTGATAACACAGCAACTCCATAGGATCTTACTGGTGACCTCACTCACACGCAAGAACACGACTATCTTCTAGGGAGTTGTTTGGCAGCGGTTTTCTGTGAGATTGAGGTACTTCCCCCAGACGGGCTGCTCTGATACGCCCTACCTATCTTAAAATCTCTCCTCTCCGTTCCTTTTTCCTGAAGTATTGCTGAGTTTCGGCGAGTTAGTGAGGTTATCAGTAAGCTGCTGAGGAATCGCTGTATTACTAGCAGGGATGGCAACACGCGATACCCGATACTGTACTGCAAGCGTTCATAGAAACAGTGACCACTTTACATCAGGTGGGTTGTATGCTTGCATGCCACCTTTAGTTATGTAAAAAAATACAGGATAAAATTAAATTTCAATATTTTTTACTGCAAGATGGTCTTGTAGGTTTCTCTATCTATCTATAACTTCACACTAATCTTTTGCGGGATAAGCAGACATAACTGAGCGCTTCGTGACTCGGTCATTACCATACCCGGAAGTACACATACTTCATCTGTTACTTTAACATTAATAACTCTTTTCATGCACGCTCGCAGGTTCCTGAAGCTCCTTACATCATATTCCGATAACACACCTATTTGTCGGAAGAAATGGGGAAAACGAGCAATTTGTTTATGCTACGTCGGGAGGCATACAAGCATACGGCCCACCTGATGTAAATCGGGTACCGTAGCCTATTAACGCTAGCGATATATTAGGTATCACTCGCGCGATGTCTCGTCTGCTGCTTACACAGCAACTCCTTGGGAGCTTACTGGTGACCTCACTCACACGCAGGAACACAACAACCCTCTAGGGAGTTATTATTTGGGTGCGGTTTTTTGTGAGGTGGAGATACTTTCCCAGATGGGCTGCTTTGATGCGCCCTAACTCTCTTAAAACATCCAAACCATGACAAACAGACATGTTCATGCACAAATGTTTGCCTTGTGTGGGAATCGAACCCACGAGCGTTGGTGTCAAAGTGCCGTGATTCACGACAGAGCCACCGTGCTCGTCAATTCTTGTGTTAAATATATTCTAACATATTACAAAGCGGAAGAGTTTGTTTGTTACTTTGAATGCGCTGAACTATGGAACTACCAAACTTATCTAAAAAAAATGTTTTGTATTTGGTAGCCCTATTCACGAGGAAGAGGTTTTACGAGCTTGGTGGCGCAGTGGCGAATGACGCGATTTGGAGACCAACGCTCATGGGTTAGATTCCTACATATGATAAACATTTGTGTGCATGAACATGTTTGTCTTGGTCTGGGTGTTTTTAAGGGAGGTAGGGCGCATAAAAACAGTCCGGCTAGGGAAGGGGATCCCTTCTTTTTGCATAATGTATTTTTTCCTAATATACTTAGAAGGTTACGAAATTTTCTACCAGTAGACACTAAAATTGCGGTAGCGCAATCCTTGCTCCTTCCTATTCTCGATTATGCTGATTCCTGTTACCTAAATATCACCGAAGAGCAATTAAATAAGCTTGAGCGCCTTCGAAACTTTTGCATACGGTTCATATTTGGACTTCGTAAATATGACCATGTTTCGTTTTCAGCTTAAGTAGCTCCCTATAAGACGTCGTCACAACTGCCACAGCCTTTCGTTCCTTTACTCTATGCTCTTCGATCCTACCACCCAATAGGTTGCTATTTAAAGGAACGTTTTATATTTCATACCAATTCGCATGATCGTACCCTACGTAACGCACTGTTACTCCGTCTTAAAACACCATACCACTTCACTGATTACAACACCAATTAATTCTCGGTTGAAGCAGTGCGCCTGTGGAATGCTTTGCATTTCGATATCCAGAATGCTCAATCACTTCGATCCTTCAAACTTCTTGTCAAACTTCATCATGTTTCTCTTAATATTACGTAATCAGCATTATTTTCTTATTTATCCGCTCTCATTCCCTCAGTCTCATTTATTGTTTTGTATCTATATTTTATTCCATATATGTATCCATTTGATAAATTGTGTATATGTGTACCTATACTTGGTTAACATAATATATGTAGTTATGTATGTTTGTGTATTTATTTATCCCTATTTATATCTGTCTATCTATAACTTTACGCCAAATCCCTTGCGGGGTAGGCTACCGAGCGCCACGTGACTCGATTCTTACAAACCTCACTCACTTCTTTAGCATTCATTGCTCTTCTTATGCACGTTCGCAGGTTTCTAAGGCTCCTGACATCACCTTCTGATAAAACACGACCAATTTGGTCATGATAGGTAAGTCTTGGCCTTTCTTCTTTTTCCTTCCTTCCTTCCCTATTTATATTATATACTTACTTTATTTCCTTTAATTTATGCTCTGCGCCACCCTACCTTGTTTCTTAACTTCTCCTCTACCCGAAGGTTGTCTGGAAGATACCGCATCGCGATAAGATCGCCATTGTACTTTCTTATTGTTGTTTTCTTATGTATTTTTCTTTTGGGGCAATAAAGTGCATTGTATTGTACTGTTTATTTTGACATAAATATTTAGCCATAATTGGTTTATTGACATATATTTTTAATTTGCATGATGTTACTATGCATAATGATTATTAGCCTAATATTTTTTGTGTAATGTAGTGTATCAATAGGTTAGAATGGGGCGGGGGTGGCCCTTAGGCCTATCCCATGTTATATTATGTCTTAAAATTTTATGCATATGGATCGGAAACCCTGGGAAAGTACTTTCACTATTGGTATTCCCTATCTTGAAATGAAGTATCTGAAATAATTAGAGACGATAAATGTTTATTACAGAGAAAATAACAAATACCAACCGCACAACTTTGTTTGTTTTTGAAGGATTTTTCATCACAAGTATAATATATATCAACAAAAAATCTATACAAACAAATATTAACTATGCGGTTCAAGAAACGTATAGAACCCTCAGGGCATGACTCCGATTCTCTCTTGGCCAGCCTTTTACTTATGATGCAGGTTAACTTGATTATGCATATTAAATAACATTAAGTAAAAACTAACAAAAAAAAGCTTGTACTTGTGTTAGGAGAATCAAAGTCAACTCGCATTCATTAAGGAGAATGCCGACTGTTGTATATAGTTACAATATTATTTTTGTTGTGCGGAAATGAAACCGACTGCAACCTGTTGAGTTTCAACTATATATATATAATAATATCATTGTTTATGAATAGCTCTGGATTTACCAGAAAAATGCTAATAAAGTTCTAAATTTTAGTTTAGTTTTTGACAGGAAATAATACCTACATTTTTCAGTTATATTATAGGCTAGATATATTGTAAGTATTTGATGTGTGAATAAATTACCTTACTTATTATATTATATTTAGACGGTAGGTATGATTTCCGGGCAGAAAATCAAAGAATTAGTTGCTAGATATGATGTAGGAATAATTCGTTAAGTAGGTTTTTTTTAATAAACTAGCGACCGTTTCTTTGACGGTTTGGCATGGGTAGCAGAGTTTATACGTAGATCCCAGTTGACATAATTTGACCAATATCTTCAACAATCGTGGCATATTTCAGCCATATTATTTGATATTATCGTCATATTTCGAGAAGCTCAACCGAGAAGACGGACAAGCGAAGATTACGACAAGAAATATGATGAAATGAAAATGATTTAAAACCCTGAAATAGTAGCGAACGAACTATAGTTACAGTACTGCACAGAACAGAACGAAAGCGGAAACATCAGTCCCAACAAACATATTTTACATTTTGTGAGTTAAAGATTTCCATCAGTGTTACCATACGTTAATTCAAATGTTTTTGTTATTAGATGAATCGATTTTGTAACTTCTGCGTTAAATAAACATAAGTAGTGAAAATATACTTGAAAATTTGTATATATTTCTATGTATAAGCTTGTGCAATAAATGCTAGGCCATGTTATGATTATTTTCAATCAATGCCTTAATTCAATCGAGTACATTATTGGCCCTTTCAGTATCGACAATAATTTAATTTAAATGGCGAATCGGAGCTTCTGTGTTGTACTAAGTAATCAAAGTATATTTACTTACTATCTAATTTATTATTCGAAGAAATTAATAACTTATTAGCTTATTAAAAAAAAAAACGCAGCGAAAAACTGTTTTCAATGTTTATCTCAACTGTGCACGACTTGAAACTATGAATAGGTATACTCTGATGAGATAAATAGAGTCGTTATTATTCTACGCGCAAAGGTAAAAATGCTTTGCCTTAACACTCGAGCACATCATGGTGACCCCGGTGATTTGTCGATGACAAAGCATATGATCAGTATTGTTTTTCCGTAGTTAGATACTGTCTTTATATAAGTAGTTACTAAGATTGTTTCTTTTAAACCGTGAGCTTTCCTCAAGTCCCTCGCTCGTATGTGTGATATTAAAAAAATGCGAATTCCTATTTTATTTTTCGCGTGTGCATGCACGTTGGTTAATTTTACAAGCGCCGCTTCAGGTATGATACTTATTAAAATATAGTTTTAGGATTATTAATTAAATCGAATATAATATATATCATATATTTTTAATAATTTTTATATTGAATATAATACATATTTATTAGTATCAGTTCATATTTTAAACTATCTGTACTTAATAATCTTTAATTTTACCATTTGATATCATTATTGTACCAATATGCTTATGTATTTCTTTTTTTGTAATATCTAATTGACAATTTTAAAAAAGACCTATATTGGCAAGTTTCTTTCGGCATTTCTTCTTCGCCAATAGTTATTTCTGAAATGTTAGTAGATTAAAAAAAGAGAAAAAGTAAAATAAGCGAATTAAATAAGGCACAATAAGATTATATTTCAAAAAAATGTAAGACGTGTCTAAGTTCCCGCGAGGGTCCAATCGCAAATATGTTTTCTGAAATCTTCATTAAATCTAATTTATGAAATCTGTTTTATCTTATGTTTAAACTCAGTATTATATAGGTACTTTTGAATCAAATGCAGTTATGAACATGAAAATGTATAATAATTTCTTTTTTTGTGAATAGTGAATTATTTGCATAGATAATAAAACAAAATTTAATTACTTACCAATAAATAAAAACAAATTATAGTCATCTTAATCTTCTCAAATTTTTGGATACTTGTTACTCTGTTTCTTTTAGGGCGGCTTGCACCATATCACTAAATAATACTTAAATGGAATTTAAATTTAAATTTACGTTTAAGTCATTGCAACGCCTTGCACCACGCTAAATAGGTTGCTAAACCTGTTTAGAGAACTGTCAAAATTAAACACCCAATATCGGCTATTTAGCAGAGCTAAATACGTTTAGCGCCATATAAGCTTACGTTTTGAGATATTTTTTGATAGGTTATGTTTGGTGTAGGTACCCATTGTTTTGAATTTGTTACAATAATGGATATTTCGGGGTTTTATACGGATGATGATGAAGAAATAAATAAGTTTATAAGTAGACGTGATATAATAAAGGGAATTAATATAACAACCAATTTATTTCAGACTCTGAGTGATAAAAAAAAACACTTTTTCTTATCACAATCTCGGAAGCATAAAGTAACAAACTCAAGAAACAAGCAATTAAAATGGAGGTTATATACCCACGTAGGTCACTTTGTATCAAAATTGACAGGCTGGTTCCTATTTACACATACTTGAATCCAGAAAAAGAAATATTTTGTTTAAAAATGGCGTCAATCGTGGTACTTATACGTCGCGAAACATAGGAGAACTGTTTTACCGACACAATAAACAAGTTTAGTTAAATGATCTTCAAAATAGCTTCGTGCAAGAAGTCACTAAACGTAATCATGTTAAACACATTTAACGATTTAAACGTATTTAGTTAAAATTATTTAGGATATATTTAAACGAAATTTGGTGCAAGTGGCCCTTATACTATTTTTACTAATCTTCAATTTTAGAGAGTAAATTTAGGGTACTTGCCAATGTTTAAGATTTGTGTGTAAAATTTTAAATCTTAAAGTCAATGGGAAAGATATCACGGGAATTCACGAGTTTTAAAACTATTGCCCGTGAAAATGCCAGAAAAAAATTATCTTGTATTGGCATTTTTATTCAAGACATTATCGATTGAAAAATCTAGTAACAAATACAATTATTATTATTACAATAATGTTTTTTTTATTAGTAGAAGTGTTTATGTCTAAATGGAATTATTAGATGACTGCATAATTATTAGTAATTTTGCTTGGAAGAAACTGAGAATTGGAATAAGTGAGCGCAGGTAAACAGAAAGTTATGGGGCAAAAATGTGCTACGCGATGTACAAACATCGCTCATGATAGTCAATTAATTGACCTATCATTAATATACTTTATTTCTTTTTTGACAAATTATGTTTTCGTTTCAATGCTTCTACCTAGTGTTATGGATATGGATTGAAAGGAGACTTCATTTCCATACCAATAGAATTTGAGCAAGCCCATGGATAAAGAACGAACTTAGTGACCAACAGATCCCAGGTTCGAATCCTGCCATTTCCACCAAAACTTATATTTTATAATTATCACTTTCTTGACAATGAAGGAAAACATCGAGAGGAAACTCGCACGTCCAAGAAATCATATTTCAAAAGATGTGTCACCTTACCTAAGAATGATCTGGTTATCTCTCTGGGTTGTGGAGGTCTAACGACTTTCACTCCATGTAATAATCAGTATCTTCGCCAAATCCTTAAGCTTAGGTGGCGGACCCCGCCTATACTAATGAATAAGGAAAACGGGATAACGCTAAGAAGAAGGAGGCGACTTAAATTCGTACGACTTGATTTTCGAATCCGCGCGAATTTATTTTTTTGGAATACCTCGTTAGTTTAGCACATAATATAATAAAACACAATTTTAAATATGAGTAGGCGTAATTTATGATTGTCAATTATTATTTAACTAAATTAATATTCAGCTAAATAGATGAGGGTTATTTAAAAAAATGTGCACTGATCAACTTGATTAATTACCGACATAATAAATCCCTTGAACGCTAAGGAACGCTCAAGTTCCTTAGCGTTGATCCTATTTAAAATTATAATAAATAGGCTTACAATCATCATTATAGCCAAAGCTACTTTTGTACATGTATCCTGCAAAAAGAAAACCTCTGGGAAAATATAAAAGAGAAATATAAATTCAAATTCTTTATTCCAAAATATTTATAAAACGATTACATTTACCTTAGCTCCCAGACTAGGCTAAGCCTGTCCTGTGGGCAAATTTACATACCTCATTTCGCTTATTTCACATTTGTGGTACATAAATTATTATATACAATTACAATTGAATTATATTACTATTAAAGGATTTGAAATAAATAGAAGACAAATTATAAAGTTAATAACTGTAAATAAATTGATTCAATTAATAATTCTAAATGAAAGTTCAATATTATTCTTATTTGATAGGAAATTAAAGTGGATTAGTAACGTTTTAGTGATATTACTAACTTTATTAAATATAAATAAATAAAATTAATTTAGTTATCATCCAACACTTTTCAGAATTTCCTCTGCGTCTGGGTAAAATCCAACGTAACATTTCTGATTCTAAATTTAATTTAGGTTCACGGTAAGATATCGAATGAAGATTATACAATCTATTCATTTTCTTATACATAAAAGGCTTTCTAAATGTGAATAACCGTTTGGCAAACGTTGTGTTTACTTAGGTGTCGAGAGCCTGAAATAACGTTTCATCAAGAGTTTAGAATATTCAGTCAGGAGATTAAGACCTAAAAGGTATATCTTTAGAACTCTGTGTACCCTAGTTTCTCTATGAAGAAGTATGGTGCAGAAGCGTGCAGGGTTTGGGCTCTGGAACTGCGCGTTGGGCTTGTTCAAGAATGAGAAGATGAGAATAATTAAGTAAACTGATTAGGGTACACCTTCATCTTAAATAAGAACGCAGCCAAATAACCAATACACACGAGGGTTGAAGTATTCCTTTTATATAAGCTACGATAATAACTTCACAGTTCTGGCATGTCACATATTTATTCGACATTGTATAAAAACAAAAATAAATTCTTGAATTTTACATTTCCACTTTTGGAATTGTTTAAAAGGAAAAACATATATAATGATTGTCTTGCAAACTGAAA
Organism: Pyralis farinalis; assembly: GCA_947507595.1. Taxonomy (NCBI): domain Eukaryota; kingdom Metazoa; phylum Arthropoda; class Insecta; order Lepidoptera; family Pyralidae; genus Pyralis; species Pyralis farinalis. Next base: position 10,843,936 of record OX382273.1, read on the forward strand.
ACATATATAATGATTATCTTGCATTCATTAGTATTCCAAATTGGATTAGTAATTATTATAAAGGTAGTAGTTTTCATAGAATTTATATTGAGTTACAAATTTTATGTCTAAAACTCAATTCTTACGATGGTTTTATACTAAAATATGAAAACATGTGAGATTTGCCTGTCTCTATAATCTTCATGAACATACTTTGCTTTATTTATATATCTAATTTGTGTGTCTATTATAATCTGCATAGTATTAATAAAATCCAGCCAATAAATATAATGTCGACACAATTTATTCCAATTTATATTTGTAAAATTTGTCACGCCCTTGTCCATAAAAAATCGATCGGTATTAATTTTATACGAAAAACAAATTATTTTCCGTTTCAGAGCTTAATTATATATTTAAGAGTATACACTGTCTTGTTCAGACTGTGGTGTGTTTATAATAGGCACCTGTGGCTGTAAATTAAATAGATATAATCATTTTCACTTGTAATGAGTCTGCTCAATTCTTTATGACTGACATAGCTAAGTACCTATTTTGCAAAATATCTACTAAGACATGAATAATCATTACTCAGTATATGCCGTCATCTATATATATATATATATATATGTATAACCTACGTACGCAAACTAAGCAACTATTGTCATTGGTCGATGCGATTATGAAATTCGATTTAGCCTAATGAAATCCTGTGCAAAAATAATTTCTAACATTTTTATGCATTAAATTCTATTCCGGAAAATATCTTTGTACATATATAATATGTATAAAGATATTTTCCAGACGAATGAACTTGATTTGGTCGTTAATGTGTATTATATTATATGAGATTCCTACTTTTTGAGATATAACTACTCAAAGTACTCGTACTTAGTGGCAAATAAAATTTGATTTTTTTTTAAACATATTTGATGAAGATTAAAGAATAATAAAAAAAATGTGTATCTTTTTCTGTTTTGTTTATCCGATTGTGATTATTATTCGTGTATTCCCAATTCATGTGTTCAACAAAGTTTTAAAATATATGCTTTTGAATAAAAAGTGAATCGAACTTTACGAGAGGTAGGGTGCATCGAAGCAGCCCGTCTATTTTTTTTAAACCACTAAAGTGGCATACAAGCATACGGCTTTCCTGATGGTAAACAGTCACCGTAGCCTATATACATTTGCAGCCAGGAGTATCACTCATGCGTTGTCGACCCTAAATTCCCCGTCTGGGGAAGTACAACCATCTCGCAGAAATAACAACTCTCTGGAGGGTGTTGGGTTCCTATGGGTGAGTGAGGTTACCAGTAAACTCCTAAGGAGTTGCTGTGTTAGCAGCAGAGGTAGCATCGCGCGAGTGATACTCAATGTATTACAAGCGTTCATAGGCTACGGCAACTGATTTACATCAGGTGGACCATATGGTTGTATGCCTCCCGATGCTGTATTAAAAAATGTGTGATTAGGTAGGTTAGCATTTTTTAACACGTAAGATAAAAACTAAAAGACATGACACTGTTTATTTTTTTTTAATGAAATAACATTTTTGTTTTTACCTTTCATAATAACGTAGCGAGATTCATACTTTTATTTTAATTAAATTTAAACTAGTCAAAAAATACGATTAATGTTTGTACCCTTTCGTAATGTTGTCATCATGCCAGTAAAAATAATGTTTTTTTTCAGTTTCTATTCCACCGATAAATAAATGCAAATCCGACGATTCAAAATGCATGAGGAAATCGGCGCAAGATCTAGTACCAATATTTGCCGCAGGGCTGCCTAATCTTGGGATAGAAAGTATGATTCCCCTATATTTTAAGACAATGGACGCGTCATCACCGAATCTTAAGTTGATCACTAGCGATCTGAAAGTTTTTGGAATGAAGGACTGCGTAGTTAAAAAAATACAGTAAGCGTGTTATTTTATATATTATTATTAATTTCTAGTTGAATAATACTCCTACTTGAAGTTGCCGGGACGCGATAAGGAGGAGGTACTCGAAAGAGCTTTTCCACTGAAAGCCAGACGGCAGGCAGAAACTAAATCCGTAGTTGGGCAGCATTACGGTTAGTCAGAACAGCAACTGATGTTAATTGGTGTTCTGGTTTATATATATGTATATATATATATATATATATATATATATATATATATATATATATATATATATATATATATATATATATATATATATATATATATATATATATATATATATATATATCCGAGTACCTTGGAAACGGCTCTACGTTTTGAAATAAAATTTTGTTTTTAGGTAAGGTTGTGTAATTTAAGGTAATCTACGCAGGTATATTTCTTGAAAAATCGATGTTACAAAAAAATACTGTGAATTGTGTTAAATTCTAATACATATTTTGTCGCCTGCATGTATATCTATCTTAATAGTCACAAATGGTCCCGCTTTGAAGGATTTTGCGGGAAGACGTAGATAGATCGTGTATGTTAAAAACATGTACGTACCAATATGTTATGTTATTACTATGTTAGACCTTGTACCTGACAAACAATGGCACTAAAATATTTTACTCCGCTATCGTCATCAACAAAATTTATAAGTAATATTCACCATTTTTTATGAATTCTTTGTTTAGTTGTCACTATCTTTAGTTTCCAATGTCATAGTAATAGCAATTTGGAATGTATGAGAATAAATAATAGACACAGAAATGACAGGTTTAGTTGTATGGCGATGCCGCATATTCCTGTAATATTCCTTTCTTCACAATTCATGTCAGTGACTGCTGGTGCCCCACAGGGCTCCGTTCTATCGCCCACCTTCTTTCTTCTTCATATCAATGACATGCTGCTATTTTTTTATCCACTAAACTGGAAAACAAGCATACGGCCTGCCTGATAGTAAACAGCCGCCGTAGCCTACGGGCATTTGCCACACCAGAGGTGTCACTCATCCGTTGCCGACCTTCTGAAAACCTCTTCACGCCTGTCTTGAAGAACCCCATGCTGTAGTCCCTTAGGAATGTCTTGGCTGGGAGTTCATCCCACAATTTGAGAGTTCTCGGAAGAAAACTTCTCTGGAACCGCACAGTACGCGACCATTGTGGTTCCAGCGTGCGAGGGTGAACTCCCCCCATCGGTGAGCTGTGCGGTTATAAAATAATACTGTCCATCGGCAAACAATTCTTCAGAACACAACCAACCCGTTGTACAATCGATAGAACACACAAAGGGAGGCAAAATCTCTTTAACCTTAAACTTAAGGGTTCAATACCGCGTGTAAGCTTAAGATCGTCGTAATTCTCACAGCTCGTCTCTGAACTGAATCACACGGTCCAAGCTGGTATCCAGCTGCTCCCGCCCAAAGGTGACTGCAGTACTCCAAGTGCTGTCTGACGTGAGACTTAATAATCTTATATATAAAGTTCTCGTGTCACAATGTTAGTTACCATACTCCTCTAAAACGGCTTGACCGATTTTGATGAAATTGTATATGCATTGAATATGCATGTAGGTCTGAGAATCGGCTACTATCTATTTTTCATTAACTAACATTGTGACACGATAATTTTATATATAAGATTAGTGTAAATATTGACAGAATATCCTTTTCGACTATTTACCTTTAAAAATAACAATTAACGTTTTGTTATACGTCTATATAATGATGGTACATGCTGAGGTAAGAAATAAAAATAATAATTCAGTCCTTTTACCTACATGACCTTTCATAAGAAATATTTTAATTAATTAGTTTACCAAGTATTCGGCATTGACACCTATTCTGCAGGAATTCACTACCTTACTTGTGAGGAGGAACATAATAAGCCTTCACAAATTTATTTGGCTACGGTCTTCTATATGGAGGATATACTTGCCTCTCAGCCAAAAGAGTGCAATTATGCAGGGTAAAAGAACTATAGAAAAGGTTGTATTTGACTCTAAAGGTAATGAGCCAATGAGCCCAAAATTCTACTAATACTCTATTCATTTCATTTCAGACGAAATGTTGCCAAATCAAAGGCGTATCTAAAATTCGAATGTCCGACAGATATGGAAGGCAAATATGAAATGCATGGTCAGATATTAATTATTCCGATCGAAGGCAAGGGAATAATTCGTTCCCATATACGTGAGTATAAGTATGGCTCTATCACTCAGTTTAAAAATGAAAATTGATACACTGAAAGCACATTAGAAACAAAATAAATATAAATGGTATAATTTCAAAATCAATGTCGACTGATTACGTTTTACGTTCGGTTTAGGGTGGCGCTCACTGTTCACTATCTTGAAAAGCGACAGCTCTAACGCGAGCGTACTACGAACGCTTACTGGTAACCTCGCCCCTCCCAGGCACAACATCTTTCCAAGGAGTTGTTACTTAGCTGCAGTTTTCATGAAGTCAAGCTACTTTTACAGTCGCGCTGTTTTGATGCGACCGATCTCTCATAAAAACACCGAGACCAAGATATATGTCCAGTGTGGAAATAGAACCCCGGCGCCTTGGTTTTAAAATGGCTATTAACCACGGGGCCAATGGGCTCATAATATTATTTTTTATTTCTAATTTTTCCGTTTTTAATCTGAAAACGTCAAAATGCTAATTAGAAAGAACGACTACTAAAGACGACAATTGTCAAGTTCAAACATTCAAAACAAAGTTAAAAACAACGAACACCCGTGAAGGTTAAGTTATGCAATTATTAAAATTAATGAAGTCAAGGCATTTGACGTTTGAAATTTTGACGATGAACGAAAGTATGTATGAGTTCCACCAATATTATTAATGTCTATGTTTGTGAGGATGTATGAGTGTTTGATATTAATTCACGAAAAAAAACGGCTGCAGGGATTTGGATGACGTTCAGCACATAAATAGCATATCTCAATTTCAATTTTTATTTATTTCAGAAAAGTATACAATATTTTTAACAAAGTTTATCATATCTACTGATTACACTACAACGGTAGTTTAAGCCTCTGTCCTGTTACCGAGTTAGGTTAAGAAAAAGTTGTGAGAGAGGTATTTTAGAATATAATAGTCTAACTGCTTATCGTCAGGCAGGTCCTCGACCTGTTTGATCCCTTAATGGTATAAAAAATACCGAGTCTGTTGCATCACCTTGCCTGCAATTCTTTTATCACTCGTATAATTTTAAATATTATTTTTTTCAGCTAAAATGATTGTCAACATTGAGGTGGACCTCGCAGAGATAGTAAAAAACGGAATTAAATATTGGGAAATAAAAGCATGGAAAAGTACATTCGAACTCAAGGAAAGATCCACCCTGGAATTCACGAACTTATTCAACGGAAATGAACTTATAAGTCAGTAATGGTGTTATAGTATTCTTTGTCTATATTAGATAAAGTCTTTTTTTATATAACGTCGGGAAGCATACGGTCCACCTGATGTAAAGTGGTTACCGTAGCTTATGAACGCTGGTAATACATTAAGTATCTCGCGCTTGATGCCACCTCTGCTACTAGCACAGCAACTCCTTAGGAGCTAACTGATGACCTCACTCACACGCAGGAACACAACAACCCTTCAGGGAGTTGTTATTTGGCTGCGATTTTCTGTGAGGTGGAGGTACTTCCCCAGTCGGGCTGCTTAGATGCACCCTACATCTCTTAGTAACTACTTTACATCAGGTGCGCCGCATGCTTGTATGCCTCTCGGCGTTATATAAATATATATATATATTACATTAAGAAATACATACACGATAAGGACTTATTATACTTATACTTTAGTGTGAAATTATTCTTCATAAGCAGATTACATGAAATTAGGTCATCGTTAATCTGGGTATAATGGCCCAGAAATCCTTTTGCATGACCCTATCAAATACTTCCAAATCATTAGTAACACTCTCATTCACTCATTCAATAATATCTAAAAGGAATAGAATAAACATAGTTTTTTTACACGCGGTCTTGGCACAGAGTTCGAATTCAAACAAGCCCTTAAGCCTTAGAGGATTTTCTATAACTTCATTCGACCACCATCATTCATCATCACCAGATGATACCACGTTACTGCATTGTCAACAGAATAGCACTAAGCAGCGAACAGCATAAGAATCGGTTCATTAACCTTCGCCCTTCATCATCACGCAAGCTTAAATAGACTAATTAGGTTGACAAGAATGGTCGACCTAATGAAATTGTATCAAAAGTAGTTTATGTTTAACAGTTTAACAGCTTTTTATTACTAGATCTGCGATGCCCATAGGTGGCAAGTCTCACCCAAGTATCATGGTATCGATCGATCGACCTTGCAAGGATGCATCTCGACGTAAACTGGATTCGCATCAAGCCTGATCCATAGCTCAGGCGGCTGGTGATATAAATATGAGTTCACTTAATAAAAGCTACAGGGCTGCTTCCAGGTTTTTGAAGGGTTGCATCGCGAGGTCAAAGTCTGAATTTGTTAGCAAAATTGGCGAGAGACTCTTGACGCTTGCCCTCCGAGACTTATGCGTTCTGGTTTCTCACCAAAGCTATTCAGAGTAACTTCTGTCAGTCATCGTTTCCTCCGTTATGCAAAGTCGCTGGCCACACTTCAATGGAGAAAGCCGATCTCCTGGGCTCTCATTTTGCATTGAACTCGCCCCAAGGTAACCAAGGATGAACACCGCCGATCATCCCGCAGTGTAAAAGCTCTATGCCTGAAATTTCTCGCAAAAAGCTGTCCTTAGAGCCCATATCTCCCTGGATATTCATAAGTCGAGCGGGCCGGGTGAAATTCCACCCATTGTGTTTTGAAGATGTGTGCTCCGGAATTAGCTCCGATTCTAACGCGCCTCTTTCGGTACTCGTATTCGTTTAGTATGGTCTCCAGCTCATGAAAGGAGGCTTTGGTACAGCCGACCCACCGCTGGGCGGAGTCAGTAGAAAGCGACGGCGAGGCATTAGCTCTTAGTTTGGATATAGCAAAGGCCTTCGAACGCGTGTAGCACAAAGCACTTCGCTCGAAACTTCCTTCTTTTGGGCTACCCGAAAACTTTTGTGCATGGGTTGCCAGTTTTCTCAAAGGGCAGAGCATCAAGTCTCTGAACGCTGGCGTCCTTCAAGGCTGTGTATTGTCTCCCACGTGCGCAATATTCATAACTATGCGGATGACAGTACGGTGGAAGCAAAATACACTGGTCAAGCCAATATCTCCCGGGATTGCCTCCATGAGTGCCGATCACAGCTTGTGTCTGAAATTGAAACATCGATAGAATAGGTCTCGGATTGGGGTAGACTAAATTTAGTTCAACTTAATCCCCTGAAGACACAAGTGTGCCCATTTACCGCGAAAAAGTCCCCATTTTTTTTATACAACTTCGGGAGGCATTTAAGCATACGGTCCACCTGTTGTAAAGTAGTTACCGGAGCCTATTAACGCTTGTAACATATATCACTCGCACGATACCTCCTCTGCTGCTTACACAGCAACTCTTTAGGAGCTTACTGGTGACGTCGCTCACACGCAGAAACACAATAACCCTACAGCGAGTTGTTGTTTGGCTGCAGTTTTCTGTGAGGTGGAGGTACTTCCCCAGGCTGGCTGCTTTGATGCGCTCTACCTCTCTTATATTTTTTTTATCGTAGCTTCTCGAATAGAAGATGTACCCCTCAGTGTTAAGCCTACCATCGGTATCCTGGGTATCGTCATATCGAGCGATGTACAGTTTCGCGATTATCTGAAGAGCAAGGCTTTGTCCGAGAAGAATGGTGTGATCAATAGAGCTAAGCAATACTTTACACCTCATCATTACCTCCAACTTTATAAGGTCTAGGTCCGGCCTTACATGAAATACTGTTCACATCTCGGGGCCGGCGCGCTACAATATTTGCTTGCTCTATTTGATCGCCTACAAGATAGAGCAGTTTGAATCCTTGGCGACCCAGTGATCTCCGTTCGGCTAGACTCGCTTTATACAAGAAGTTGCTTTTCTTTGTATACTGTACAAATTATATCATTGGGAGTGCTCGGAGGTGCTGAGGAGCTGTTCAACTTAATACCAGCCGCTGAGTTCCACTATCGTACCACTCGCCACAAACTAAAATTTCACCCTCGCCATCTTGATGAGTGGCAATCCACTACAGTACGCTTTTTGCTTTTTGTTGGTCGTTAATCCAACTAATTTCTTTACAGGTCGTGCCGCGACAGAGCTTATACGATCCAGTGCCAATGAGATCATTCTAGAAGTCGGCGGACCTATGGTTACCGCCATTATAGGAAGAGTTGTTGAGAATATTCGCCACTTCTTCAGTCATGTACCTGCCAGCGAACTCACTTTGGATATGTAGAGATGACCAAATATAGGGTATATATCATTGTCAAAAATAAAACGGTGTCTTTTTCCACTTCCCCACTTGGGGACTAAAGTATACTTATTGAAATTTAATATTAAAAAGACGAGTTAAAATTATTACTTAACTGTGAATGGTGAAAATGTTTTCTTATACCACTAAGATGGCTTTAAACTTACGATTTAAGCGCAACACCATGAGGATCACTCGTGCATTGCCGACCTTAAAATCGCCTTGGCACCCTTTTATTTATTATATTTAATACAATAAAGTTATTTCTTAATAAAATATTTTGTATTACTTATGTTTATCCTTGAATAAGCAGCCAAGTTACACAGATTAAGCAATAACATAGGTATTACGATCTCTCAGGAACTACATTATCAGAGCTACCTATGTACATGTAATCCGCTTGTCGGATCAACGTACATTACGGAATACCCTATGATCTTTATGGTTTTACAATCTTTTCAGTTCGATTTTAGCAACCCTAGTTGCCCGACCAGTTGGAATGTACTAAGAATGTTCTACATATAAATTGGAGCCACATCACTTTTCACCACCACCAGAAACACCTATCGAGTTTGTAAAGTAGAGCCTCAAATGATCTCTTCTTTCTTTTATGTATTGGCCCTATGATCTCACTCAAAGACCATTTCTATCGTTTTCATGATAAATGGCTGTATATTTTCACGCCACGTTCCTTGCTGAAAGTACAATAAATGCAGTTGAGATGCGAACATTGCGCAAAAATTGTTTCATAATGCTTGCTGACCGTATTCCTAACAACGACGTAACAAGGAGGGTTGGTTTGAAAGAGAGAGTCGGCGTTAGGATAAGAAAAGACATGCTCCGTTGGTTCAGACATGTAGAAAGAATGCAGGATGAAAGAATGACGAAACAGATATACAATGCGGAGTGGAAGGATGTAGGAGCCGAGGAAGACCGAAACTAAACTACCATGACCAAATTGGTCGTGTTTTATCACATGGTAATCTCAGGAGCCCTAGGAACCGCCAAATGGCTGCCGCAGAAAATTATCGCTATATTAACTAAGCGATTTATGTTAAGTTTTTTATAACAATATGCCATGGTTCGGGTTTATGAATCGTCGAGTCCCGACTGCCATATATATGTCACTCGCTTACGACACATGTATGGAGTAACGGTACCACCGGGTTTCAACAGGTTAATATGATAATAAACAGCTTTTCATATATTTTTATAGTTAAGCTTTTATTTATATTGTTTTCGCTTTGCAAAGTGGAAAGGCCTTAATAATTTTCATCATAAAAAATTCATATTACTATTCCGTATTATTTTTATGGCACTCAGGTGCCTGTACAGAGTGTCTAATATAAAGTGTCTGCTGAGCGTAGCTGAGATGTGGCTAACAGACAGATAACACAAGATTTATTAGCTACCAGTCACCCCGCGTTACTAGTGAAGGAGCTCATTGGTAACCTTATTTTCTCGCAAAAACAAATAGCTCATTATCAAGAATGAAAAATAAAAGTGGTTGTAAATTGAACGATCGTCTAACAGACTCCCGTACATCAGTCAATAGTTAAGTAATTGTACTGTTTCACAGGTAAAGAAAATACTAATATATTAAATTTTGGATATTTATGAAAACGTCGCATCAGATGATACTGTTATTTGCTAAATATTTTTGACGAGTTATAATATGAGTATTACCAAACTTATTATCGTTGCGAGGCAAACAAATATACGGATTACTTTGAGTTAGACAGCTACCTTAGCCTATGAATGCTTGAAGCAGGAACTCATTTTTCACAAACCTACAAATATACTCTAGGAAAATAAATAACAATCCTCCATGCAGATGTTATTTGGTTGCGATCTTCTGTTAGATAAGAGCACTTCCTCGACTGGGCAGATTTGATGTGCCCTACCTCTCTTTCAGCAGGGCCTCTTTATTAATTACTTACATATTTTGTATAATCGACTTACTCGCAGAATCCCTAAACGTTTCCTGAACAAATCTAACCTGAGCGTTGACTCATAGCGTAAAATGTAATCAAAATTTGTGCAGCAGTTTCAGTGTAAAACAACGAATAAATAGATAGACAGAAAATAGTGATATTTTAAACTTTATTTGTAAGAAACAAACCAAAATTTAAAAATTCTGTTTTGGTTTGTATATATACTGGAGCACAGATAAGATAAAAAAAAAAAAAGATAAAAATTCTTTATTTGCCATTGGGCCCTCGCGGGCACTTAGACACGTCTTACAGTTTTTGAAATATAATCTTATTGTATCTTATTTAATTCTCTTTTTACTTTTTTCCTTTTTTTATCTACTAGCATTTCGGAAGTGATCATTGGCTAAGAAGAAATGCCGAAAGAAACTTGCCAATATAGGTCTCTTTTAAAATTGTCAATTAGATATTACAAAAACAAAAAATTCATAAGCATATTGGTACAATAATGTTATCAAATGGTAAAATTAAAGATTATTAAGACCAGGTAGTCTGTGCTGAATTATTTCCAGACATCTTTGTCAGTTATATATTCATCAATTCTATAATAAGCCCTTCTACAGAGAGTATTTTTAATGTACTTTTTGAATACATTGTCAGGAAAGGACAGAACTGTTTCAGGCAACTTATTATAAAATCGAATACAATTTACAAGAAAAGATCTACCAGTCCTAGCAAGCCGATGTACCGGCTTACACAACTTATTTCTACTTCTAAGTTTTTCACTGAAGTTTGAAAACGACTTTAAATTTTTACGGGCATACATTATGTTTTCATAAATATATTGAGAAGTAACAGTAAGGATATTTATTTCTTTGAACAGTTCCCTGAGGGATTCTCTGGAGCCCATGTTATAAATAGAGCGAATGGCTCTTTTTTGTAAGATAAAAATTGTCTCAATGTCAGCCGCCGTTCCCCACAACAGTATACCATACGACATAATGCTGTGAAAGTAGCTGAAATAGACTAAGCGCGCAGTAGCCACATCCGTCAATTGCCTGATTCTCCTAACTGCATATGCAGCAGAGCTGAGCTTACCGGCTAGTTTATTTATGTGGGGGCCCCATTGTAATTTGGAGTCTACTGTAATTCCAAGAAACACAGTGTTATTAACATATTCTAATTTATTATTCCCAATGAGAACTTCTGTATTGGCAGAACTCACATTTGGAAGACTAAATTTGATGCATTTGGTTTTAGCTGAGTTTAGCAACAGATTATTACATGTGAACCAGTTTAAAATAGCAGACACAACACCATTTACCTTGTCAATATTTTCACAACGGCGGGCCACATTAAAAATTAAAGAGGTATCATCAGCAAATAGTACTATATCCGCCATTTTCTGCACCATGTAGGGCAGATCATTTGCATATACTAAAAATAAAAATGGACCCAAAATAGAACCCTGGGGCACCCCGATATTAACATTATGGCCTTCAGATTTAACCCCATTTATGTCAACTGTCTGCACTCTGTTGTTTAAATAAGATGCAATCATGTTCTGGGCTTTACCTCTAACTCCATAATAGTTCAGTTTGAGTAACAATGTCTGATGATCTACACAATCAAAAGCTTTAGAGAGATCACAGAAAACCCCAATAGCATCCTGTGATCTCTCCCATGCGTTAAGGATATGCCTAACCAATGCCACTCCTGCATCCGTAGTAGATTTACCAGCTGTAAAACCGTATTGTGCATCATGAAAAATTTCATTGGTCTTAAAAAAGAGTTGCAATTGATCAAGCATTATCCTTTCGAATATTTTACTCAAAACTGGTAGTATAGATATGGGTCTGTAATTCTCCAGCTCGCTCTTTTCTCCCGACTTGAATAAAGGAATAAGTTTACTGAATTTCATCAAGTCTGGGAACACACCCATATCTATACATATATTAAAAATATGTGACAAGTGTGGAGCTATTGCCTCTATAATACAATAAAAAACTTTAATGGACATTCCCCAGTGATCCTCTGAGTTTTTAATGTTCAACTGTTTAAAAGTTTTAATAATTTTAGTGGGTTCAATATGTGTAAACTGAAAAAGTTCCACACTAGGTTGTACGTTTTCTTTTAATAACTCAGCAGCACCATCTGGAGATGAATTAAGGGAGTTAGTGGTAAGGTAAGGGATATTGATGAAGTAGTCTTGAAATAGATCTGCTATTTGTTTAACGTCTGTAATATTTCGATTGTCATATTTTATAGAACATTCATTATCCTGTGGCTTATATTTACCTGTTTCTTTACTAACAATATCCCATACAGCCTTAATTTTATTTGATGATAGCTTAATTTTGTTTTTTATATACATAGACTTTGCTTCTCTGCAAACATTTTTAAATATTTTGGAATAGTTCTTGACATAATTGACAAAGACAGGGTCAAATCTGTAACACTTTTCTGCGTACAAATCAAACATTTTGTTTCTACTTCGCAGAATACCTGTAGTTGCCCAATCATTAAACTCAAATTTATGTGTAATGTCAATTTTTTTACGTTTAAATATTTTTTGATATTCACTGGATATAGCATGAAACAGATTGGTATAAAGAAAATCTGGATCATCTACAGTGTAATCCAACAATTGCAACCTGTCCTCCAATACATTATTGTATCTAATAAGTCTGTTTCTGGTCATTGGTCTGTACAAGAGATGATTTCTCAAATCTGTATTATGTGAACCTTGATAAACTACCAACTGACCGCAATGATCCGAGGGCAAGTTGCCAATTATTGTTTTATTTATATGGTCACAATTACAAAAAACATTATCAAGACAAGTTGCAGATGTGGCCGTTATACGCGTAGGCTCCAGAAATAGGTTTTCTAGATCAAAGGATTTAAATAAATTTAAAAACCTAATACTTGTTTGTGTTTCTACTAATATATCAATATTGAAATCACCGCAAACGATTATGTCTTTTTTGCTTTTGAAAACTTTTCTTAAAATATCCTCCATTACTTGCTCAAATAACAAATAATCGCCACTAGGAGGTCTATATACACAAATAATTATATAATTTTCTAATTCAGCACAAGACACCTCGATAGTGCACTCAATAGAGAGCCTAACAATATCCAAACGTTCTTTGGCTTTTTGGTAATTTTTTAACACAATCATTGACCCACCTCTTATTGAAGACTCTCTATTAAAGCAACTGACTATTTTATAATTACTAATACTAAATAACATTTCACTTTTTTTTAACCAATGCTCAGTCAAACATAAAATATCAATGTTATATTTTTCCATAAAAAATTGTACTACATTTTCACAGCCAGGAAAGCCTTGAATATTTTGGTGTACAAGATTTATGTTTTGCTTTCCTTTTGTCTCATTTAGCAGTTTAAATCTGCAGTCAAATCGATAAAATTAGTTTTAGTTTGTCGTTTACAATGTAAACTGTTAAGATTATTGACATTATAAGCCACTAAAGTGGATATCTTAATTCTAGACTTATTTGAAAGATATAATATATCTTTTGTCAAATAAAAATCACTAATAAAATTATTAGTGTCAAAAAATACAAAATTGTCATTATGACAACATGTCAAGTGGAATAAATTGTTAATAGTGTATATGTTAGTATTCAATTTTGGTGTCTGGCAACATGTATAAGGTAGTGCGCATAACAATATCCTATTTACTTTTAAATATTGTAATTTATCCAATCCATTGGTTACATCCTTTTTTTGAATTGCTATACTATTTCCTATTAAAAGAACAATAGTAGTTTCGTCATCCACCTGTGTATTCATAATTTTGTCTATAATTTGACTATATGTTGCATATGGCATACAATAATTAATAATATTGCCATTAACATGGTTATTTAACAAAGGGCCTAGATTAGAACCTATTCTATCTGAGAATACAATCGTTTTGCTGTTAGAACCTGAACTGCTGCCACAAATACCTGAATTTAAAATTTTAGATTTTTCAGTTTGGATATCCATTGAAACGGGCCGGGTGTCACTGACCACAGATATGTTTGCATTGCTACAAGTACAGCGATTACTTAAAGATTCAAAGCGATCTGCATTGTATTTACTCATGTCTATTAGTTCATCCAGTGCCAGAATTTGTTCTTGTATTTGGCTTTGGGATAAACTGTATTTAGCTGCCAGGTCGTTAAGCGACCTAGCCAATGTTTCAATTTTGCATTGTAGGTATTTTGTGTCAGCATCATGTATTTGTTGTCTTTCCACTAGTTGTCTTTGACATAACCTAAGCTCGGTGTGGAGTTTTACATTTGTTAATGAAATTTTTGTATTTTTAAAGTAATTATGATACCTATTTTTTAATGATTTTTCTAATTTAGACACAGCTTTTTTAACTTTTAGGTATTTTTTTATTTTACTATGTGACTTAATTAAGTTTTCAGTAACATGTGGAGTACCTGTTGAGGCAGACGCAGAAGCATTGTCGACTACTTCTTCATACAAATGTGAAATCTTCGTGGACTCACATTGCTCTGCAACTTGTCGATATTTATTTATAAGCTTGTACGCCTCTCTCAACTCTAGTTCTAACACAGCTGCACCACTGTTCAAAAACAATGTAGAATTTCTATTCTACTGTTATTTTATGTAATGTATTATATATATATATATATATATATATATATATATATATATATATATATATATATATATATATATCGTCACAGGGAGGATTCCGTAATGGAAGGGGATGTACGAATCAAGTTTTCTCGTTCCGCATTATCGTGGAGAAGCATTATCTGGTCATAAACCAGAAGGATTTCTGCGGTATTGTGGATCTTGAAAAAGCATTTGATAGGGTTGTGCGAAAGAAATTGTGCGACATATTGCCGAAATATGGGATTGACGGTTCACTGCTCCGTGTTGTGCAATCCACTTACAATGATTGCTTAGCATGTATGCGGATAGATGGTAGCATGTCACCCTGGTTTGATGTCAAACATGGTTGCATTGCATGCTATCTGCTAGGCTGGGCTATGCTAGGCTAGGCTATTCCGTTCAATAAAAAATTGAGCTAGTAGCTGTTGTTTACTGAAAATATTGAGAAATGTGATTTCTTGTTGTAAATTGTAGTAAAATTTAAGTGTAGTTAAGGTAAGATATATATTTCACGTTTTAGTAAAATTACTCTTGCTGAACAGAGGTCGGGGTAGGGTGGGTGGAACTTTGTATGAAACTATTTTATTAAGCGGGAATCAGGAAACAAGAAATTTTTGAGTGGACGAGAACAATGAAGGAAGGAGGCGAAAGAAAGAGAAAAGACATAAAACTGTAATTTTTTGAGGAAAGGATGTAAAGGGAAGACTTGGGGAAATAATCAATATTTTTTATAACTTTGAACTAAAGTAAGGTTTTTGGGATAACTCCTCATGATAGCCATAGGAAGGTAGAGGGATATTCAACTTCTCAATATTCAATGCATAAAAAATATTAATTTTTTTATACGTTATGAATGAAATTATAAATTTGCTATATCTATCTATAAATAGATAGAATATAATTATATTTTAGGTCCTTGTACACCTAACAAATAATTTGTTACAATATATTTTAACGTGTTAACAGTCCTGGCTTCATTCATAGAGCGGGGTGCCATGAAAGTGACATGACGGGCTGTTTAGTATTTGCACAAATGAAATACCATAGTATATTTTCATACCATATCATCATCTGCCTTGAACTTGATTAAACCTCTATGGCCATAATTAAATTTAATTAAATAATTAATTACAAAACATATTTATTATCTCAGTTCTATTTATAATTATACTTTATTAATAATCTTAGCATCAAGGCTATATGTATATGGATGATTCAACGCTGCAGATTTATACCATGAATAACTTAAAAACTATTAACGTTATAAAATCTTCCTTGTTCTGATTTGTCTTGTAATAGGAATAAACTCAGTTCAGTACTAAAAAGTGTACTATCTGGACGTCTGTTTAGTAGTCCAATATTATGTGTATTATGCAATTCAAAATCTTTACGAATTTTGTTTTAATTCAAAGTGCTTTTACTTTTATAAGTTTATGTTCAGGTAAGCTATTATTACATTTGTAAATAGAATATAAACTTGAAAAATGTTTAGTAAATAGCTTAGACCGGCATATGCTCTAAGATTAAGTAGTATTATATTATATACTAATCTAAATACTATTATAACATTTCTTTCTTCCTATCAAGCTCGTAAGTTATTTAATCATTGTAATTTTTTCAGAATAATATTTTACTTACGTAAGTTGTGTAGTACCTAGAGCGTGTAATGAGATTAATCAGATTGTTGTTATAGAATTTCGTAGGCAGTGTAATCATTTAATAAAGCTACGAAATACTTAATTGTCAATACTTGTGCTCGGGGGAGTGGAGTCAATATGATGCTTATAGATTCTTTCTACAATCATACCATTCGCTATTTGCAAGAAACTCATTCCTACACATTGAAACCACAATAGGTACGTAGTATGCGGTTCCAGAGGAGTTTTCTTCACGAACAATTAAGTTGTGAAGTTAACCTACAGAGGTCTCACCAAGAAACTAATTTCAGCACGAGGTTTTTAAAAAAAACATGAAGAAGTTTTAAAGGATCAACAACGCACGAGTCGTACCCTTTATGGTCATAGTATAAAAACCAAGCTCTGTACTTAAGAAATAATATAAAAATATGTTCATAAACTAATGTAACTAGTATACTTATTACTTAAACTCATATGTATAATCACAAAAAAATTATTTACAGGTAGGGTACCAATATTTTCCACAGGAAGAGAAGTAAGCGACATTGAAAATCTAGACCCAGCCTTTATTAATTTCATAGAAATATCTGTTCTACCGAAGGTAGTACTCCAAATGCATAATATCACAGTTCCTGATCTCCCAAAGTGTACTCCTAAGAAAAGCCTGTAAGTAGTTTATTTGTAATAATACAAATAAACTTCGTAAAATTACTGCGAAAGTAGATATTAGTCGCTATAATTGTGTATTATAAGACATTGATTTACTGCTTTCGTGCATATTTGAAACCTTCGAAAACCATTTCAAAGTTGTAACATGCATCTGAAGAGGATTTAGAGACAATTGTCCACTGCAATCAAATTAAAGATCCCCAACTGAACAATATTTCATTACAGGTACATAATAATGAAGAACTGACGTTTGAGTTTTGTTGTGATACTACCATACGTGGATTTTATTTTATGCAAAGTTCAATGAAACCAGATGAAAAGGTCGATAATAAATTTTACGTCTTTTTGAGTAAGTGACCTCTATATAATCATAAGTCATACAAAAATAACACTAAAATATTGTCTTAAAACTATACGAATTTCAATGTTATAGAGAGGGATAACCAGCCTCCTAACTGAGGAAGTACTTCCGCTTTATAGAAGCAGCTAAATAACAATATCCATAGAATTATATGTCTATAAGTGAGTGAGGTCACCAGGAAGCTTCTGAGGTGTTACTTCCTACATTAGCAGCGAGGAAACAACTCATGAACGAGTTTGTCTTGCACACGTCCATAGTACTTATGCTACTTTTAGAATCGATGTAACAACTTAATAAAAAAAAACTACATAAAAAAAAAATCTATTCTGATTAGCTTTATAACGACATAAAATAAAATAACAACGAAAAAATAAATATATATAGATAATCGATCGCAGCAAAACAACAACACGAAATAATAAAGATTCGTATGGTCAGGGAGAGGCTAAAGAGATTGCTTCCCCGAACTATTCTTATTGTCGAGAAGTGATAAAGGCTGCCAACGTAACTGGGCAATATTATGCCACTGAAAATTTCTACTTTTATTTTTGTAATCCTAAAATAACAAACGGTTTACTTCTATCAGGGTTATGGTGCTTTAAAAACACTATTACCTATCCTGGTTTTTTCAACAGCATTTCACAGAAAGTTTACTTGAAAAGAGAAACGAATTCAGGCTATCTGGCATACTGAGGCAAGCGCCCTGAAGACTGGGAGTGAGAAGAAATAGGACTTTTTTGTTGTGAACGCGCAAACCTGAGTTTTCTCAGCATTAAAAAGGCCAGGTCAGGAGTACCCTAAACCGAAGAGCATGTATGAAGGGAATAATGAAAGTGGATGAAGCGAAACAAGTATGTAAGGATCGTAGCAAGTGGAAAGAAGTGGTCTCTGCCTACCCCTACGGGATAGAGGCGTGATTATATGTATGTATGTATGTATGTAAACTCAACCAGGTTATTGGAACCCCATTTACAAATGAGATTCAAAACCCGATTCAGCTCAACGACAAGAGTCTCACGCCTCTCATTGATTTCAGTCCGACCAGCACCAGGCCGACTGTACTGTCATCTGCATAGCAGCGAATATTACCAAGTGGCAGGATGTCATTGATATGCAGAGAAAAGAGGGTGGGCGACAGAACGGAGCCCTGTGGGACATCGGCATTCATTGACATGAACCGCGAAGCGCATCCATCTGCGAGGACGCGGATTCTACGCTCATGCAAGAAGCCAGCAATCTAATTACAAAGCTGGAGGGGCAGACCGTATGCCGGAAGTTTGGAGAGAAGTGATTTGTGCCAGACCCGATCAAAGGCCTTGGCGATGTCTAGGCTGACAGCCATGGATTCGCCATATTTATTGATTGCCTCCCCCCAGAAGTGCGTCAGTCACATACGCTAGAAGATCACCCATTGATCGTTTTAGTCTAAAACCATAGTGACGATCATTAATTATGGAGTGACTTCTAGTTAACGAATCAATTGTCTGTTGAGGATCCGTTCCATGACTTTGCACAGCACTGAAGCTATGGCAATGGGGCGGTAATTTAATGAGTCAGAAAGGTCTCGCTTTTTGTGGACCAGCTGTACATTGGCTTCTATCCAAGCATCCAGAACACAACCGCTCGAGTAGAAGGATGAGAGGCGAAAGAACATCAACACCGAAGACATCTCCGCTGCACATTTTTTTAGAACAATCGCTGGGATACCATCTGGACCACTGGCTTTTCGGACATCGAGTGACTGCAGTTCAAAACGCACATCGTGCTTCCTTATGTGGATATCAGGCATAACGGATCCACTAGAGGGTATTGTTGGTGGTTCCGTGCTACATGATATTCTAACGACTAATATCTCTATAGATGTTAGTCCTCATCCTCAGGCACTATTGCCTGAGGATGTCTCGTGGAGAGGCGAAACATGGGTCACTGAGACGACCAGGGCAGCAGAGGCAGTCATGGCGGCAACTGTGGCGGGTACATGCGATTTCTGTTTCAGATGGCGGGCAATAGCGATGACGACCGCAATAGCTGAGGCAGAGATTATAGGAGCAACCATGGTAGCGACGGTAATATTGTCTACTAACAGTAGTGGATGGGTACCGACCGGCGCTTGTTTGCATGAACTAATTGGCGACGTAAGCACATTAAGTAGGTGAGACCAAATTGTATTTCTTTTATTCTTAATTTCTTAAAGACGATTTATCCAAATCATTGTATTTTACAGAGAATGCCTCAATTGTCTTCTACAATTTTGTAAAGGAATCAAATAAAGAAGACGGTAATGCATATTTCCAGCTAAAAGACCACAAACACAATTCGAGCATCAGTTTCAATAAGAAAGAACAACAGATCTCCATGGTAAATATGAATGAATACATAGATAAATAGATTTTTAGGCATGGAAATTCGATTTGAGATAGACTGAGTCAAAGCAGAAGCATAACCTAATATTTTTTTTATAACTATAATATCAGAGTTTAGAGTAAATAAATACTATTACGGCTATCCTAAACTGAATAGAGTAAGATCTCATGAACGCCTGACCTTCGTTATTTTATAAAAGCTGAAAGTTTCTCAGCATGCATGTGCTTCCAACATAGGTAGGATTGACGGGCAACTATGAAGTTAGGGGCATTATGGCTTTTGCAGATGATAGGTAGCAAAGATGTAAAAAATACCAACTTAATTTTATCAAATAATAAAATGATTTTTTTTTATATTTTACGGGATAATATTACAAAATACGTCATCCATTGCCGAAAGTTGCCATCGTGGCAACCCCTTGCCAGATACCCTAAACTGTAATAAATTGTAACTGTACTTACGTTAGAGTATAAAAGTTACTTGTATAATTATTAGAAGATGTTTCCTCAGTAGTCAAACCATTTTGATACTTCTAACCCCAGAGAAACATATAGACTCGCTGTAGGTGCTAGCGCGAGAGGCAATATACATTCAGCTTTTATAAAATAACGAAGGTCTGGCGTTCAAGGGATCTTGGACTAGAACCATGAAGAACGACGAAGATCTAAAGCGGCCAAGCTTCAGCTTTATTATTAGTCTGACAAAACCCGTGTCAGCGATAAAGTAATTACAACGTTCAATAAAGTCGTAAGTTTTCCAAAATTATATAAGATCAATTGAACTCGTATACCTATTTTTGAAGAAGTTAGAATGGCTATATCATCGCCAATATAATTATGAAATAGGTTGAAACCTAAAAACCGGCGAGCGTGCATGAGAAGATCTATATTATGAATGTGTGTGAGCACCGAGTCATGTAGCGCTCGTTTCTCTCGACCTGTAGAATCATTACTGATTTTGATTTTTTTCTTTTACATGACTATCAATATGACGTAGTTACGACTTCATTGATTTGAGTTCCACAGTTTTAAAGTTCATTATTAATAAATGCAAAAGTAAACCTACTATTAAACAGAATTTTATAAAAAAATAGTTTTATGCGTTTTGTATATATGTATGTTCGCCGAAATCATGTGAACGAGTAAAAGGATTGAATACTTCAAACTATTTTCTGTTAAGAGAGAACCGACTTTAGTTTCATAGAAATTTAATGATATTATAGAGTAAGAATAGATCAATATATAAAAATTAATTCATAAATTTAATAACTAGCTTTGTAGGCGATGGGATCGGAAATATCAAACCAAAGAATCAAGAGTGAAGTTAGATTTAATCCTGGATAGCAAAAACTGTTAAAAATACTACTTTTACAACGAATTACATGCGATGTAATTCTACTGCTAACACATCTACTCCTTAGGAGCTTTCAGGTGAACTCACTCATACGCAAGAACACAACATCCCTATAGGGAGTTGTTATTTGTCTGCGGCTTTCTTCCAGGTGGAGGTACTTCCCCAGACGTGCTTTACTGCGCCCTACCTCTCTTATAAATAAAAATGTACAAATCGCTTCATCATTCGTCAGTGTTAAATCTTCATGCAATTTGATCTAACCTGCTTTGTGTGCGGCCTAGCGCCGGCCGGCACCCACCCACTACTGTTAGTAGATGCAACATGCCGACGCTGCCATGGCTGCTCCGGTAGTCTCTGCCTCGGCTGCTGCGGTCGTCCGCCATCTGGAACAGAAACCGCATGCCCCCACCACCGTCACTGCCACGACTGGCCTGGTCGTCGCTGCGACACGTGTTTCGCCTCTCCACGAGGCATCATCAGGCGTTGTAGACGCTAATCGTAAGAATAACATGCTACAAGTTATTCTTGCTATGCCGAGGCAACCATGGCAGCGTCGGCATGTTGCATCTACTAACAGTAGTGGATGGGTGCCGGCCGGCGTTAGGCCGCATGAACGCAGGTTAGATCAAACTGCATGTAAATTTGACTTTCACAAAATAACGCCTGCATCCATTAACTAGTGTTGAATCTGTTACGTTGTATATAAATGGTAGATACAAAATCATTTATATTTATTTTTACATTTTCTCCTTATCTTGCTATCCTTCATTGCACAAAACGTGCCACAACAAGGTGAACCGGACAAGATCTTCTAAAGAGATAAGTTGACCTTCACAAAACTGGATTTTAAATACCACTTCTATTGTTTCGTATTTCAAGAGCGAAAAAAGATAAGTACCTGTATAATGTTATTGTAGATTTGTGTTGATGATATACATAAATAATAATTAGGTAGTAATAAAATAATCAATAAATTATAGAATATTAATAAATAATCCACAATTATAGAAAGGTTGTTTTGTTCCTGTGTGGAGGCATCGCGCGATTGATACTTAATATATTACAAGCGTTTATATGCTACGGTAACTGCTTTACATCAGGTGGGCCATATGCTTGTGTGCCTCCCGTCATTGTATAAAAAAATGTTTAATTATAATTAAACATTTTTTTATTATATTTTTTATTATAATAAAGCTATTTAGTATGTATATTAAAATAATGAATACATGTTTAATAAAACATATCTAAAATAAGTTCCGGTGTTTTGCATGTATATATTGATTTAATTACTTATAGCATACATTCATATTTTATGTTACACTAATAACAGATATTAGTTTGATAGCCCAGTGGATAAATAACCGACCTATAATCTGACCATTCATGGTTCCAATCCTGGTGTGTGGGCATAGCACTAAATTGGTGTTTTTGGATTATTGTTTCTGATTATCACTTGCTCAACGGTGATGGAAAACAAGGAGGTGAGAAAAATCGTACGTCCAAGAAAACATATTTGGAAAGACGTGGGACTTAACCTAAGATAGGTCTAGTCTTCTCTCTGGGGCGTGGAAGTCTGACGGCAGTCGCTCTTTATAAAAATCAGCATCTTCGCCAAAGGCTTAAGCTTGGGTAACAGACCCCGCCAATCATAATGGATTAGGAAACGGGTAAAGGCTAAAAAACGAAAAATTACCGACAAACGCTTACGGAATTGTTGCAGTTATTCGGAAGTCTAAACCACTGAAATTACAAGTTTACTTATTATACGACGTCGGGAAGCAAACAAGCATAAGGTCCACCTGATGAAATGGGGTACCCATAGTTATGAATACGTGTATTACAAGCAGTTTCGTTCGCGCCCTGCCACCACAGCGAGTCCACGGTCAGGAGTTTCCTGGTAACGTCAGTTCCTCGTAGGAAAACAACAACTCTCCAGCGAGTTGTTACTTGGCTAGGGTTTCCTACGCACACTACCTAGCTTTCGCCATTAGCGAATCTTTACGAGCAGAGCCTCGTTGGTTATGTATTAGCAACGGAAACCATGTGACCACAGGTGAGATTGACTTTAATTTTAAAAGTAATAGTGAGTCACACACCGAACCGTAAACAGGAAAAAACGGGATCCCTGTACGTTCACACATATCTTTTGTTTGTCATACATACATGACACATACTATTCTCACGTCTCTGAAAAAGTTTCATACAAAATAACATTTATAGCATAGATTTCAATTATTTATTTGATATTAGACTCTTGCAGGCACTTTTTATATAATTAAAATAAAATATTACTGTATTTTATTAATTTGTCATAAATTTCATTTCTCTTTTTTTAATTTACCAACAAACCGGAAATTACTATTTGTGAAGAAGAAATGCTGAAAAAAAATACTAATATATGTACATATTTATTTAAAATCATCAATTGATTAAATTATAAATTAAATTCAGTAGAGTGGTATTATAATAATAATCAGAAGTAGTAAAATAAATGAAATATGTAAGCATATGTTGAATCATTTCCAGACATGTTTGACAGTGAGGATATTCATCAATTTTATAACAAACCTTATGAAAAATAGTAATTTTGAAGTGCCTTTTAAATATATTGTCAGCATAGGACAGAACTATTCCAGGCATTTTATTTTGCAATCTACTTAACAACAAAAGAACATAAGATAGAACATATTTTTGCTTCTAAAATTACCACTAAACTTAAAAAACGACTTTAACGAAGATAATTTTACGAACATACATTATTTATTCATAAATATACTGAAACATAACAGTAAGAATAGTCCTGTTGTAAGATAAAAATAATTTAAATATAAACCGCTTTTGTGGAGAAACAACGACAGTATACCATACGGCATAGTGCTGTAAAGCCACGTCCGTCACATGTATAATTGATATAATGTCAGTGGTACCTACCAATGACTACTATTGCGCCTAAGTAAATATGTGGCGAGCTGAGCTTACTGGCAAGTATTTATATGGAGGCCAAACTGCAATTTGAAACTATTGTAATTAACTGAAACACAATATCATTAACGCATTCCAGTTAATAGAAACTACTGTATTAGCAAACATCAAATTTATAGGACTAAATTTAATAAATTTAAATTAAGATTTTAGTTGAGTGTTAATGAAAGAATCATTCAAGAAAGTGGTCCATTAAACTCATGCGATGGTTGATACAATCTAAAACTTCGGAGAAATTACAGAAGGCGTCAATAGCATCCTTTTTTCTCTTCCTTTCATTCTTCTCTCTCTTCATGTTAAGCATATCTTTAATGCATGGAATGTCACACATACATGTATAGTCTATATAGATCTATATGTCTAATGTAAAATGGAATTAGGCATAAAACATTTAATTGATCTTAAAATTACAGTTGCAATTGCTTGTATTTCCCTAGTTCACTTTTTTGTTCATAACGCGCTGACACCCATGTTTGTCAAAAATAATTACTGTGTAACAAAACAAATTTAAGTTTTCATTTTAGAAAAAGGTTGCCTTAAATTGCATCACATTTTAAATTTAATTTGAGTTTTAGGTTCTCCTGATTCACCGTTTACCTGATTCTTGATAGTTTTTGTTAAATTTTAAGCTTAAGTGGATCAGAAAGCATTTATATAATCTAAAAAAGTACAAATAGTAAGATTTGCAAATTGCCATTAGGCAAAATATCACCTTAATGAGTTTAATTTTAGTTTATATTACTAAATTTAGGAGTGATTTATAAATTTGGTTATCCTAATTACTACCGCATTACACCGCCTCGCCAATTATAAATGAGATGTAATAAATTATGCATGGTCAACTATTAACAAAAAATATCAAGGTAATGAGAAACATTTTTTACTGCTGCCCTCTTGTCTAAGTTCCCATCTATCCTTATGTAACGGGCAGATGTTAGTACTTTACTACATGAAGCAATATAGGCTAAGTTTACCGAGACAGACACCGCGTGGGCGAAGCCTGGGACAACTACTAACTAGTAATTAAAATACGAGAAAAAAGTATAATATAATTACTCAAACGTTTGAATAAAAAATATGCATTAGTTCCATCTTCATACTGCCTGGCAATGATGTGATCTAAATGAATTGCTTATTTTTGAAACTTGTAATTTAATCATTAGCTACAAGTTTAAAAAAATATTCTACCTCTAGTTCACCATCTTCAGGGAGATCTGTACAATGGACTGCATTGTGTACCAGAGTTTTACCATACTGAGCTCTAATAGAGTTTGGATATAATTGGCGGCACAATTCCGGATCCCTTGGTCCACATAATTTTCTGAATTCACAAACAACATTTGTACTTGGGTCGATAGCTTTTATTTCCAATGCAATACATTTTCCTTCAGCTAAATGAATACACATAGACTCGTACTCTGGTAAAACTCCCTTGTATATTTCGTAAAATTCTTCGGCGTTTGCCAATTTTACTGCGAACATTGCCATAGCCGATACGTAAAACTTTCCTGACGTTGATATTTGTTCTAGGACGGAGCCCGCATTACCTTCTATAATAGCGTGCGGTTTTATCACACAACAAGTACAATCTTTTAATGTAGCGCGGAATGGTACATTTGGTATACCTTTGATAGATCCGAAAAATTTATCTAGCATTTCTGTTGCATCTTCAAGTGTATTACAACCGTGTGCCACATTTTTTACTTTATTTTCACCGTACAACGCTCTTAGAGTGCCAGGTTCAGCATCTACAGGATCGGTAGCTCCTAAACATCTTCGCCATTTTGTTATAGCATCAGGAGCAACTAATTCAAGACCAATGACTTCCCCACCGGTTATGTAATCAATAATAACTGGTAGCATACTATTTCCAGTAATCGTTTTATAGAGTGCCATAGCAAAGTCTTTTCCGACTTTCCCGTTTTTCATACGAACTATGCGGAATCCCTTCTTCATGATGAACGTAATAATTTTTCCATGAGCACTTGGAGAAATAGGTTTTATCAATGCAAATGTACTTTGCACATTTTTAAATAATATTTGCTGTGTAAATGGTGCACAATCAGTTATGTGAAGTAATTTGGAAAAAATATTTACAACATTACCTATTTGTAACATTTCTAATTTCAGTGGCGGTAACTGAACACGTTTTAGTAGATTTTTGGATTTCTTACTGTCAATTATCTGTACAGAATTATCAAATGGAAAGAAATTTAAAACTAATTCCTTTATTTCGTCCGCATCTTCATCAAACATTTCACATTGGAATGTATATTTGTCAAAATAATCGTATACCATTGTTATATACCTCATGTAAATAATCAATCCACATGCAAAATTCTAAAATTCTCACAAATCTTTCCAAAATCTTTATATAAAACACGGGGCAAGATAAACAGGATTTATGTATGTACTAAGAGAAGGTTCATTAATGAGATGGATCAAACTGAAAGGGTTTATTTGAAATTACAGTACGTAACAACATAACTGAAACCTAAAACAAGTTGTCCAACTGAGATAGTGTTGCGACATTTGGTTTTCGATAATTCGTCTAAAAAAAAATACCGTTGTGCAAGCGATGTTGATTAGTGAATCTATTTTGTTGTTTTATGTTCTGGTGTTAGGCCTCATAAAATAATACAATATTCTGCAATAGCAGGGACTCTAATATAGCATTAGGGTTACCCGTGTGCTCAAAAAAATAAAAAAGTTTCAACACTTAAAAAGGACATTCATATAAAAACGTACGCTTATTAAATTCGTCTTTGATTTTTATATAAATATTAGACATTGTCTATTATTCATACAAAAACTCGTGAGTCGGTCAAGTGGAGAAATCATAAAAAAATAGCATTTAGTTACTAAAATAAATTTGCAAATATTTATTTCCCGATTTCCACATTGAAACCTGTAAAATAGTGAAATATTTCACATTTTTATATAGGTAATCATCAAACATCCACGAAATGAGAAAATTTAGGACTTGATTAATTATAAATGCACAAACCCTTTATATAATTCTATGTTATACTATAAATACTTGACATAACTAATATGAACACCACTTGGTGTTCAGAGTTCACAGTTCACTTGACGATGACATAATGAGGCCGGTGGTGGGATGGCTTGTCGCTGGGTTCAATTCCTGTACACAACGAACATTTGTGTGTAATCATGTATGTTCATCAGTTGTCTAATACCCATAATACAAGCTTTGCTTAGTTTGGGACAAAGCGCGCTTAGAGAATTTATTCTAGAACACTTTTATTTTATTTATATTGATGATTGTCATTATAAAGTTTTTTTTAATTTGATTTCTGCCAAAATGAAAGGGTGCATATAAAATCCTGTGAATCATAAAAATTAACAGGTGCGCCAGATTTTTTCACTTCAGAAATGACTAACTTATATATTAATGAACTGTAAAACAAGTCAAGACAATGTTAAACAACAACACTCATCAAGTATGAGTCAGAACGCATACTCTTCTTATGCTTCTCTGATTCTCTGTGCTCGTTAGAAATACCAATGTCAAATCCAAATGTATTCTAAACTAAGTGTAAATACGAGTCTTACTCGCGTCTCACCCTCCAACTACTAAGCTGCACTTCAACTAAGTTTGCGCATAGATAATATAGTTTAATAATCTAAATTAGGATATTTTTTTATTAACTATAACTTTTCAAGACATATTTATTAAGTGTAATTAATTCAGTTTTAAATTTTGGCAATGCATTTCAATTTTTATAATGAGATGAGAAGGGGTAATATTTGTGCGTCAAGCGTACAGACGTACTGACAGTTGTGCCTTAAAAGTCTGTTTTTACCTTATCAACGGAGATGCTTTAGTGGGGAAATAAGAGACTTATCGTAAAGTCTCTTATTATGTAATATTAAACTTTTTATTATCTAAACAGTGGCATAGTCTCACTCTGCATAAATCTAGAAATATTATTCTCGAATATTTTCGTCAGTGTTTTCTATCAAACCATTTTTGAGCCGGTAGTATCACTCACCATACACTATTCGGACATATAATTTCATAAATACAAACGCAAGTACTAATAGGGAAAAGAATACCCGACATTTTTTGTCAAACAAAGTCAACATTAAAAACTTCTTTTAAGTTTGGCCTGAGTGGTTTATTAATATTTAGAAGTAATGTGACATAATGACGTGACTTTTACAGCTTTTATTAATTAAAAATAAATGTACTGTAGTAGAAGTAAGCAAACCTGCATGAAGGCTACAATTCTTTTCGTTATACTAGTATTTCTCTATGCCAAAAATATCCTTTTTAAAGTTTTATCTTCATCTTTAGTTCTATAATTGATATAGCATTACTTTCAAGGATATAGGAGCCGAGGAAGACCGAGACTAACCTACCATGACCAAATTGGTCGTGTTTTTTCAGAAGGAACCGGCGAGCGTGCATGAAAAGAGCTATGAATGTCACAGAAGCGAGTGAAGTATGTAAGGACCGCGTCTTATGGCGCTCGCTTCTCTCTGCCTACCCCGCATGGGACTTGGCGTGAAGATATACATACATTACTTTCAAATGTTCCTTTCTATGAGCTATCCGAGAAATTTTAATATCCAGTTTTTCAATCGTCTTTTGGACAGATCTCGGTTAGATAGATCTTAGTCATAATACTCGTAAATCCCTCTAAGATACGCGTGTTGACCGCAAGGAAGGCAAGAGCACTCATTTGTCGAAACTTCTTAATTTGGAGACGCTCTTTTTATTATTTTGGTAACCATCGGCACCTGGTTATAAACATATAGAGGCCTTGGAATGCAATTCCAAATTCACTTTAAAGGAAATTGTTGTATTTAAAGGAGATTGGAGACTGGTGACATGTAGAGCAAAACTATTATTTACGTCTCAGCGTCGCCTCCATCTATATAAAACCCACGTCGCAAATAGAATCCTCAGATCTTTGAATTAGCGTGTATAAGAGTATTTATATATACTTCATCAACGTAGAATAGTTGGTATATTATTCTAGAAAAAACGTGGCTTCTATAAAACATGTCACGGAGAGCATTGGGAAAAGCTGTATGATTTGATATTAATAGATTTCAAAGACACTGCATTAATAAACAACATTTATGAAATATAGAAGAAGAATGGCTGTCTTTAAAAAAAAATACAACAATAATAAGGTAATGAGTTATTCATTCAATATCTTATTATTTTAAATTTTTTGTATGTATATAAATATATTGCGCTAACCTAGGAATCTGCTCTAACGGTTTGGATCAAATTTTGTATTTGTAATTGTGGTTTTAGTTTTAAAGTTTATCTCCATAGGCTTATTTTCTGAAAATATACGTGATTTTACATAAAAAGAACTAACTACGTACCACGTTGAACAAATCAGCTATTCGACATTATAATTCCCAAAGCTCCCAGGTTTTAAAAAAAAAAACATTTCTATTATTTTAAACGAGCAATTCTTGTATATAAATATATGTCTTCGCTATATCTCAAAAAAGGTTTCAAGGATTAGGATCACATTTTGTAGTTGGATAAGATTTTGCTTTTCAAGTTCATGAAAAAAAAATATAAAAGTAAAATAGCTTTCTCAGAAAATTCAGATGTACATACGTTTACTGAAAAGTCGATTTTATTCATAAAAAAGCAACAACAACTCCTACAGAGTAACCGAGAATTTATTATTTTAAAATTTTTAAACTTGGGACAATATTTTCTTAAAAAATGCTATAATTTTTTTATTTAAATTATGAAAGTATGATAGGATTTCATATACAAACGTAGCAAAAAAAAAACAGATAAGAGAAGACAAGCTACATTAAAAAACCTTGTCTGATAACCAGTTTGACGAGACTGCTACGTAATTTATTGAAATGATGTCCATTGGATTGCTCATATTTATATGAGAATTCGGTTGAAAGATCAGTATTCTCTACATTGATATAGCGAGTTCGTGGATTAAGTTGAATAAAATAACAATGAAGGGAAAATGGTTATTATCTGTGATACTTACTGCTCATATCTGTGATATAATTACGGAATCACGTAAGTTTTAATCATTAAAATATTCATTAAAATAATTATTGCTACAAACATGCCATTTATTAATATCTTCCACTTCCACTATTAGAATTTAATACATTATTCCATAAAGAGCATTATTTACATCTAGAATTGAAGGTGTTATAACATTTTTACCGTCTCATATAAACAAAAAAATGTAGCGTATTTTTGTCTTATCATATGCATTCATTGATTTTTTAGAAACAACTGATTTTGACAGTTTGTTGATATCATATATAGACTAGGTGAAAATTTATGAGCAGCTAAAATTTTATTTAAAAAAAAACGTAATTGATCTTTTGTATATTTTTTGTAGCTTTGCTTAGCTCGCAAAGATATGTTGATTATTTTATATTTTTATATAAGGTTGATTCCTTTAAGTAACGCTTGTAGATCGTATTCGCAATGATGAAAAAAAAGTTGGTCTGAAAGAGAGCGTTGGTGTTAAAATAAGAAGAGGCATGCTCGGAGACGGTTGGTTCGGACATGAAGAAAGAATGACGGAGCAGATATACAACGCAAAAGTGGAAGGATGTAAGAGCCGAGGAAAGCCAAAACTTACCTACCATAACCGAATTGGTCGTGTTTTATCAGAAGGTGATCTCAGGAGCCTTAGAAACCAGTGAGCGTGCATGAGAAGACAGAGAGAAGTTCACGCCAAACACGTTGCGGAGTAGGCAGAGAGAACCGAGCGCCACATGACTCGATCCTTACAAACCTCACTCGCTTCTTTAGCATTCATTGCTCATCTTATGCACGCTCGCCGGTTTCTGAGGCTCCTGACATCACCTTCTGATAAAACACGATCAATTTGATCATGGTAGGTATGTCTTGGACTTCCTTAGCTATTACATCCTTCTACTTTCGCGTTGTATATCTGTTTCCGAATTATTTCTTCCAGAATTCTTTCTACATGTCCAAACCAACGTAGCATGCCTCCTCTTATTTTACACAGACGTTCTCTTTCAGATCAGCTCTGTTTCTAACATCGTCATTGCGAATACGGTATACAAGCTTTACGCCACAAATTTTGCGCAACGCTCGCATCTCGACTGCTTTTGTTCTATTTTCATACTCTCTCTGCCATACCCAACTCTCGCTACCATAAGTAAGCGTTATGACCAGCACTGTATTATGTATAGCGAGCAGTGCCTTCTGGCTCAAGTTTTTACTGCTAGAGTGGTGAAAGAGTTTTGAGAGAATTGAGTGAGATTTATAGCCTGAACACATAGGTTTTTCAGTCGGGGTAATTGATTTTAAAATACCTAGTGAGTATTTATGGATCTTAAAAGCCTATTTTTAAATGTTTTATCCAAGATATAATACGTTTTATCGACAAATAAATAAAATACAATAATTAGAAACGGTTAAAATGCGATTTCTTAGATTTTGTTGCATATTTACATGAAGAGCTGCTAATAGCATTTTTCTAAAGACAATAATACTACGTTGATAATTTTTACGACAAATGTAAGTAAAATGTTTATTAACATAGCTATGTTAATAAAGATTTACGTATACAGGGGTCACCTGACCCCACCGTAGGCTACGTCTGTTGCGTGGGTGTCAACGCATTTAAGAAAACAAGTGCAAATAACGTAAGTATTTTTTTAACTGAATACTCAGACTGACCTAATGGCACCCGGTTAAAACTTTATAAAAGTCTTTAATAATGTTATGCACAGCTCTAATAATTGATCGATTTTTAAATGGAAATAATTTTAGGTATAATTAGATATTTTTTTACAAATCTGCAAAATAAAAATTGATCACATTTTTGTATCACAATACAAAGCGAAGGAATAAATAATAGGGGTTAAAGTATGAAATTTTCGTTTTATAGTAATAGATACTTTGACTTGACATTAAAAACCTTCATGGTGTGAGATTTTCGAGTGAAACTTTTTCACATGATACCTATGAGGTTTTTTTTATTTTCGAATTTATTTATTTTTTTATTCAGCTTAGACGGGAAAGATGGATACTTCGAAAATCCGACTCATTTTTGAATACTAGTTCCGACGCTGAACGGTTCGCAATATCAATGCCGCGTTTGGAATGGAGACTGCTAATTAACGCACGGTGCGTTTTTGGTTTAAATGCTTTCGTAATGGAAACTTCGACTTGAACGAACCACGTGGAAGAAAGCACACAGGAGAATAGCTCTGAATCGAAGAAGATGGTGAAATCGAGTTAAACTACCCAGAAATTAGCGGCATGGTTTAACGTTACCTACAATATTGACTCATTTGCATCAAATTTCTGATTTGACTGATCTGCAGAAAGAAACGCGTGTTGAAACTTCTGTTGCGTTGTTGAATCGGTACAGTGCAGGAATATCAGATCGAATTGTGACATGTGACGAAAAGTAGATTCTTTACGATAACCGTAAGCAAAAAATGCAATAACTTACTCTAACTCAAACGCCACAACAGTTCCCTAAAGCAAAACTTACCAATAAAAAGGTAATGGGAAATGTTTGGTGGTCTCTTCATGGCATATTTCACAAGTCTGGTCAAGTAAAAACAGCAGATGTTTACTGTGCCGAACTTTGAACAATGATGGCGAAACTGGCTGTGACTCGACCCGACTCGTGAATCGATCTTCACCATTATTGCTCCATGATAACGCAAGACCTCACACTGCTCGAGAAACCCTTATATAACTCTACAGGAGCTGCAGTTAGAAACCATAAGTCATCCTCCGCACTCGCCAGACCTTGCTCCAACTAACTACCATTTTTTTCGTGATTTGGACAATTTACTACGTGGTAAAAAATTTTCTTCCCAATAGGCAGTTTAAAATGCTTTCACACGATATTTGCGATAGATCTCTGGGAATCTAGATTCTACGAACTTGTTGAATCTAGATAGTTATATCGCAAAGGCATAAATAAACTTTCCGATTATATGGCAGCAATGTATAGATAATGAGGGTTATTTACCCTCCTTTTGATTTAGAAAAAAAGCGAGTTTTAATTTTTCAGTCATATCGGCAACTTCATACTTTAACCTCTAATATTATTTCTGATTAAGTAATGTATCCAAAAATAATATTGGATCGTGACACATTCAGATCATCTCAATTTAGCGTCGTTTCCATCCGAGAAATTCAGCTAAAATAATGATGATAATGAAATACATCTTCATCATTGTTACTGATCCAGTCAGTAGATAAATGATTCCCAAAGCTTAGTGGCAATATGGCTATTATTCTTTGTATGTACATTTCTAATACTTTTCTGCATTTATTTTCTATTTACACACCAAATTAAAGTCATCTCACTGCTGGAATATAGGGTTAGGTTTACGTCATGCTGCTCGACTAAAGATTGACGGAGACCAGTTTTCTAGATGTCCGAAGGCCATTGACTGTTGTGATCTATCGCGAAAAGATGGGACTTACGATTTAACATGAATTAACATTGTGCATGAAAGAGCTTGAGACCATCTATAGATAGGCAGCGCACAGCGTTACTATCCATCTTATCTTGTTTTCGTATACGTTATAATATTTTCATGCTCGCGCTCGGACAAAATTTTTATGAAACACTTGGAATAGACTTTGCGTTCAGCACTAAACTCTATGGAGCGTACCATATACGTTTGTCTATTAGCACTTTCAGTATATAAAAATACTATATAATTAAATAATATGTTTAAAATTGTAACAGTGATAGTGTGTATTTTAATGTTTCTAAGTATAAATGAGGAACAAAATAAGAATACCAACTGTCTTTAACCTTGTTGTATTGTTGAAGGCTGTATACTATTTTGTTCTTTAACTGTACTTTTGAATCAAATCAAAAAGTTAGTCAACGTTGCCCATGAACTTTCGCTGTTATAATATTGATGGCATGTCTATTTTTTAATTTTAGTTCCCTTCATCACAAAATGTACAGAAATGGACTCGGAATGCATCAAGCGAACGGCTCAAGCAGCTGTTCCAATATTTGCTGCTGGTATACCAGAGTTTAAAATGCAACCTTTAGACCCACTTCGAGTAGATAAAGTCATTGGTGACTCGGCGTATCTGAAATTCAGCAGTTCAGATATTACAGTCACTGGGATGAAGAACTGCATCTTGGAAGATGTTGTGTATGTATTATTCATTATTTATAGCTACAACTTTAAAACAATTTTCTACAATAAACTTCAAAAATGCCAGTCAAATACGAGAAGGACTCAGTTACCAAAGTTTCAACTATGGGATGTATATTTTCTCTTAAAACTATATTTTGATCGCTTTGGTTATTCAGGGTGTATTAATGTCAACATGGACCTATGGCAGTGAATCAAAGGTATGTCAGAAGAAATATGAAAGTAGGGGCAAAGCTGTTGAAATGAGGGCGCTGAGGAGTATGTGTGTATTTAGAATGATGAATAGAGTAAGAAATAGCTGGTGAGAAAAAATGAGAAGGGTATACTGAGATGGTTTGGACATTTGGAAATAATGGATGACAAAAGAGCTACGGAAGAAGTATGTCGAACAAGTGTAAGTGGAAATATCAGCAGGGACCGCCCTAGATGCAAACATATGGATCAAATAGCCGATGTGCCGAAAAAGTGCCAAATCAAATACAATCCGAAACAGAAGAGCATGCGTGAAGAGGTTGATGAGTGTAGAAGAGGCGCGAGAGGTATGTTTGGATCAATGCACCTGGCGTTCCACAGTCTCTGCCTACCCCAATGGGAGACAGACACGATGACATGTATGTATGTACTATATCTTCATAATTCCCTCAGATCGACATGCGACGCAGGAACGCCTGGTTGACCTTCTTCTTGATCCATTCCTTAAGGCACTTCTTATAGTCTCACCACCCATCTAATTGGATCAAAGTCAAACCGAGAACGATAAGTATTATACCCGGATCCGATTTAAGTTTTTCAACTAATACGATATTGGCACCTCCTCCAGCAGTATTCTGGGCAACAACAGTTTTTCTGTCTATTGCAAGGAACTTATCTTTATTTAATTGAATGTATGAGGGTCCAACACAGTGTGAGGGTAACAAGGTAAGGACGATACGCAGTAAGGTATTTCCCCTTTCTGTCAGCCTAGGTGTTATTGAGAATGTCATACTCTCGAGACTATCCAGAGCATTACACCACTGAATACCGGCGAGAGCCGGTTGCGAGATAAGTCACCACATTGATCTCAAACCCGGCAAGCTTGACTCCCGTGACGATACGCATGATGACGACGTTACGCTGGCTGTCCGTCATCACTGCCAATAACATAGTTCTACTGGAATTGCATACACCTCTTTTGCTAAACAGTTAGGCATACGTTAAGTATCGCTTGCCTTCTGTCTCTGGCTGTTCTCCACGTAATCATATTCGTTCGTTTTCCTTCACAATGCATAGTGTTACGATCATTACAAAAGTGTTTTTGGGGTTTTAGTTGTTCTTTAATGAAACGTATACAGTTATTGGATCGCTATGAGTTTAGACTTGGGGTTGCGTCAATGGGTAGGGTTTTTATGTAATCTCTTACCATTTGTATCTAGCTGTTTAGACATAATGGCTTTATAGATCTTATTAGAGCTGAGCAAGATTTACAAATTGGCGCTTCATCTACGCTTGCCTGTGGAAAAGTACCTATTAGGCGATCGGCGACATATCGGTCGTAGGACTCACATTTTCACTTTATAGGCCATATTGATGCAATTGAGATTTTCTGGTTTCTAAAGATTAAATATTAATTTAATAGAATCTATAATTAAACTTTCTGTTTCAGACGCGATGCTGCCAAATTACAAATTAATGCAAGTATTTCCTGTAACAATATAAAAGTTGAAAGTCGGTATGATGTCCATGGTAGAATATTAATTGTACCGTTTGAAGGCAATGGCGATATGTTTGTAGAACTCAGTAAGTACCTAGGTACTTCATAGAAAATATTTAGTTTCGATACGGGCTGGCTAATACTCATAACACCGAAAGTCGCACGCGTATGGCTTTCTTCTCAACAATTAAAAACATTCAATAATGATAAAATCCGATTTTAATGAAGTCATTAGTTTAACAAAATTTTCACATTTTTAAATATTTAAAAGCCTAAAAATATATGAACGCCTTTTGACGCCTAAAAGTCGAATATCCACTGACACACATACATACAATAACTCTCTAGTTTTTAATTGACTGTGTTTTACTATAAAGTCGAGATGTCTACTTCCCTTAATTGAAAATACGATACCTCACCTCTTTAATAAAAACCTTGTTTGTAG
Organism: Pyralis farinalis; assembly: GCA_947507595.1. Classification (NCBI taxonomy): domain Eukaryota; kingdom Metazoa; phylum Arthropoda; class Insecta; order Lepidoptera; family Pyralidae; genus Pyralis; species Pyralis farinalis. Next base: position 10,880,481 of record OX382273.1, read on the forward strand.
AACACACCTCGTGTAGATGAAAGCTAGGCACACATACTTGTATACCCTATGTTGTTACTTACGTTGCGAGCTACGCTAGTACGCAAGTGTGCTTGTATACAGAAAAAAGAACACCATGATTATTCATTTAATTTATCTCTCTGAAATGTCTTAATGTCTTAAATCGGCGTGTGTGGAAATATGTAAATGTACGATTAGAGTTCCCTACGAGAAGATTCATACCATGAAGTACACCCGCCGAGACCTGCTCCTGGGTCCAGGTCCGAGCAAGTCTCGACAGGTATGAGGACTATTGCGAATGTGTCGGAAATTAATAGGCCTTTGATATATTGTCTGGAAGGATTATAATACAGATTCTGTAATTTTTCATAACAACATGTTTCTTTGTATACAACGTCGGGAGACATACAAGCACACGGCTCACCTGATGTAAAGCGGTTACCGTCGCCTATGAATGCTTGGGATACATTAAGTATCACTCGCGCGATGCCACCTGTGCTGCTAACACAGCATCTCCTTAGGTGCTTACTGGCGACCTCAGTTAGACGCAAGAACAGAACAACCCTCTAGGGAGATATTATTTGGCTGCGGTTTTTTGTGAGGTGGAGGTACTTCCCTAGACGGGCTGCTTTGATGCACGCTACCTCTCTTTAAAACACCCAGACTAAGACAAACAGACATATTGATGGACACCTGCGTGAGAATCGAACCTCGTAAGCGTTGGTGTCAAAGTAGCGTCATTCACCACTGCGCCGCCAAACTCGTCAAAACGTCTGATGAAGCTTAACCTAGAGCCCTAGCATTTAAGTGCAGGACGATTCAAATGAATTGTTGTTTAAAGTCGAAAATCTTATCAAATAATTGTAATCCTCTGGATCTTAGCTGGTAGAGTCTCTGGTGTTCTGCCAAGGCAAACAAGATTATAATTAACCAAAACCAAAATCAAATTGTGGATCAAAATTTCTTTCTTTCTTTCCAAATCGTCTTTAGCTTAAGCGGTAGGTATCAAAAATCTACATAGGTATGACAAACTGTCTGACTCTAGTTTTATTATACGTAGGTCACACTATAAGTTTTGCGTAACTTAAAAAAACAACATGTTATAACCAAAATATTATGTTTATTGCTTTTCAAAATACTCTCCTTTACATTTTAAACATTTTTTCATGCGATCAAACCATTTTTTAAAACAGGAGGACCACAGATCTGCAGGCATGTTTTCTACGTGCTGATTGAACGCTATCACTGCCTCTTCGGAGTTGGTAAAAGTGAAACCTCTCATCAAATCTTTGATTTTGGGGAAAATACAGAAATCACAGGGTGCTAGGTCGGGGCTATGCGCAGGATGGGTAACGAGTTGTACTTTTTCGGAAGTTAAAAATGACTTTGTTTTGTTGGCCGTGTGTGAAGAAGCGTTGTCATGATGTAGGAGAACGCGACTTTTTGGTCGTCTTTCGCGAACTTTTGCTAACACCCTGGGTAAACAAATGGTAGAATACCACTCGTCATTAACACTCTTTTGATCTTCAAGTGGAATTATGCAGATGGGACCCGTAGCTGAGAAAAAAAACCAACGTTTCTCGCCTGCCTCACTTTTGTTGGCCTGTTCTCATTTTCAAACACCCATTCACAAGATTGCTGTTTTTTTTTCGGGTTCAAAACAATAAATCCACGTTTCGTCTCCTGTGATAATGTCATAAACAGCATTAGAATGTCCGTGGTCGTACTTCAGTAGCATCTGTGAGCACCATTCCACGCGAGCCCGCTTCTGCTCCGCTGTCAGTTCATGAGGGATCCAACGACAACAAAGTTTCCGAACTTTCAATTCTTCGTGTAAAATTTTCTGAATTTGGCTCATACCAATCCCCAATAGTTCTCGAATTGTCTCATAGGTAATCCGCGGGTTTTCTTCAATTAGCCGCTTAACAGTAGCCACATTATTTACGTTGACGGCAGTTGAAGGCCGCCCTTCACGAAATTCGTCATGTAAAGAAACTCGACCTCTCTCAAATTCAGCAAACCATCGCCTCACGGTGCTCAAAGAAGGTGCTTCTCTCCCAAAAGCATTTTGAAGACGTGCAGCACAGTCTTGCGGAGAGAGAGAACTTTTAAAATCATAAAAAATCATCGCTCTAAAATCTTTTCGACTCAATTCCATTTTCGTTGCGTACGTAGAACTTTGATGTGTGATAAAAAACAATTGACAAATGATTTCCCGCCAATTGTTTTTTTTTATTACTAAGTAGGTTGCAACGTTTCAAAAAATATAACATTCGAAATTCAAATAGTTCCGATTAGCTAGAAGTGCAAAACTTTTAGTGTGACCCTAGTATGTCTATTTATGTATGTTCTACAATTTTTCAAATCGTATATTTTGTAAAATATTTTTTGAAATAAAGTAAAGGTGTTAAATAGTACATGGCCCGATATATTCTGCCGTAAAATCGATGTGAAAATTTTTCGTTCTATAACGGGTGACAAGCTTAATGGTGTTATGTGAAGTGTTAACCAAAGACTACGGATATTCGGAACATAAAGAGTATCATCACTCGCGCGTTGTTCCTCCCTCAGCAATCATAGGATTTCACTAGTCTATATCAACTTACTCGCCTAACTCAATGGCTGCGTCCTTCTGTTAGACACTTTTCTGTTTACTAAAACATACTGTGTCTATATATCTTTTGGTGATCGTCAGGGTGCAATATGTGCAGATTTAGGTCTTGTCTCTAAAAATGATAATAAACAACTTCTACCATAAAATATATGTATAATATCCCGAAATCTATCACGAAACCATATTTGTAATGCAACCGATAGATGGTAACGTTGCTGATAATAAACTGTATTTGCATAATTTTAGAAAAGCTGTCGATACATGTTGACTCCGACTTAGTGGAAAAATTAGACAAGCAAGGTCGTAAACACTGGTACATAAAACATTACACATACAAATATGACTTGAAGGGAAAATCAGACATTAAACTGACAAATCTGTTTGAAGGAAATGAAGTTCTAAGTAAGTATTTCACAATATAACTCTATCTATAACTTTGCATCAAATCCTTTGCGAGGTAGGCAAAGAGAACCGAGCGCCGCATGACTTGGCCCTTATACACCTCGCTTGGGCTCTTAATATCACCTTCTGATGAAACACGATCAATTTGGTCACACCTACCATAAATCTTGACCTTCCTCGACTCCCACATCCTATTAATTTCGCGTTGTATATCTGTTTAGTAATTCTTTCTTCCTGCACTCTTTCTACTGTTTCAATCCAACGGAAAATGCCTCTTCTTATTTTATATCACAATATACTCGTACCTTCAAATATAAAAGGTGAATGTGTTTTTTCGCGGAAATTTCGTGAAATATCTTTATCAGAAGAGAAATCTTGCAATTCAAACATTACCAGTTTCTTTCATAACTCAATGTTCGGAATTCAAGCATAAGTTTCTGAAGATAATCTAATACTATTGTAGGTATTTAATAAACAAAAAAAAAGAAAATCGGCAGAGGAAAAGGCACTGAATTATTTTGCTTTCCCTGTTTACATAAAGATTACGTTAAAACATAAAATTATTTTCGCCCTCTCTGTTTCTTCTGCATATAAATGCTTTGTTGCATGTGCGTAACATTCATTGCTATGAGGATGACAATACGGTGGGCACAAGATACAGTTGTCAAGCCAATATCTCTCGGGATTGCGTCTGATCACAGCTTGTGTCTGAAATTGAGACTTCACTGGAGCAAGTCTCGGATTGGTTAATCCCACAAAGGCACAAGTGCGCGCATTTATCACAAAATGTCCCCATTTTCTTTTATACAAATAAGGTGACAATCAAGCATACGGTTTGGTACACCTGATGGTAAGCAGTTACCGTAGCCTATGGCTATTTGCAACACCAGCAGTGTCACTCTTGAGGTGCCGACCCTAATTTATCGTAGCTCCTCAATTAGAAGTTATACCCCTTAGCGTTACGCCTAACATCGGTATCCTGGATGTCGTCATATTGAGCGATGTCCAGTTTCGCGATCATCTGTATAGCAAGGCTAAGTTGGCGTCCAAGAAGATTTGAAGAAGGTGTGATCAATAGAGCTAAATAATATTTAAAATTCAACATCGCCTTCAACTTTGAAAGGCCCAGCTCCGGGCTCTAATGCAATACTGTTCACAACTTTGGGCTGACGCGCCAAAATATTTGCTTACTCCATTTGATCGCGTACAACGTAGAACAGTTCGAATCGTCGGCGACCCAGTGATCTCCGCTCGGCTGGACTCGCTTTGTACACGAAGAGACGTTGCTTCTCTTTGTGTACTGTACAAATTGTATCATGGGGAGTATTTGGAGGAGCAGTTCACCTTAATACCACCCGCTGAGTTCCACTATCATACCACTCGCCTCAAACTTAAATTTCACCATCATCTTGATGAGAGGCAATCAACTACAGTACGCTTTTTGAAGCATTTTTACCACGTACAGTGAAATTGTGGAATAAATTACCCTCAGCGGTGTTCCCGAATAAATACGATATGGGTGTGTTAGTCATTCTTCTGAGGCCACCCTCCGTACTATTCGGGGGAGAGAGGTGGTGAATCCTCATGGATACCCTTTCGGCCGGCCGAATGAGTAATGACAGACTCTTACTGACTAAACACTACCCAGGGACTGCCTGCTAGGAAGGCTTTAAAGGCTTCATCGGAGGCGATCGCCTCAGGCAAAGCGGGGTGACGCAAGCGTCACTCAATTACTGTACATACGCTTAGAAAAGTGTCTTGAGGAGACCGCCGCCATAGGTACCTAATTATTAAGAGCGACCGCGGGGTTCTTTGCTGGAGGACTTTTGCCCTAAGGATCCATCGACCAACCTCTGCGGTCCAAAGTTCTTGAAAGTTTGTTTGGAGGATCTAATAGGACTATATGCTCTATCTATATGCCTACGTACTTGGTATCAGGAGAGAGGAGGCGGGGCGGGTCGTATGTCACTGCCGCTTGGCTAAAAGGATTAGGATTGGTTTCTGACAATTCAAAGAATCGTTTAGAGAGTTTTTGTAGGTATTGTTGGATAGAAGGCAGTGCTAAATCTCGGTGTAACTCCGCATTGCGGACACATCATGGCGTATTGGGAGCTCTTCAACAGAAGAAGTTTTAGACGATTTGGAGTGTTTTAATGGCATTTGGACTAGAGTGACAAAAACTGGTGATGCGTACGTCATCCCCGGCCTTATGCAAACCTTGTACAGGGTTTACTTATTTCTCGAGGACGTGTTACTGTGCTGTATTCTCATCCCAACATATTGCTGAGTCGGCCTAAATAATATTTAACGGTGATAGCCACATTTTGACGCGTGGGTTAAAAGTGAGCTTAGAGTCGAGAATAACTCCAAGGTACTTTGCTAGACGTTGCCAAGGGACTGACAACCCTAGCATACGCAGGAAAAGCATGTGGTAAGGGTGTTTGCGTTTCATATCGAAGTAGACAACGGAACTTTTGTCCGGGTTAACTTCTATATGCCACTTACGAAACCAACTTCCTAACTCAGTGACTGAGGTTTGAAGTTTGTTGAAGGCTGAATTCTACGTGTACGGGTCGTTTAATATCGAAGGGCCCCTACAGGTCGCAATCTGAATATAATCTACTTATTTATATATTAATTATTACAGGTCGCGCTGCCCGTGAATTAATCTCTTCTAGCAGCAACGAAGTCGTTCTTGAAGTGGGCCCGCCAATGATCAAAGTAATAGTCGAAAGAATCATAAAATCAATCAATCAGTTCTATCACGCCGTCCCTGTTGATGATTTAGCACTGGATTGAAGAATTTTAAATGTTACAAAAATTAAATATTTAGTTATTATACCTGTTCAAGTATTAGAAGTTCTATGCAAATATGAGATGTAATAAATACGTAGTGTTGGTTCATTAGGTTAATGAACAAAGTAATTAATAAAATATTAAACCTAAACCCAACAAATGCCTTTATGTACTCTCCTTCTTTTTGAACACAATTCACTGTGTTAACTCCTTCTATTAGGTACTTCTTATAAAAAGATTATATTTATTATAGACACATTTTTTTAATCGTTTAATTTCTACGTAGTGTAACTATTGTGCATAATTACTGACATTTATAGTATAAGGAGGTACCGTAAATATCAATGGCCACAATGGATTTTTAGCCATAATTCATATAATTCAAAAACGAAATATTTTATATTTATTTTATTATTATAATTGTACCTTATGATTGTTACGGTATCATCGTAATTATTTTAGTACCTAACCTGAATCTATAAAAAATATGAAATTGGAGGATCACAGATAAAAAGGTAAATAAGCATTAAATACATTTAAAATGAATTTTTACTAGTCAATTCTTCATAAAATAAGTGCTACAAAATGGCATTTGCGGCTATTAAAAATTGAAACTAAGCGTTGATTACTGTTTCTATCGAAAATTCCTTTTATTTTCGCCACTTGGAATCCTTTTCACTGTATTCATATACATATTTATTTAAATAAGTGGGGAAAATGTTTCCAGTGTGACATCATTGCAGTTGGCTTTAGATATAGATATACTTTACTCATTGCAATTTTAATAACTACATGTTTTTTAATTATGAGTATATTTCTAGAGCCAGTTCAGATGATTCGACCAGATTGGCTATCTATCTGGAAGAAAGACTGGGTTATTTTACGGATATGAACGTCACAGGACAATAAGGAAGGCATCGCTCACTACCCAAAAAAAAATATCTGGACGGCCGGAGTATTTACATTTATTTTTGAGTAAAATCACGTTTTTCCTAAAAAACACCTATGTAGATAAACATAAATAGTAAAACCTTATCTAAATATAAAAATTGATCCAAATCTTTAGAACCGTTTCCGAAATACACGAAATATATATTTCCAATTCTAGTGTATAGTATTGGGCTTTTAAAGTAATAGGGGTTTAAGAGGACTAGAGCGTATTTAAGGAGGGGTGTTATGTTTCTGTGAGTGAGTGAGGTTATTGTTAAGCTCTTGAGGAATTGATGTATTAACATTGATGTTCTTTGTTCAATGTATGCCTCCGGAAATTTTATAAAAATATGTATTAATGATCAATGATTGGAGGAGCATTAAGCAGCGGAAGTTCTTCAGTTAAAATGATGACGCTTGAATCCTTGTTTAGTCATTAATTCAACGGCAAGGTATTACATGGTCGACGTGACCGGTTGTGCTTATAGTACAACGCACATTCAAATATAAAGCGTACATTTATCATACGACAGGTTTTAAGCCATATAAAAATGTTCATCAAAGAATAATACCAGATTCAAGCAAGGTTACTTTATAAGACGAGCGGATTGGATCATATATCAGTATTTAACGAGATATTTTAAACGATTGTTGGTTCACGATTTATAAATATGATTGTAAGAAAATTACTGTTTGTGATTATCGTTGTCTACACTTGTAAAAGTAGTGCAGAACCAGGCAAGTTTTGATAATTTATTTGATGCAATTCCACCACTTGGAATGTCTAGGTCTTGCTATTAGTGTATTAGTAGGATCAGTTACGATTAACCATGACACTTACAATCAAACATCTGAGAGTCGATGTTAATGTGTAGACTCTATGTGATTCTAATTATAATTTAAGTCGTTAGATAATTGAGTGAAATTTTAATTAATTTTCCAATGGATTACATACATCCACACAATTACTTGTAAAGGCGAACTATAAAAATTTCTACTTTTCTTAAATTGTGAGATCCATCGTAAGGTTGGTGAGGTGACTCAAAAAAATATACGAAATAGTGCTGTTTTAAAAATCATCAATCAAAATTTTCCAATGGATTACATACATCCACACAATTAATTGTAAAGGCGAACTATAAAAATTTCTACTTTTCTTAAATTGTGAGATCCATCATAAGGTTGGTGAGGTGACTCAAAAAAATATACGAAATAGTGCTATTTTAAAAATCAGAAATATACAAAGAATGTATTTACATACAATACATATAGCTTAGTATATGTTTTATTCTTAGTAATGCGTTAATTTAGTGGAAATTTTTATTTAACCCAATTTACTTTTCTTTGTTCATATAACTTTACTAGCGGATACCCGGCATGTGCTACTACGCTATAAAAGAAATACATTTTGTTTATTTGTTGGAAGAAAAGGAAATTTTGTTTATTTAATAACTTTTTTATCTTAATGTTAGCGAATAAACAATATTTTCACTTTTGTCCGTAGGTGTGTAGAGATAAAGATTTTCTGCGTTCCAACTCTGGAGCAAGCCACCAAATTCACACTAATGTTTTTAATTTATTTGAGAATAACGCCTAATGCATTGTTTTAGTGGTCTAAAATCATCTTCTCATTATTGCCTTTCAAATGAAATCGGTTTGGGGCACACCGGTTGAATGATTGACCCTATCGATTATCACATATATATTATTATGTGTATTTAATTTTAATATGAAGTAGTATTTACAGTTATAATTTTATGTAAGTAATATTAATAAGTATTTAATAGTGATTATGTATTTTTTTTGTGATTTAATATCATTCATGCACTTATTCTATCCGCTGTTTTATTTACAAGGTGTAAACACAGCACAGGTTGGCTGGAAGAGAACTCTTAAAATAGAGATAAGCTCGCCTTTGCAAACTGTTGCTCAAATATTATTATGTTAACACTTATGTGCAACAAAGAGTATATTTATGATTTCAACGTCTCTAATGGACATAGATACAAACATTTTTCGTGTTTTATTTACATAGATTGCATAAAAAATTGTTCTGTTAATATTTAGGAATATGGTTTGCGAATGGTTATTTCTTCAAAAAAATCTCTTTCTATTTTTGATACTAAACTTCTGTACATGAGGATTAAAACTAATATTTTTATCGTTATTTTCAATGTAATATTATTACTACGTTGTCGTAATAACACAGTTCCAGGCCTAAACCTGCCTTCCACCATTGAGTAAAAATATTAATGCCTAATCGACTATCACTAATATATTACGAGTATCAAGTAATTGTACAATGTATCAACATACATATTAGCATAAATATGAAAATGTCTAAGTGCCAAAAATAAGTCGGTGGTAAGATTAAAAAAGGCTATCCTTTAATTCGGATATGTAGAAAGAATGCAGGATGAAAGAATGACGAAACAAATATACAATGCGAAAGGATATAGGAGCTGACGAAGCCCAATAATGCCGATAACCAAACTGGTTTTGGTAAAAAAAGTTATGTCAAGAGCCATAGAAAGAAGTTAGTGAGGTATGTAAAGATCGCGTCTTGTTGTGGTCGGTTCTCTCTGCCTACCCCGCAAAAGACCTGGCGTGTAGATATACAATTATAGAAACCTATCCGTATGATATATAAAGATTATAACGGCCAAACATGTTTTGACTGTCCTTGAGAAAAACGAACACATTTCCTCATTCATTTCGCTTTGACTCACATGCTTTTTTAATGTTTTAGGCAAAAAAAAATATGTCTAATGTCCAATATAGACAATACTTGAAATTCTTAAATATAATTCTACAAAACAAACGTTTACTAGACTTGCAATGAAAAATAAATTCATCATGTTCGATACATCCATATACTAACTGCTTGATATATGATATAACCGCTTACTATGAGGTGGCTCGTGTCGTTTTTTTGTACACACACAAATATAATAAGCAGTTCAGTAGTAATAGTAAGTATTTTCACCTCAACGATACCAAAAAACAATCGATTTCCTGTGAGTAAGAATAGTTATTTGTAATCTCCTAGGAGGTTGTTGATATGGTCTTGGCAATGCGCGAGCGATCTCTTCTTCTTTTATCTATTATATATATATATAGCATTATCCCGTTACCTAGTCCAGTAGGATTGTCGGAGTCCGGTATTAAAGTCCAAGGATTTTGCGAAGATACAGATTTTTACATAAAGCGACTGCAGTCAAACCTCCACAACCCATAGGGAAAATCAGACCTTTCATAGGTTCACACGCCTTTTGCATATAATTCCTTGAACGTGGGCATTTCCTCGCGATGTTTTCCATCACCGAAGTGCAAATGATAATTACAAATATGTACATAAATTCGAAAACACGAATTTAGTGGTATATGCCAGGATTCGAATCAAGGCCGTTGGTTAAAAGTTGGTTCTTATCCGCTGAGCTATCACTGCGCGAGTGCTGTTCGACGTACTAAAACCATTCATTGGGTAACTTTCCATCAGGCGAGCAGTATACTTTATTACTTTACAACAATCAAGTTATGCACACAGCGTTTTTATGTGTGCTTATAAATATTCAACTTTGATTTGTGATGTAGTATATATACATCTATGATGTTGCAGTGACGCGGCATTCGGCGTCTGAGTTTATTCCTAGTCATTGTATTGTACACTATACGCACACATATCAACCCTAGTAATGATGTGTTTAAGTACCTGTATCATAGAATGATCATTACAGTTAGCTTCATAACAAAATGTTCGTACGCTGATTCGGCATGTCTCAAGAAGTCATCTCAAGCAGCCATCCCAGCATTCGTCGCCGGTTTACCAGAGTACCACGTAGAAAAATTAGATCCCCTTCATGTGGATAAGGTAGATGGCAGCAACTCTGATTTGAAGTTCATCACCTCTGATATCACTATTACTGGACTTAAGGATTGCATAATGGAAAATGTCAAGTAAGTCAGAAAAAATTAAGGCTATATATATATATATACACACATCAAAAGTGTCTAGGGATCAACATATATTTTTGCAATAACTTTTCTCCTGATTGATATTAATTAAAATTTTCTTTAAGGATTCATCAAATAAAGTGTTTTCGTTTGTCTACAGTAACGATAAACCAAGTCACCTTTGCATTAATAAAGAAATTTGCCATTTTCATAATAAAGGGATTTTTGACATTTGAACCACTAACATTAAAGTTCGAAAAAAAGACTGAAATAACAGTTTTCTTTAAAATTTTATTGGGTAACTTAAACAATTAATAATCCGTGTTTCTACCGCGAACACTAACAACACAAGAACATCGGTTTGGCATACTCAAAATGAGTTCATCCAAATCACGCTGTGGAATGGCCGCCCATGTTCGTTGCAACAACAAAAAAAGGTCTTCTTGCGACTGGATACCCTCCATATTCGGCAGAGCTCTTCTCTGTAGCATATCCCATGCATGCTCAATCGGGTTCAAGTCTGGCGACTGAGCAGGCCAGGGCATGACATTGATGTTAGCTGCGGCGAGAGTCTGTCTTACAACTCTTGCGGTGTGCGGTCGTGCATTATCATGCATTAACTGAAATAAGGGACCGATTTGCACTTGTAGAGGAACGATGACGTCTGATACAATCGTCTCAGCATAAATTTGAGCGTTGAGGTTGCCTCTGATCCAAATCAACTCAGTTCTTCCGCCGATCCAAATACCCGCCCATACCATGATGGTTCCACCACTATAAGGATGGACTTCCTGGCAGGATTTTAATCGCTGTTGGCGTCCAGGGGTTCTCCAGTGTCGTATACGTTTATATATTTTATATATTTTTTTATTACAAAGCCACATCTCAATCTCAAGAAATCCGCATAAAAATGCTTGATCCCTAGACACTTTTGATGTGTGTATATATATAGCCTTAATTTTATTTATTTTGCGACCACGGACGCTGCAAAGCGTTCGAAACGTCAGGTTCAACAAAATAAATAAAACACGCGATACTTCCGTCAAAAATTATTTAATTCAATGTGTAAGTATATATACTATGCCTGCCTTATAGTATTAGTATTATGTCTGCCAGTTATAGTATTATGCCAGAATTACAATTTATAAACTATTGGTTAAGTTAGCAGCCTTTATAATATATATACCTATATGTCTGCGAGTATTGCCATTTTTAATAAATACTAATCATAAACAATGAACGGTAGACACCTTTGTCTAATTAGGCTTTAACCTTGTAAAGCCTAATTAGTAGCTTCGAAGCAGAAGCCACTACAAAATTCGCTTAGAATCGTGGAGTGGTGTAAGTGCGACGATATTCAACATTTGAAATTGAACTGCTGACATATATATGCTCTCAAACATAAAAGAAAGTTGTCTTAGGTTTTCGCGATTGTTACACATTGAATTAAATAATTTTTGACGGAAGTATCGCGTGTTTTATTTATTTTGTTGAACCTGACGTTTCGAACGCTTTGCAGCGTCCGTGGTCGCAAAATAAATAAAATACGCGATACTTCCGTTAAAAATTGTTTAATTCAATTAAAAGAAAGTTTTTGTTTTACTTTATGTTCAAGTAGCACATTAGAAGTGCTTGTTTTTTTGCAAACGTTTATGTATAGGCTACGGTAACTACTTTACATACGTAATGGTGAACCATATGCATACTTTCCTTCTGATACTTCTGATGAAACTCCATTTCCAATTCTATTTCCGAATTCAAGAATATGGTCCTAAAAACTGACCATGACCAAATTGGTCGTGTTCTATCAGAAGGTGATGTCAGGAGCCTTAGAAACCGGCGAGTGTGCATGAGAAGAGCAATGAATGTTAAAGAAGCGAGCAAGGTGTGTAAGGATCGAGTCACGAAGCCATCCGTTCTCTCTGCCTACCCCGCAAGGGATTCGGCGTGAAGTTATAGATAAATTGTCCTAATAAATTGATTTTATTCTAAGTAGTCTAAAAATACGTTTCTAATTTCTGTTTAAGTACAAATATATACTATTATATTTGTTTATAGCAATTTAATTAAATAATTGAAGCAATTATTTTGTATCTTCTAGTGCATTTTTTCATGCTTTTCATTCAGTCGGTGTTTTTATTTTTGGTAAAAAAAAATCAGTTTTTTATATTTGTATGTATCGACTGAGGTCGCATTTGAAAGACTAAATTGTATATAAGAGTATTTGGTGTTGAGAGTGTAATAAAAGATGTGAACTAGTTTAGAATAGCAGACAGAACAGCGAACAGAGTTTTCTGTCATTTTTTTAACTTATATATTCAGGTTGCGTTTTCTCCAAGCAAATATTAAAAATATTGTTTCCAAAGAAGAACGTTGGATAACTCTGAATATTTTGTAACTGATCTGTTAAATGCATAAGAATTATGAAATATGGTCATATGTAAAAAAAATGTCGCGAAAAAGTTATGCAGATTGTCCTATAATATTTATTACATCACTTCAAACAAGCAATATGCATATCGTCGGACGTGAAGCTAATACTATGATAGCAATGATAGGTATCATTCCTATGATAGCATTAGGTTCACGTTAGCTTTAGTATCACTTCACTAAAAAAGACTTCATTATTTAGTGTAACATATGTCTGCAGCATGGCATATTTTTACAGGTTATATAATGCAAAAGAAAACCTGAATATTACTGGATCATGCGACGTTACGTACAAAAGTTTATACGAGATAAGCGGAAGAGTGCTAATCGTTCCTTTTCAAGGCAAAGGCGACTTACTTGTCGTAATCAGTAAGTATTACTTGGTAATAAACACCTCACTTTGCTGATCCCTGCCATGGTTATAAATTGGCACATCTGCTTTCTTATTAACAGCTATGTTGTGCTGCTAGCTGCCGTCTATATCACGATGGAATCTGGGCCGATTTTTCCATCTTTGCATATCATTAAATAACTTTGAAAAAAAAAAGCAACCGGAGTTGATGTGGGCTAGATATACTAGAAATGATGGCTAATTAACTGACGAGGTAAAACTTAATCCTTTGTGGGTTATTTTTTACTTCGTACAAAAGAGTGGTTGGGGAAATAAATAAGAGAGTGTCAGCATTACGTTGAATAGAATAGAATATCGATATTTTCTACATCAAGGAAACTATCATCTACCTATCAAGTTACACACATATATTAAAACTACCTGCAGCCCGCGATTTCGTCCGTGTGTTTCTCGGTATCCCGTGGGAACCGCTTTTTCTTTCTTTTTCCTCGCCTTCTAAGGGTCGTATCCTGTTGTTATTGTTGATGTTGAATAGCCTTTAACCTTCGTCAATAATTGGGCTATCAAATGCAAAAAGAGTTGTTTGTAGTCCCAGAGATTAGCACATTCAAACAAACTGTCTCGTTTTATGTATTAGTACAGATTTTTTTTATATTAGAGTGGGGCAAATCAACATGTGGGTCACCTGATGGTCAGTGGTCATCACCGTCTATAGACATCAGCAACACCAAAGGGTCATTGATCCGTTGCCAACATTTTTAGGAAAACATAGGCACTTTTCTTGAAGGCACCAATATCGTAATTATTCGGGAATACCGCTGAGGGTAATTGATTCCACAATTTCACCGTACGTGGTGCAAAATGCCTCATAAAGCGTACTAAGCGATAGGATAGAAAACCGACATAATATGAATATTATATCCAAGTTAGCAAAATAATGGAAATTCTGAATATCAGTATATCTGGATCTCTAGGACGACAAACTCTTTGCACTAAACAGCGCACTGTTGTACACAAAATTAGATCTCCTGGACTTCGGTCAGTAACGAGATGATAAAGATTTACTGAAAGTGGTACTGCAGTTATGCTGTAAAGTATAAGTTTCACTTTCAAGTCAATGTTCTAACGTTATTCACATTTCCCATCTTGAGTACCAAGATAATGTATTGTGTCTGCAGAGATAGACTAGTTAGGTGGTAGTAAGGTATATAGTAGGCATGTCGGCTTCTTTGAACGGTTACTACAGAATAAAGAAGTTAATCAACTTGATGACAGCGATGTAGTCGAAGGAAACAGAAAAATTCTAGCTATATAAACAGCATTGAATTTAATAATTAATAGGGGTTAAAGTATGAAATTGCCGTTTTATAATAATAGTTACTTTGAATTATACATTAAACCTTCATGGTGTGAAATTTTAGAGTGAAACTTTTTTTTTCCTTTTAAAAAATGTGCAACTTTTGAATTTCGAATTTCAGTTGTTTTTTTTTTATTCGGCTTAGAAGGGAAAGATGGATACTTCGAAAATCCGAGTAATTTTTGAATACGAGTTCCGACGCGGAACTAACGCGGCAGAAACGGTTCGCAATATCAAAGCTGCGTTTGGAGAGGAGTCTGCTAATGAAGGCACCGTGCGTTTTTGGTGTAAACGCTTTCGTAATGGAAACGTCGACTTGGAAAACGAACCACGTGGAAGACCGCCCACACAGGTGAATAATGCTGAATTGAAGGAGATGGTGGAAGCCGATCCGAGTCAAACTACTCAGGAATTAGCGGCATGGTTTAACGTTACCTTACATATTTGTATCACATCAAAAATATAAAAAAATAAGAAAAATTAGTGCCTCATGATTTGACTGATCTGCAGAAAGAAACGCGTATTGAAACTTGTGTTTCCTTGTTGAATCGATACAGAAATGAAGGAATATTAGATCGAATTGTGACATGTGACGAAAAGTGGATTCTTTACAATAACTGTAGGTAAGCGAAAAATGCAATGGCTAACCCCAGGTCAAGCGCCACAACTGTGCCCTATAGAAAAGCATACCAATAAAAAGGTAATGGTACCTGTTTGGTGGTCTCTTCAAAGTGTTATTCACTATAACTTTCTCAGATCTGATCAAGCAATAACAGCAGATGTTTACTGTGCTGAACTTCGAACAATGATGACGAAACTGGCTGTAAAACAACCTCGACTCGGGAATACCTATACACACACATACATATATATACTATATATAGTGTTATCATCATATTACACTTATATGATCTGATAAATATATACGTAGAGAATTTAGCTTGAAGGTCTAGGTGGAAAACTTGAATTTAAAACAGTCGCATTCCTGTCCACATTTCTTATTTCAAAGTACAAATGTCTTCTCGCCGGCCCACAACACGGTTTAATCTTTAATTTTATTGATGTCGTTTGCTTAATGTGACACCTAGATGGCGGTACATGTCCCTAACGTGCCTAAGCGCGTCCCGTTTTTCTAGTCTACTTAGTTTTATTTAATGATATTTGTCACACAAACATTCCTATTCATGAATGTTTGAAGATGCATAAAATATAAAAAATGGAAAAGCATGTTTGTGAGCCAGCTTTGTATTATAACCGTAGCAGGCTTTCTTCGAGATATACATTTTAATAGTGATTCAGTAGTGATACATAGAGACGGAATGAACAGAAAACTGTTATTGATTTGATTTTGATGGACGTCCCTTGAAACGGACCACTATCTGGCCGTAAACCGGTTTCCGGGCCTTTTTAAGAAGTGGAGGTACTGGGGAATGCGTATTCCTTTCGGATATAATGAAAGAATAAGAAGTGAAAAATTGGAAGAAGAAAATGTAAAGAGTACGGCTAGTCAGTAAATCAATAAAAGATTCCCGAACGCGAGACTTTCTGCCTCAGATTTAGACTAATTGTTGGAAAGTTCTGAAAGAAAGTGTAATAGATGGAAAGAATCCACTTTTTGACCATTCACAAGAAGGTATAAAACATTGAAAGAAGATGCCTGGTGGGATGTGGAGGTGAGTGGAAAGCATGCGTCGATGCAAGAAACCAAAGCTGTAGTGAAAATGAAGCACGAAAGAATTTGAATGAGGAAGAGATACTGACGAAAAACTTCTTTTTGGATAAATGTACGATTATGTGCAACTAACACTATGAATCTCGACTGACTCGGCAGTACCAGCATACTGTGAAGACATTAACATGGATGACATTGAATGGCAGATACGAAGTACGAAAAACGGAAAGTCAGCGGGAATGGATATGGTTTCAGTTGAAATGATCAAACTAAATGGTACCTGCGTTCGGAACGAATTCTGGTTTTGAAACAATTCATGATGAAAAACTTGAAGGGTCTAAACAGAATTGGAACGCGCAGTTAGCGTACGCAAGACAAGTGGTCACTCTTGTACTGCGCCAGATATAGATCTTTTTTTTTTCTTTTTCTCCCCAACAATAACGACAATTTACAATGTTACACTTAAATACACATGCAAATATGGCATATTGATGTAACCATATACAAGTATTAATACATTGAAAAACAGCTATGTTGTGGAGAACTATAAGTTTGATTAGTTTATTAGCTGAAGTCTTTTTTCTTCCCATCATTATCCCATTTCCCAATCTATTAGGACAGGCGGGGTCTAAGCCTTATGATCTAGAAATATACAAGTTTTTACATAAAGCGACTGCTATCAGACCTGCACAATCCAGAAGGAAAATCAGATCTTTCGAAAATTAGGTCACAGGTCTTTCCAAACATAAATTCTTGGACATGCTGGTTACCTCACGATCTTTTCCTTCACCACTGAGTAAGTGTTTAGTACAAATATGTACACAAATCCGAAAAACACGAATTTAGTCGTACATACTCACACCAGGTTTTAAATCCAGGACTGTCGGATAATAGGCCACAGCTCAGTGGATAAAGCACCAGTTTGTTAGCTGAAGTATATGGAAAAAATATTGAAAAGAGAATGAGGGTGAGAAATCCTTTGTGCAGTACAGAGTGGATTTGGAATCGGCAGAGGGTGTACAGATCAAGTTTTTTTCTCTGCAATTGTGTGAAGAAGCATCTGGCTTTGAAACAGAATGTTTTCCGCGATTTTGTGGACCTTGAGAAAGCTGAGAAACCTCTATGGTCGTGCGGAAGGATCTCCAGAACGTTTGTCCCGGACATGGGGTTGATGACGATCTGCTCCGTGTTATGCATTCCACTCACGAGGAGTGTATGGTATGTGTTCGTGGGATGGCAGCTTGTCGATCTGGTTTCAATCAGGCTCTGATGAACTGGCATCAATTTTGGTGTCAGACTGAACTGTGTGCTGTCGGCGCCGCTATTCATTCTGTTTTTGGATAATTGCCTTCAGAGAATAAGAACTACGAATGTGAGATTGCGAATGGTGACTTAGTGGTGAACTGTCCGCTCCATGCAAGCAATGCGGTATTAATAGCAGAATCGCTATACGAAATGCAAACACTAGCTACAGCACTAAAAGATAATAATTATAGGCTTACAATTGAATGCGAAGAAAACCAAGTTAATGATATTTAAAAGAGTAAAATTAGGATGAACACGGATTACGGTTGAGTGTTAGAAAAAGGAGGTGAGATTATATATCTCGGAAGCGCTTTTAGCAGGTATGTAAGGTATACAGCTGATATGGAGAGACGAGTGAGTGCAGGGAACAGCGTGAATGGAGCGTTGGGTTAACCTCTAGGCAGCCGAAATGTAAGCTAGAAGGCACAGCTCGCTGCACACGACAAAGCTGGGTATGTCAGAGAGAGCATGAAAGTAGTAGGGAGTTTATGTGTTTTATCAGAAGTTAATATCAGTAGCAACGCATGAGCTACGGTGACTGCTTACCATCAGGCAGGCTAAACGCTTGTTTTCCATATTTGTGAAAAAAGGAGCTATGAATGTTAAAGAAGCGAAAGATGAGCGTATGAACCGTTTTTAATGACGCTCAGTAAGTACTCTCTGTCTACCTCAACATGAAAGTACGAATTTATTCATCAAAGAATAGTTTCTATGTTTTTATATCAAATCTAAACCAACTAGCATAAAAGTAAAATTTTCTAATCATGGTTTTAATTACTTACAGGAAAACTTCGTTTAAATATGCATTGTGCATTGGATAGGAAATTGGACAAAAAAGGACACAATCACATCACAATTAAAAAATATGAATACACATATGAATTAAATGGCAACTCGGAATTAAAGATGAGTAACCTATTTGATGGAAATGAAATACTTAGTAAGTATAATACTTCTAGAGTGGAACACAACAATTAAATACGTAAATTAAACATAGATCGAGTCATGTGTCGTTCGGTCCTCTCTGCCTATCCCGCAAGGGATTTGGCGTGAACTTATAAAAATATTGACGTTCTAGAATGTAATACGCATCATTTTAGTCAATCCCTCTTGATTGAAAACAGTTTTACCACTAATGATGAGAATTTACTTAAACATTGGTCCTAGGAGCTATGAATGTTAAAGAAGCGAAATATGTGCGTAAAACCGCGTTTAATGACGCTCGGTTCTCTCTGTCTACGAAGATGTACGAGAAATCGTGTGAATATGCCGGAAATATTATATGAAAGTACGACTTTATCCATCAAAGAGTAGGGTTTCTATTTTCTTATATCAAATCTAAACCAACTAGCATAAAAGTAACATTATAATTCCTTTTGTTTATTGGGTTATAAGCATACTAGCTTGCTGCCCGCGGCTCCGCCCGCGTGGTATCAAATAACGTAGCCTATGTATTAATCCAGATCATAATCTATTCACGTACCAAATTTAATTCAAATCCGTTCAGCCGTTTAAGCGTGATAGAGCAACAAACATCCATCCACACATACAAACTTTCGCATTTATAACATTAGTAGGATGTAAAGCGGATTACCAAATGTATGAAATCTCAACTCTCTTTGAATTAAACACTTTTTAACGGAAGTATCGCGTGTTTTATTTATTTTAGACCACGGATGCTGCAAAGCATTCGAAACGTCAGGTTCAAAAAAAAAAAAAAAAAACACGCGATACTTCCGTTAAAAATTGTTTAATTCAATGTATAACAATCGCGAAAACCTAAGACAATAAATACTATATATGCATTACCTCCTCTGTGACCCGATGTTCTGTATACTTGCTCTTCTAAAAGTTTCCCTGAAAGGCAATTCTATTAGCACTGAGTACTTTTATCATTTATATTATACACTTAATAAGAGATAAATAATGTTTAAATAAATATAACTGGTAATGAAACAACTCATATATCAAATTGCCTGTAAATATCACATCTGTAAAATAATATCTACCTACTAGCGATATAAATAATGATTCTTTCAGGTCGTGCTGCACATCAGCTAATCTCCACCAACAGTAATGAAGTCATTGTTGAAGTCGGTCCACCGATCATAAAAGCCATTGTAGAGAAAATCCTCAAGGCTATCGGTCAATTCCTCCGATATGTACCTGAAGAAGATCTGGTGTTAGATTAAATTTTACCATAAGTTACTAAGGTCAAAGATTACGTGGCTCTATATTATTTAGCAATATTTAATAGTTCAGTCTTTTGTAGCAAAAACTTAATTGCATACCTAATAATACAAAGCCTGTTATATACCTATATAATGTATTTTGCTTTTCCAATTACGAGTACGAACGTACTCTGCACGTTTCATATTATATAGGTAAACAAATTTTGTTTATAGTAATAAATCACTACATGAATTTCCTGAGAATTTTACTTTATTCGAGTTTATATTATTAATTTTTAAATGTGAATTCGTATTTGGAATGTAATATAGTTACTATTTAGTGATTTTGGTTGAAACTATGTCACGACAATATCCGAATACCTTGGTATATAAGTTAATTTTTAGAGCCGATTTCATCTGTCAGTATATACCTGCCAACTAGCAAATAAGGCTTTATCCAAAGTGAGCACTAGCGCAGTTACATTTAATAAGTAGTACGACTAAGCAAGCACCTCCACTTTACAAAATAGTGGAGCTAAATAACAATTTCCTGAAGGTTGCGTTCCTAAAGATGTGCTTATGAGTGAGGCAACAAATAAGCTTCTGAGTAGTCGTTGCTTTGATTGGTGGTATCAATTTTATCGCATATTGCATCGGTGTTCACAGGCCATCTTAATCGTTACACATTATGTGGACAACGTTATTTAAAAAAGTCATAAATTTCAACTCTAATACTAAAAAAAAGGACAAAGTAATTGATTATAAAACTAATTATATATTTTTAAAATAACTTTGTTAGATCGAATCGATTTTTATATCACTTTACATGACTTTACATTGTTGTATGAAATTTATGTATTAAGTTCTAAGGATAATAATATACAGCCGTTCCTAGTTGTCATCGCCGGCGTTATCCCCACTGGTGGCACGTGAAAATTTAATTGTAAAGTATCCAATTATCGGGGACATTCTTACTACAAAGACGACAAATTTTGTTCGTAGTTGTCTGTCAGTCTCATTGGTTCAATGATTATTCATTGTCTCCAGTGTACTTTTACGAATGATTATATCCAGAAGTACTAGGGTAACAGAAACAACAATATATGTTTGATGTCGTAAAGATGTTCCCGTGGGCGACAACTAGGACATTTTTATTAAAATTCTCACTGGTCTCTAGGGGGGCATCATCCGTATTATCAACTGGGTACAATACCATTATAATAATATGCTACCACCGAGTTGGTCTAATATTAAAGACGAAACGTAACCATAAAGAGTTTTCAAAACGTGTTAATAGTAAGTTCATATACTGTAATAGCTGCTTAGTGATAAATCTTTAATAAACAGCATTTTATTTAGTTTTTCAATAATATCTCTTCTTGTTGGCGTTTTCCAGTTTCCTAATCCTATAGGACTAGCTATACTTAAGCCTACGGATTTAATGAGTAGAAGATACCGATTTTGATATAAATCGACCGTCACACCTCCACGATCCATGGTACATACCAGACCTTTCTTAGATTAGGGCACGCGCACACTTATTTCGAAATATAATTTCTTACGCGTGCGATTTTTCCCCACAGTGCAAGTCGTAATTACAAATACACGAATTTAGTGGTACATGCTATACCAGGATTCAAAGCAGGGACGAATAGGCTAGTTCGTTATCCACTAAGCTATTATTAGTTCAATTTTCATTTTAATCCATGCATCTATCTCGGCGACGAGCCTGGTGGCGGAGTGATTAGCAATGCTACTTTAACACTAAAGATTCACAAAAGCACATGACAATGTCTGTTTGTTTTTAAAAAAGTTATGGAACATCAAAGCAGCCGGTCTAAGCAAGTACCTCCAGCTCACAGAAAACCGAAGCCAAATAACGTTTCCCTGGAAGGTTGCTGTGCTTGTGCCAGTGTGTGAGGTTACCAGTAAGCTTCTAAGGAGGATCTGTTTTTGCAGTAGAGCTATCATCGCTACCGCTGAAAAGCAGTAAAGTAGGCAATAAGCGAGCTATAACCTTGTATTACAGGCGTTCACAGGTTATCATAACGACTTTACTCCAGGTGAGCTGTATGCTTATTTGCCTCTTGAGTTTCTATAAAATTAATCTTAAATTTTGACGAGCTCGATGGCCCAGCAGCCCATCCGAGGAAGTACCTCCACCTCACGGAAAACCACAGCCAAATAACAACTCCCTAGAGGGTTGTTATATTCCTGCGTGTGAGGGAGGCCACCAGTAAGCTCCTAAGGAGTTGCTGTGTTAGCAGCAGAGGAGTCATCACGTGAATGGTACTTAATGTATTACAAGCAGTCGTAGGCTACGTTAACCGCTTTACATCAGGTGGGTTGTATGCCTGCCGATTTTGTTTTAAAAAAATCTTATCGCTGAACCTCTTGACTGAGTGCAGCGTCATTTCAATTTACTTTTATTAAAAAGTATAAAGCCATATTTTTTTAAAGTGATAACTTCTTATGGGAGGTTACTGCTTCGTTACGTAACGCGTTACGGCGCCAGTCTGTCTGGCTTCACTTTCTCTCAAGCATACGGCAGCTTTAATTATATGTAGATTACTTTAAGTTATCACTTCTGTCGGGCGTCCCGAAACGCACAGGTTTTTTTTTTTTGAAGTGTCAAGCTATTTACTTCCTAGAAATACGATTCAAAACCAACGACCATTTTTTTCCACGTCGGGAGGTTGTCAAGCAGTATGTTGTACATAAAAAATGTATAAAAACTTGTACTATGCATTTTTTTGTGTACCACACGCCAGATAATAAAAAGCATATGAGCCACCTGATGTAAAATTGTGACAGTAACCTATGAACGCTTGCGATACAAGGAGGTTATAGGCTCGCTTATTGCCACCCCTGCTGCTAACATATCAACAGGTGCTTACTGGTAAATTATTCGCAGAAACCCAACAACCACAATGACAACGAAAACCTTAAGCATTGAGTTATGTACATAGTAATGTTACCTCAGTGACCGTAAGACGACAAAATGATCTAACTGAAGTGATAGTAGGCGACGTCTGAAATGGTGATGGCATGTGGAAGAAGAGAATGCTAGAGTAACCGTGTATTGGACGACGGAGCATTGAGCAGTCAGAACCCGTTATATACGTTTTCCCATATATTTCGCGGTCGTATACGACCACCCGGGTTTCGAAGGGTTAAGAGCCCCCTCTTTATAGAGGTCATTCAGTCTGCTCTTGTTAGGTCATCGGTCCTTATGGATCGACTGAATGTGAAAGCGAAAGACCGTATACGCTGGTAAACATCAGAATTTTTCCTATATATCCTTTATTCACTAGTGCTTCATCATCAGTATCTACTACTGACGATGAAGTAAATCATTAATGATAAAATACCTAAACCCACATTTAAAGTAACAACATTTGCATATTGCTGTTTAAACGCATAAAATGCACATTATGTCTAATCCTTGGCCCAATAAATTTTATTATCTGCTCATCAAACTGTCATCTGCTGACTAAACACCCCGTTGGTAGGATAATAAGTCGTAAAAGAACAATTATTTTGGATCTTCACACGAGGGAAGCCACTAAATATGTCAACAGTAGTGAATATTTATAACATATGGTGCCGAATGTCATTTGTTTATTTGGAAACAAAAAGAAGATATGGATGAATGTTAAAGATAGTATGTACTGTAACAAATAACTCTGTATACACGATTAACAAACAATGACCGTAATTAGTGAATTACAGTTTAATGATAACTAACAATTATAGACAATTATATATACATAGAAATAAGCATTACAGATACTCTAAACGCTTAAAGGCGCGATTAAGCGTTTAGAGTACCTGTAATGCTTATTTCTAATAAAACTCTTTAAATAAAACAATGAAATAGACTACACTCAACTGCTCAAAGAACTGGAATCGACACCATCTAGCATATTTCAAGACGGGCAATGAAAGCAAGAGAAACTGAAAAGCATAATATGTACATCTTCGCCTCTACACTATAAGTTATTACAATTTAGTTGAAAGATGGATACTTCTTCTTTTTTTTTTTCTTCGTTTATTAGTGCCGGGTCTTTCTTTTAAAAACTGCTATTATCAATAGTTTTTATATGTTTTTCATATGTCCGTGCATCGGAGACTGATGACAGTAGAAAATATTTCGGAATATTTTGTAAGCAACACTATATGGCCTATAGTACGAGACTTTGATCACAAATTCAAATTACTACCTACCAGTACCAACTTTATTGCCAGTACCAACATCAATTGTCATTTCAATTTACTTTTATGTATTCGGACGTCTACACTAGAAAGTGTGTTGTCAATAAGAGACTCGCCGATTGGACAGCTAAAAGTAGGTGGTGCTTCTGGGGTATTGTGAATAAGAAGATTCATTTCAGCAATGAACTCTTCATCAGCAGAGCGTCTGTCAGCATAGATTGCTCTCCGCTTACCGTACCATAATGGCGATGATGCATTTACGTCTGCTCCTATAACTACTTTATGAGCAGAAAGCCCATGTAAACTCTACACAGATGATGTAAATAACGACATACTGGGTCTAAATATTGAATATAACAACTCACTGTGATCACTCTTAGATAGGGGGGTGTTACTTCTGCTACCGCACAGTGCGTGGACATTAAGTTATTTATCGCTGTTATAGTTAACCCGCTTTTTAGAACAAAAAAATCCACGCGTGGCTTGTTACTGAGCTGTAGGAATTTACTGGTTAGTTGGGCTAGTTGGTATTGATCCTAAAAAAAAAGAAAATAGATCGAACTATAAGTTCGATCTATTTTCTTTTTTTTTTAGGACCGCAACGAGCTTATCTAATTCTGATGTTACAATTTTATCGTTGTGAAGATTTAATTGAGCAATCACGACGTTATCCATATATCGTATTTAATATAATGTACTCCAACCTAGCCGCGTAAGTTGGACAAGATTCTGAAATGGTCTTGTGGCCAGACCCCTACTTTAGCCGCCTACATGGTGAGCATGTCGGTTTGAAGTATTTTTTAGACTTCTTAGAACATTCTCACAAGTCATGAGATTCAGCACAGCGAACACATGTTGGTTAGGTCTCTATGCAATATTTATGTCCATATTGTTGACATTTTAAACAACGTACTACTTTAATGTCATCTACAAATCTACATGTGGCAAAGTCAATAAAAAAGAAATATTTTGTTAAAACAAGGTGCTTACTTATTTCCTCCTCTACACATAATTTTGGCGGATTTTGTGTATAGACAGAGCAGAAGTAATCAGCAAATGGCTGCGCCGTATCCTCCAGAGGGACTAACTGACCATCTTTCAAAATTCGTTTGCAATTATTTTTAAAATTTACATACCACGAAAATGAAGAGGGATCTCCCTTTATATCGTGTTCCATATTGTTTTATATTACCTAAAATCATTTCTTATACCTATCTTTACAATAGTTCTGTAACGTTATGGCCTGGTAATAAAAACCTTTAAGCCATATCTGCGCTTTTCATAAGTTTCTTTCCATTTCACATCCGTAAAAAGATAATAAATTTTACAAGGTTTTCTTCATACACTTAATCACGTCTTCCAAAAAGTGCATAGACGTATTATATTTGAGCTTTTTCATTACTGTATTAATTCACTAGCATTAATGTTACAAAATACTATCAAAACTGTCTCATAAAACTGATTATATAGGTATACTGAATTGTAAAAAATCCAAGTACTACAAGAATGTCACTGGTCAAAAGCACGGAAAGAAGTTACGAGTTGAAAGACTACGGTCTTCCAACTCTAAGATATGACAGGTGAACAGACGGTAGGACAGACACAAAGATATAGTTTAATATTCTTGAAGACCATGTATTTAATACTCTTGCAAATTGCTTCTATACGGAATACGAAAAGAAACCTAAGTAAATACACCCCGATGTTCCAACTATACCTGTCGATATTATATTGACAAATAGATGATTACCTCTTGATTTTATCTCTACTTCAACCTTTGTTACAAAGCGGAGTGATTCAGCGGAATTTCTGTAACGATCCATCGTTTTATCTGTGCTATGACTTTGACGTTTCGACTGTCTAACTTCGGAAATATTCTGATCGCTTTTGATTGTTTTCAAAACATCTGCAGATAACTACGATTTTGATCACTGGAAAAGATGTTACGAGGATTATTAATATTTTGTAATATTTGGAAATGGATTTTTACATCTCTGGAGAATCAAAGGCAAGTCGTCTGATTGAAGCGTTATAGTTTTGAAAAATTTCAATAAAAGGAATTTCGCTCGCGTGTTTCTGCTCCGCTGCTAATACAGAACACTACTACCTTTTTTACTCGCAAGAATACAATACGATATTAGATACTTATTATCATTGTAATTAATTACAAGATAAATACAGAAATGTATTATACTCGTGTCGGTACAGTTATACCTTAAGCAATTTCAATACGACATTGGGAGACATACCAGCATACTGTCCACCCGATGTAAAGTAATTACCATAGTCTATCAACTCTTGCAGTATAGGAGATATTGCTCGTGCATTGGAACCTCTGCTGCTAATACACCTACTTCTTAGGAGCTTACTGTTAATCTCACATACTTCCTACAAACACAACGACCTTCAAGGGAGTTGATATTTGGCTGGGGATTTCAGTGAGGTGGAGATACTTCTAAAGTCGGACTGCTTTTAATCGCGTTACTTATCATTAAAACACGCGTACCTACCAAGTGAAATAGGTATTTTCATGCAGACAAATGTTTGTACTGTGTGGGAATCGAACTCTCGAATCTTGGTTTTGAAATGGTCATTGCTAATAACTAGGCTGGCTCAGAATAAGTGAAATCAATCGACTTCTTCCAAACTGCATCTATGAATTAATAGAAGCAAGCTTTTATTATTATAATGGGATATATATTAACTTTATGTCTTGGATAATATCTACATACTTGAAAGTGATTGCGTTCTTGAAAAATTATTCCTTTTACATTTTAAAAAGTATACAGATGAGCTTTGTTCAACGACAAAGTGAACGACAGTGGCTAAAACCTAACAGTTTTGTTATGACAGCATGCAAAGAAGACAACTGATAGAATAGCCATTGGAAAACATCTAAAACTTCTATCGACGTACACGTACATCACCTTTTATATGAGTATTTACTATCAAAAATTACAATTATCGCTTCAACTACTTCGCGATAAAAAAAAAATATATAATTACTAAACTGTTAACCGAGTATATCAAATACCATATTATAGTTTAATTGTTACCATTGTTTGTCTTTATATTTTTATCTCAATGGTTAGTAAGTGACTCGTCAACCTATCTTGAGCCAAAATCAACGTCACCTATATTTAATTTATCTTTCTTTCCTATTCCTTCACTCATAGCAAACAAATATCTGACAAAATAAAGTAGAGTATTTTTATTTCTTACATTAACCTAATTTAAGACGTTTTCTATTCTCCAACTTTCAGAAAAGCGTAGCATTTCAACATCTCACTACGGAGGTATTGAATTCCTGCGACTGTCTAATTTCATCAATAAGCTTATAAGGAGTTACTGCATTACCAGTATCAGTTGCAGTTGTAATACGAGTACGTCTTTTATTCCAAGCGCGCTTAGACTACATTAGTCGCTTTATACCAGACAGGCCATATGCATGTCTGCTTAATATAAAATGAACCGAAACATGTAATAATAATGTCTCTCACATACATTATCATAATATTTACTAACCCCCACATCGTGGTTGGAAATTACCGAGAAAATGAATTAATCGGGGCGGTGCTAACTGCCAATCAATAACACACTGATTTATTCCCATAGGGCGGCTCTATCGAAGAAAAACAATTAGGTTGAAATTCATTCATAAGCTTAGCGGATTTGTTAACACCCCGAAAGTGATGTAAATCATATTGACATTTAAAATATTAGGTATATCAATCGTGCATTGCCTTTTCATGGTGTTTCTGAAGAGACTAATGAACCAAACATTGTGGTCCCAAACTGTGAGTATAAATTCCTTGCGAGTTGTGGCGTTATAAAAGACAGCTGTAGGTATTCATCGAACAACTCTCCTGAAAGTATTGAGAGGCCAAGTGTCTCCTTAGATTAAAAGGTCAATCTTTAAATATATAATTCATCTGTACGTGTATACGTCACTGTACTCTTCCTAAACGCCTGAACCTATTTCGATGATTTTTTTGTGTATTTGAGTAGGTCCGTGGGTGAATATAGATTCACAATTGGACTCGATAAAAGGTGGTGCAGTCGGATTCTGCGATTTGTTTTCATTATTTTGGAGCAAGACAACGTCTATCAGACCCGCTAGTACTACGAGTATATATAATATAAACTTAGGATCGCCAATAATTGTCTAGCTCTTCTTTGAACTGATTCACGAGACCTAAGCTACTATACATGCTCCCGTTCTAAGGTGTTAAAAATGTATAGTCTGACTTAAGACTGTTATAGTTAAAAGTATTTACCCCGAGCTGAAGTGCTGCTTCGTTCAATTGAGTACACCAAGTTTCTTGGATTGCAAATCTTTCGAATATGTAAAATTTTATTAATAATAAAATGCCTCATGTGCTACGATCTTTGTACTCTGATTTAATAATTTATCAAAAGACATACCGTAATTCTTTCAAACGTTAGCATCCACCCAATTACTGCAGTTTTTACATTTATAGACAAATAATAAGATTCCAATACTTTAGATAGAATGTGCCAATGTGCCAATAGTTGGACTTTAGCTTTAGATTTTAACTTAGAATACTTTAAATCTCCTTTTTTATATCAACTAAGTATTATGATTAAAAGTAATGTACTGATAAATACTTTGAGACACTTATTTTTATATATTCATTATAATAATCGTATTAGATTCCATTTAACATTAAATATTTATAATTATTTTAACATTGCTTCTTACAGTGCCAATGATTGGGTAAATTGCCATACATTGGGTAATTAATTCGAGATTACGTTCACTATCGCAACATACCTAATTCAAATGTAACATTTTCGTGTACTTTTTTGACTCATGTATTAGAGATTAGAGCAACACATGTTTTGTTAATAACTTAGTAAGTATCAAAGTCTTGTTCTGTAGGTATGTCGCTATTTTAAAAACATTCCCCGGCCATTGTTTACTATGTGTTACCTAAGATAAAATAATTTCGAATAAAATTTACCAAATCGCTTCTGATTACACAGCTTGATTAGTAAGTTATTGATGAGTAATTTGTCATGTGTATAAGAAAGCTGTATTTTGAGTATTAGTAGTATATAGCGGAGTAGTTGTAACCAAGCGTGTTTTGTTAGTTTTAATTTCAGAGAGCATAATAGTACATTATGGTATAAGTGCGGTAATTTTCAAAGCGCACGTATGTCATACGACGTTTTATAACATATTTACGAGGAAATTAATAAAACTCTGACTTTGTTAAATGAATAAATCTTTAATTAATTGTTAAAGCAGTTATAAAAATTTGAACAATTTTTAAAAGTGATTGTTACGTTGCCAGTTGGCACTTTTAATGTTGTCAAGTTATTATTATTAGTTACAATTTCCCCAGTTTCTCTCTCACTCTCTTGAGTGAAAGTAGGAGAAACGAGACCACAGAGTTCTGCAGTCGTCGGTGGCGGCGGCGGAGGCGGTTGCGGCTGCGGCGACGATGGTGGAATGTACGCGTGTGGGCTCGTAGATGGTTGAAAGTCAACACTTGACTCCAAATGTATGTTCCTTGTAATGCGAGAGCTAATTTCTTCTTTATTTCTTATCGAGTCATCTATGTATCCCTCGGCTACACTGCTCGACCGCCACCCTCCGTGGCGTTTTAGTGTTAATAAGTCCGCACCTGAATCGGTGAGCAATGTAGCCGAGGACCTTCTGAAACTGTGCCCTGTGTATTCATGAGCTTCAGGCAAATTTAAGAAAGTGGCAATTTCTTTCGGCATTGCTCCAAATTTATTAATGCCAATGGGTTGTTTACTGCATTTTCCATTTTGGTAATTTTGAAAAAATCTGTTGGAATTAGCTTTTGTTGAACGAAGCGCTTCGTATTTCTTCACCACGTCGTAAAAAGGGCCCTGTATTGTGAACGACCTTGGAATTTTATTTTTTGTGTTTTTAACCTGGACAAGAAGAACTCGCCCATGGTTCTCGATATCATTAGTTGTGATGTTTGCCAACTCTTGACGTCTACATGCACCATTTATACCGAATATTAATGCAACCTGAAAAAAGATAAAAATAACGTATAAACAACTATATAGTAAAGAAATACGAAAGTGAAAGAAATTAATCACAATTATTTAGTTTCAACTGACCTTTGTTGCTAAATATCGGCAATCCGGAGCTTCTTTTAGGAACGTCTTGATATTGTCAGCCGAAAATACTTTCGACTTTTTACTCATATGGCCATCTGAGCGTCTTTTTAGAAATGCTAGCAAGTTGGAGTATGACTTGATATCAATACCATGGTTTGTTTTCATAGTGCTTTTTAGCATTGAATAGTAGCACCACAATGAGCTTGACTTATATTTATGAGAAAGTTCCATGAAATAGGCTAAAAACACATTTTCTGAAAATGAATTTGCATTTTGACTTGTTTTCCATAAGATGAAATTTTGATAGGCTTGTAAGTATCTATCGGTCGATTTTTCAGGCAAGAGGCTTAGAGTAGCCTTTTTCGCCGCGTTTAAGACTTGTGGCGGTGTCAAATTAATAAATTCATCACTACTTGACGACATTTTCAAATAAAAACAATGCAGTGAAAAGAAAAAGCGCGCGGAATTATTTTTACTTGTCCACAAATAAGCGATGCGCGCGCATCAACGTTTTTTTTTTTAGGCAAAGGTACAAAAACAGCCAGTATTACTAATAAAGTAAATTAATATTTTTGTGTTTTTGTTACAGATAAATGGTTGTAATTTATTGTCAAAATTAATTAAATTAAAGAATTAAATGTTTATTTGTTATATTTTATTTCCCAAAGTTAATTATATTCATAAAGTATTGACCACTTTCTTGACATAAAACCTCTTTGCTAGGATTTTTAAACGTATCGTTCATTTTTAGACGGAGTATCCTAAAACTTTATTTAAAAAAAAACACGTGCCTTTTACATTACATTATCGCACAAGTGCGTAATGAGATACATTACGATATTGAAATTGGTGTAATTACAACCACTTTACGAGCAAATATGTTATAAACCATATTACTCGGCCTTATTATAGAATAGCTACTGTAGCACATCCTGGAGTACGTATCGGCATCTGCCAGTCCTCATAAACAGACTAAATAAAATAATTATCAGGAACACCTAAACGAACGTTCCTATATGAAATCTATGTTTCCTGTGTGTGCGTTTGTCTGTGAGTGCATTTTTGTCGAATATTCGAATTTTGACTTCAGACTCAGATTCAACATAAAAAAGTAGAATAGGAATCTTCAGGAACACCGTTCCTATCTCTTAAGGAACATGGTCAAAATGGCCGACAAATTTAAAAAAGAAAAAATTTGAATTGTTATATAATTGACGAGCCAGGTGTTCCTCTGGCAATGCAAGCTTGTGCATTCTCAACTGGTTTTTAGGATCCGATCGGAAATAAATTCATTGTAAAAACGCTCTCTCTTCTGTACCAATTTCTTCCTAATATTACACTTGATTCGGTAAAGAGCAAACGTTTTGCAGCATTGTAAACTACGATAGGGGATATTGACACGTGGCGATAGCATTTGCGTGACGGGATGTTCCCTTGTAAAACTAGTAACGAATGATTTGATGCTGTTTAGGGGTGTACGAGTTTGTGGCCCCCTATTTTTGATATAAGACCCTTCAAGATCCCATCGATTGGGTGGTAAAAACTTTTACGATCGAGCTCTGTAGACGTCTTGTACAAAAAATATTCTTGTACAATGAAGGGAGTTAGTAAACAAGCGTTTCGCGATTAACTTCCAGATATTAGACATACTTTTTTTCTAATTTTGCCCCATAAAGGGCCCTATAAAATCGTCCAGTCCATCAGTCAGACTCTCATAGCCTTAATTTAATAAAATATGCCACAACATTTTTAAGAGAGGTAGGGCGCATCAAAGCGGCCCGTCTGGGGAAGTACCTCCACCTCACAGAAAACCGCAGCCAATAACAACTCCCTAGAGGATTGTTGTGTTTCTGCGTATGAGTGAGGTCACCAGTAAGCTCCCAGGGAGTTGCTGTGTAAGCAGCAGAAGAGGCATCGTGCGAGTGATACTTAATATATCGCAAGCGTTAATAGGTTACGATACCCGCTTTACATGGTGGGTCATATGCTTGTATGCCTCCCGACGTAGTACAAAAAAAAAGAAAACATATATATATATATATATCTTCACGCCAGGTCCCTTGCGAGGTAGGCAGAGAGCACCGAGCGCCATAAGACGCGGTCCTTACACACTTCACTCGCTTCTTTCACATTCATAGCTCTTTTCATGCACGCTCGCCGGTTCCTAAGGCTCCTGACATCACCTTCTGATAAAACACGACCAATTTGGTCATGGTAGGTTAGTCTTGGTCTTCCTCGGCTCCTACATCCTTCCACTTTCGCGTTGTATATCTGTTGTAAAAGAAAACATAGTTAATTACAATATCACATCAATCAATACTCATAGCACTACATAAATAAGAGTGTCCTTTTAACCAATAGTTAAAACAATGCTCAATAGTAGATTTGCGGAGGACTAAAACAGCCTTGTGAAAGATTTTCTGTATATATATAAACAATCTCAATTTCAATACATATTACAATGACGCTTTCTACGCAAATCTAGAAATTTACTAGGTTTTCTCAACCTAGTGTTAAGGAACCTGGCTTGAAGATATATATGTATATAGATAATACTACAAAAATATAGTACGTAAATAAATAGTCTAAATTCTTCTATTACGTGTAACAAAGATTTGTTTCCTTTCCAAACTCGCACATCGCCGTGAGTCGTCCGATTTTTTGCTCCCATGTGATTTGATGTAATTTAGAAGGTCCAAATGTTCGGCAACTGGCTAATCCGATGATAGATAAAACTAATTGAACCTAAGTGATGGGGAAAAAACGATCGCGAGAAACTTCTTTAGTACCGAAAGTAAATTGGAGTCGAATAATATTGATGATCTTCCTTCGTGTAATAATGCCTTACTGACGCTAAGGTATTGTGTTGTGTTCGCTTTACCATTTTATATTGAGAGGTTATAGCGCGCGCGCGTGTTTTTAATTGCAAATTTTCACAGGCCACGACAGCCGCTTCACGTATTAAGCTTTTTTTCATACAACGTCGGGAGGCAAACAAGCATTAGGTCCATGATGTAAAGCGGTAGCCTATGAATGCTTGCAGCACTTAGGTACTCGCGCAATGCCACCTCTGCTGCGAACACAGCAACTAATTCGGAGCTTACTGGTAACCTCACTAACAAGCAAGAACACATCAATCCTACAGCATGTTGTTATGAGGTGGAGGTACTTCCCCAGAGGTACTTTGAAGCGCCCTTTGTCTCTTAAAAACACCCAGACCAAGACAAACAGACATGTTCATACACAGAAATGTTTGCCCTAGGTGAGAATTGAACCCGCCAGCCAGTGTCAAAGTACCGTTACTAACCATTGCGTCACCGAGGTCATCAAGTTGACCGTATGCTTGTTTGTCACCTGTTGTAGTATAAAAATAACTATTTCCAGAGCAATTACTGTGTTTCGGCGAGTGAGTAACAGCGAGCTAGTAAAGAGTTTATCAATGGCGGTAGCAACTAATAAGTAAATAAGTAATACTCCTCGTATTTGAAACATTCTTCGTCCACATTACGCACTTCACATAACGCGGGTCGTATGCTTGCTTGGTTCCGATGTGCTAACAAAAAAGCTATATACGCGTCTATGTGTAAATATAGTAGTGTAGAAAATTGCAGTTCGTAATAATTTCACACAAATTCAGTTATAACTATGAGGAAAAGCTTTATGATGCGTTTTCAAGAAAACAATAATTTTCAAAACTCATTTGAAATTAATTATAAGAAAACAATTAAACAACAACTTCCCGTGAAACAATTGAAAATAGCTGCCTACATGACATTATAATAACTCTAATTTGTTCCTAATTAAATATTTATTTTCAAACGTAACTTATGCCGATTCGAAATTGCGTGTTGACATTTAATTGCGACAAAAACATATTCAATATGCAACCTTATGCGATGGCATTAAAGTGTATTTTTTAAAGTTTGAATTACTTTTAGTTAGACCTCTTTTTCTGGCAATTGTACGTTGTCACAGCAGTGCATTTCACGTGCATTAGTGGCACGAACATTGTTATTAAATTTTAAACGTGAAATGTTAGAAATAATATTCCGTAGCACCGCGTGGAAGGGTGGGCGGTTATGTTGCACGGAAGTGCAGTCATTAACGAGTATGTACTTATTAAATATTATATAGCACGTATTACCAGCATGCACTCGTTACATACAAATTCATATGATTTTACAAATTTTACTTTGTTTCAATGACTGTGTTGGGGCATAGACAAATGTCGATATGGTTTTGCTGTGGCAACACTAGAAGTGTCTATGCTGTGTATCCGCTTCCACGTTTTACTTTTAGATATTACTTTTGCTGTGTACCATGTAACGTTGACAATTATAAGAAATAGCACATATCAGGTGTTTTAATGAAAAAATCAAGGAGAGGCCTTCAAGAAGAAGCGCAAACAGACTGTGAAATCAAATGCTTGCATAATAGTGGCATTATTATTATTTATTGTTCAACATTGTTTTATCATATAAGTTTAATAAAAGTATAGTAAATGTGCGCGTACCGGTAGCGGAACGGAGGCACAAGCTACCGATGATCGAGACTTCAGAGTGAGAAACCTCCTCACAATGCGGACCGTGTCCAAAAGAACCGCCTTTTGTATCTGGTTCTTGAGCCTACTGTCGAGTGAGAGCCTCTCAGGATAACGGTCAAGGCTCCTGGCTATAACTCCGTTTACTGTTACGACTATCGGAACAATTATCGATGATGCCATCCATATGCCATTTTCTAAGTACTTGGACTACGAGGTTACTGCCATGTAATCTCGAAGGCCAAGTACAAGTACATGGTTGCATCAACAAGAATTGTACGGCGTGTTTCCCGATCTATTACCACAACATCGGGCTTATGGGCGACTATAGTTCTGTCTGTGTAATAGACCGGTCCCAGTAGAGCGTGATATTACTGTTCTCGAGAACTGGCCCTGATATATACTTGTTATACGTTACCTCAGAGCTCACAAGATCATATTTAAGTGCAAGTTGCTGGTGCTTAATCCTAGCTACTTGATTATGTCTATGCCAGTACTCGCCGTTAGCAAAACGAGAACAACGGGAAACCATATACCTGAGTGACTCCCCGGGATGGTGTCATGCTCGTCAAATGTCGACCAGACCGTCCTTGAGGATATATTTCCGGCAGTTATTTATCATGATAACGTCATCCATAACTGCACAGACAAATCCTTCGGTTTCCAAAAAAAGGCCTCTTTTTATTGGGACACGGCATGTGACAGCTAGGGCCTCCTTGGTGGGCCGCAGGACACTGGTAGCCAGGAATAGAAGCAACGAAATCCCTTGCACTTCATGTCATCTCATCGCGTTTACTATGCCGGCCTAGAAGGTGCCTCTTACACCGCCGGGTAGTTTATTCATAGATGTATGGGTTTATTCCACCGGTCAGCGGTTTGCCAAGTTAATTGTTTTACATCAATCAGGTCAAGCACTGCTTGTAACCCAAAGTTGTATATAAAATAAATACTTTAGAATAACGAAATCCTAAAATATATAAAATGAAAATAGGAGTACGTATAACTAATATTAGAAATTATAAACGGTGTGCATGTAACATAAGAACTTTATAGTCTTCTTACAAGTTGATATTTATACTAACATATAAAGAGGTTTTTAGAGGGTCGGCAACGGATGAGTGACGCCCCTGGTGTTGCAAATGTCCATAGGCTACGGTGACTGTTTAACATCAGGCAGGCCGTATGCTTGATTGCCAACTTAGTGGTATAAAAAAAAATCGGCCCAGTGCGAGTCGGACTCGCGCACTAAGGGTTCCGTACCATTATCTATAAAAACGTCAAAAAAATCACGTTTGTTGTATGGGAGCCCCCTTAAATATTTAATTTATTCTATTTTTTAGTATTTGTTGTTATAGCGGCAACAGAAATACATCATCTGTGAAAATTTCAACTTTCTAACTATCACGGTTCATGAGATACAGCCTGGTGACAGACGGACGGACGGACGGACAGCGGAGCCTCAGTAATAGGGTTCCGTTTTACGGTAACTTGGGTACGGAACCTTAAAAAAGAGGAAGAATATGTTTATTTGTTTGAATGAAAAAAAAAATATCTGCAACATTAATTGCTCTTCTTATGCACGCTCGCTGGTTTCAAAGGCTACTGACATCACCGTCTGATAAAACACGATCAATTTGGTCATGGTAGTTAAGTCTTGGCCTTGTTCGGCTCCTACAACCTTCCACTTTCGCGTTGCATATCTGTTTGGTAATTCTTTCTTCCTTCATTTTTGCTACATGCCCGCACCAACACGCCTCGTCTTATTTTAACACCAACACTTTCTTTTAGACCAGCTCTGTTTCTAACGTCATCGTTGCGAAAACGGTCGACAAGAGTTACACCACAAATTTTGCACAACGTTCGCATTTCGACCGCATTTATTCTACTTTCATGCTCTCTCTGCCACACCCAGCTCTCGCTTCCATAAGTTAGCGTTAGGACCAGCACTGCATTGTGTATAGCGAACTGTGCCTTCTGGCTCAAGTGTTTACTGCCAAGAAGTTTTCCAACACTTCTTTTTTTTTATTTTATACTACGTCGGGAGGCATACAAGCATACGGACTACCTGATGTAAAGCGGGTACCGTAGCCTATTAACACTTGCGATATATTAAGTATCACTCGCACGATGCCCCCTCTGCTGCTCACACAGCAACTCCTTGGGTGGCTTACTGGTGACCTCACTCACAACAACCCTCTAGGGAATTGTTATTTGGCTGCGGTTTTCTGTGAGGTGGAGATACTTCCCCAGACAGGAGCTTTGATGCTCCCTACCTCTCTTAAAATATCCAGACCAAGACAAACAGACATGTTCATGCACACAAATGTTTGCCTTGTGTGGGAATCGAACCCACGAGCGTTGGTGTCAAAGTCGCGTCATTCACGACTAAGCCACCGAGCTCGTCACATTCACACTATTCGCAGCACTCACTCGTCTTTCCACATCAGCGTTGTACCTTCCATACCTGCTGAAAGCCCATCCAAGGTATACAATCTCATTTTCTTGTTCCAACACTTTGTCATCAACCGTAATCCTTACATTGATTCTGGTTTCTCCCAAGAAATCCAAGTAGAAAAAACGATCTCTACAGGACATTAGGATACGCGCGAAGTCCCGGGCTGCAGTCAGTAGAATATAATTTAATTGTCAATTTAAAAATAAATGAAGTATTGTCGAACAAATTATACAGCGTCATCTAGCTCCAAAGTAAGCAAAGTTTTTGTGTTATGGGTACTAGACAACTGATAAACATACGTAAGTAAAAACATTTTTTTTTAATACATACTTGTATATATAGAAAACACACAAAACAAGACAAACAGACATATTTATGCACACTAATTTTTGTCCTGTGTAGGAATCGAACACACGAGTGTTGGTGGCAAAGTAGCGTTACTAACCACTGCGCCATCGAGCTCGTCATGCATAATTTGAAACTCTAAAAGATTACGAGTCTACTTTTTTAAACAATTAGTTAACCTTAAAAGTGATAGATAGATAGAAAACTCAGGTTTTATATGCATATTAAACCAACACATGTAGGAGAATACAAAGAAAATAATTCTCGTACCGAACGTTTTTCATTTCAATTAGTATTACAACACGCGCTGTAATACTTTGTGCGGAACAAAAAAGCCTTCTGCAAGCAGCTAACGTAACAAGAGGTATTCGAATGTAAAAATTTGTGGTGCAAGTTACAAGCTTTGTTCTGTATTATGAGCAAGCGTTTTACAGGCTGAGCACATTTTAAAAGTTTGAATTTATTTTATATAAAAATGGAGTTCAACGGAATATATATTTTTAAGTGTTCGTACTTCGTGAGGTCGTAACGTCGTGAGGTGGTTCCTCCTAGAGTGCGTGAGAGTGTTGTAATCTTGGTGGAAAAATCCTAAAAGATTGCAACACTTGACGTCTGGTACGATTGGGCAACGTAACTTACCTACGTCTCTTACTAGCGAGCGGCTAAACACCACCCGTACTGTTTCCGCTGAGATCTGTGGAAGTGCCTCAGTGTTTGAACTGGGCTTAAGCACCCACCTGCGCAAGCTCTGTGCAGTTGAGCGCCGTAATGCGGTAAGACGAGGCCCTGGAGGGTTGAGCGCAAACACGCAACTCGTCCTCTTTGCTCCTTTTTCAGGCAGAAACGGTGGCTACCACCGCGAAAGAAACGATCAGGTGTCCCGCCAGAGGACCGCCGGCAGGGGTGTGGAAGTGAAGATCGGTCATGCTGACGGAGCAAGAATGTGTGTACTAACTGTAAGCCTTGCTCAGGTTGCACAACCACACAGAGTACGGGGGCAACCCTGGTCTCACTCGAACTGCCGATGTCACGCTTGGGAAGCATTTCAACTCACCTATATGTCCGCAGTAGGCCTAACGTCTATATAGCATTGCAACAACAGATCAGCGACCAACATAAAAAGCCATGGGCAAGTAAATCGGACTGCAAACAGGCAATAAGCGCTTTACCCGAAGGCAACATGCATATCTCCCGTCAACTATTACAATTAACAAGGCAGGACCTGCGCCTCGTAACGGGGCGATCACTGGACACGGCCTTTTTAACAAACATCTTTTTACTATAGGTGTGACAGACAGTCCACTGTACAGAGCATTCCTGACGGATGAAGAAACCGTACTTCAACTTTAAAAACTAACGCTTTGTTGTTCATCCGTCAATATCATTTTTCGAAACGGCAAAAGGCATCAGGTGGAAATTTATATCATATTGTGATAAATTCTAGTTTGTAACAGAATTTAACTAAAAGTTGTAAAAGGTGTATTTCTTCTTTTATTTTAGTAACTAGCTGTTATCCGCGACTTCGCCTGCGTGGGCAAAGGGAATCTAAACGTATTTTTTTCATGTGAGTAAGCTATTTTACCACAACAGAAAGTAACCCATGTCTCTCACGGACCCTCCCACTATCTTCATACAAAGAATCTTATCACTACAAAATACAAAAATACAAAATAAAAATAAAAATACTACATACTTTGCATGAATAGATTTTAGCAGGTGCAGGTACATTCTGTGTACTAAGTATCGGGAATTTGTCAATAAAACAAAAAATACAAATTATTCATCTAAATTTATTTTATCGCCTTCAAAGTAGGCCCCATCGCTTGCAATACAACATCTCCACCGCTTCACCCAGTCTTCCATACATTTTTCATAGGCTATTTGCGGTATGGCCTTTAGCTCATTCAGCGAATTTTCTTTTATGGCTTCTATCGACTCAAAACGTTTTCCTCGAAGTGGTAATTTTAACTTGGGAAATAAAAAAAAGTCAGACGGAGCCATATCAGGTGAATACGGTGCTTGGTCGAGAACTTTTGTTGAATTTTTCGCTAAAAACTCTTTCACTATAATGGCTGTGTGTGATGGTGCATTATCATGGTGCAGCATCCATGAGTTGTGTTGCCACAAATCTGGACGTTTTCGGCGGATACTCTCACGCAAACGCTTCATGACGCCTAAATAATATTCTTTATTCACTGTTTCTCCCTCTGGAAGGAATTCGGAGTGAACCACACCACGGTAGTCAAAAAAAACTGTCAGCATCACCTTGATTTTGGAGCGACTTTGCCGCGGTTTTTTGGGTTTCGGCTCGTTTTCGAGACGCCATTCTGAAGACTGTTGGCTTGTTTGCATGTCGTACTCATAAACCCATGTCTCGTCGCCAGTTATTATACGTTTCATAAAGGTCGGATCCGTAGAAGCTCGGGAAACCATGTCTTCAGCGACATGCTTTCGCTGCGCTTTTTGAACAAAATTGAGCTCTTTTGGAACTAGTCGAGCGGCGACGCGTTTCATGCCTAAAATGTCAATGAGAATGTTGTGGACGGACTTAAAAGATATGTTCACCTCACTAGCCAACTCTCTCAGACTCATACGTCGATTTTCGAGCACTAGCTTCTTGATTCTGTCGATGTTTTCTCTGGTCGTAGCGGTTGAAGGTCTACCAGAACGAGGCAAGTCTACTACTACTTCTCGGCCTTCTTTAAAAGCCTTATACCATTCATAAGCCCTTGTTTTCGATATACACGATTCGCCGTAGGTATTTCGCAACATTTTTAGTGATTCACCACATGAAATATCATTTGAAACACAAAATTTAAGGCACACTCTTTGTTCAACAATATTTTCCATTGTAAAAATCGCCGAGGACTCAAAACTATGACCAACAAAAAGTGTAGTTTAAAACAAATTAAATGACAGATCCCGCTCAAATTTTGCGCGCTAAATCAGTACAGTGCTACCAACATGCAGTAAAAAAATTAGAACGACCTCTTTTACGCGGGTCTTTTTATTGACATATTCCCGATACTTTTTACACAGAGTAGTATATGAATATTAACGAAAGGTAAGCCGCATTAAAGTACTTCCTAACCCAAGATAGCAGCCAAATAACAATTCCCTAGCGGTTTTTTTATACTACGTCGGGAGGCATACGGCCAACCTGGTGTAAAGCGGATACCTAGCCTATGAACGCTTGCAATACATTAAGTATCACTCGTACAACGCCTCCTCTGCTGCTTACAAAGCAACTCCTTACCTTACAGGTGACTTCATTCACAATGCACACAGCAACCCTCTACGGATTTGTTATTTGGCTGCGGTTTTCTGTGAGGTACTTTCCCAGGCGGACTGTTTTTATGCGCAATATCTCTCTAAACATCCAGACCAACAGACGTGTTCATGCGTACAAATGTTTGTCCTGTGTGGGAATCGAACCCACGAGCATCGGTGTCAAATACGCGTTATTAACCGCGGTGCCACCGAGCTCGTAACTTCCTTCGGGTTGTTGAGTGAGTGAGGTTACCATTTACACCTAGGGAGCTGCTACGTTTGGGGAATGCCTACTCCTAGTATTGTAAGCTTTCATAGACTACGATGACCACTTTATACGCATGGGTCGAATTCACATATCCTTTTTTAGAGTTCTGTACGTCGAAAGGAAAAACGCAACTCTTATAAGATCACTTCATCCGTTCGTTATGTGTGTTAAGGTCAGGTCAAGGGAATTATAGGCAAGCTCGGTAGCGCCGCGATTAACAACGCTTTAACTACAACGCTCGTGGGTTCGATTCCCACAAAGGGCAAACATTTGTGAGTATCGACATGTCTGTTTGTCTTGGTCTGGGTCTTTTTAAGATAGGTAGGGCGCATCGAAACAGTCCGTCTGAGGAAGTACCTCCATCTCACAGAAAAGCGCAATCAAATAATAAACTCTCTGCAGAGTTGTTGTGTTCCTGCGAGTGAGTGGGATCACTAGTAAGCTCCGAAGGAGTTGCTGTGTTAGCAGCAGAGGTGAGGTGGCATCGTGCGAGCGATACCTAATGTATTATCAGCGTTCATAGGTTATAGTATTCACTTTACATCAGGTGTACCGTATAATTGTATGCCTTCCGACGTAGTACAAAAAAAATGTATTGATGATGAACAACAATCCTCTGAAGCCAAACAACAAAATATAAAATTTTACAATTTTACGTTTTAAAGACTGATTTTGAGAGGAAGATTACAACCTAATCAAAAGAAAGAATCTTCGTGACTTATTTGTACGGAACCCTCGGTGCGCGAGTCCAATTCTCACTGGAGCAAATTTTTTTACCATATCAGGCTAGTATACGACTTGCCTGATGTAAAGCGAATATAATAGCCTATGAACGCTTGCAATACATGAAGGCATAAGAACGGTACAAAGGTCAGGTGAAAAGCTTGATCTGCACTTATCTGTATAACTTACCAGAAAGTTTCCAAACATTTTACAATGGAAAATTCGCGTACCCCGCTTAAGTAGGGTTCGAACCATTAGAGCATAAAGCTAAAAATTGTACCCCTTTTGTCCTATAAGGTCGGTACAGTAATAAGTTTATTACTTACACCGGGTCCAAATAGGAATGTAATGAAAAAACATATCCGCCTTTACCCCTTTGTTCCGTGCGAGCGGAAGGGAACAATTAGGTGTTATGCTTCCCGCGGCTAAGCACCCCAAGCCAACACCCTCGATTGTCTGATGGAATATTAAAAATCCTTGTGTGTGTTAAAGTATAATGAATATTATCATAAGTCTGTTTGCTACCTTAGTATTACATAAAAGACTGTGGTTCAAACCACAGCACAGTGATATTTGAATTTAAATAAGGGTCGGAGTATGTATATTGTATTGTACTTTATCTGCCTAAAAATATTCTTTATTATCCCGTTTCCTAATTCATTAGGATTGATAGAGTCTAAGTCAAAGATTTGACGATAATACTGATTTTTACATGGGGCGACTGCCGTCACAACCCAGGGGGAAAATCAGTACCTTTCTTAGGTTAGGTCACACGTATTTCGAATTATGAATACTGGGATGTGCGGGTTTCCTCACGATGTTTTCTTTCACCGCCGAGC
This sequence comes from Pyralis farinalis, assembly GCA_947507595.1. Taxonomy (NCBI): domain Eukaryota; kingdom Metazoa; phylum Arthropoda; class Insecta; order Lepidoptera; family Pyralidae; genus Pyralis; species Pyralis farinalis. The sequence continues at coordinate 10,923,242 of OX382273.1, forward strand.
AAGTGATCCTTACAAATATCGACATAAATCAGAAAATACGAATTTAGCATATTACCACCAGGAATCGAACCGGCGACCATCAGGTTAATAGGCCGGTTCTTTATCCATTGAGCTATGACTGTCATATAATATACTATACTTATGTTATTTGCCAATAAATAAAGTCCAACGAAATAAGATAAACATACTCAAAATTACATACATGTTCAAAATTAAGCTATGGTCACTACGCGCAATTTTAATTTCTAGAACATTCTTCTTGTAAATAAATTCGTCTTAGAAAGTAATTGTGGTCGAAATCAATCCATATTGTACGAATAGTATGTGGTTACCCATCTTAGTGTCGCAGCTATTTTTTCTACAGGGTACTTAAAATTCGGTACTATTATAGAATTTACTTACCCACTCATAGCTTCAAAATTGTGGCCGTACTGTGGCCGCAGAACGCGGTATGGGTTAAATGTAAGAAATACGTGAAAATATCTTCATATAAACATGCCAAAGCATTAAACGGAAGATCAAAGAATAAAAGTGGGTTAATAATAGTGGGATATCATAATTTTATAATGCTTTAATTGTATTTCAAAACTATTTCATGTTATATGTATAACGTGCGTTTGTTTACCACTTAGTAGTATAAAAAGCAGTATAATGGTGAAGAATAATATACGTTCATATACTAGCCTTTTAGTTCCGTAGCAAACGAGTGCATACTATCGGTAAAGTAACAGCAACTTTGCTTCTCTAGTCGACCTTAAGGTGGCGAGGCCGACCAGTCGGAATCTAAGATTTAATTTGGAACAAAAACAGATGACTTACCGTTGAAACAGCGACGTATTCGACGTAATAAATGCTATACGATTTCGCCATCAGTGTCGGCAATTTCACATTCCTCCCGGCTGCTTAGTTGTCACACAGTGACAGTTAGTCGACGGATTCGTCAATAAGAGCTACCGAGCAATGTAACGGGTACAACATATGCTATTTTAGTCACGAAATAGAAAAAAATCAAAGACATTTTTTTCTGTAGTGTACTGCCTTTAGTATGGCTTAACAAATTTAGACGAGCACGGTAGCGCAGTAGTTAGTAACGCTACTTTGACACCAACGCTCGTGGGTTCGATTCCCACACAGGACAAACATTTGTGTGCATGAACATATCTGTTTGTTTTGGCCTGTGGGTTTTAAAAGAGGTAGCGCATCTTTTAAAAACACACAGGCCAAGACAAACAGATATGATATGAAGGCCCATCAACGCAGCCCGCCTGGGAAAGTACCCCCACCTTACAAAAAACCGCAGCCAAATAATAACTGCTATAATAACTTCATAGGCTACGGTAACCGTTTTACATCAGTTGGGCCGTATGTTGTATGCGTTCCGACGTTGCATAAAAAAGGTACGTAAATGGATACAGAGGGAGAGGGACACCGAAGAAAACTTGGATGGAAAATGTATAAAAAAATATACGTATGAACATGTATAAAGTGTAAAAACAATATATGTAGAAAGAATAATGTGTAAAATCTGACGAGTAACAAAAAGAAAAGATCGAATAAACTGTTCTCAGCTGAAATTGGTATTGATTATACATTTATTATTTATTTTATTTATATACATTTACTATTATTATACATTTATTAGTCGGCGACTATATGTAATTGAATATTTAAATTTCCGATTTATCCTCTAATTAAAGGATAGTTTTATTATAAACTTAATATTTTTTATTATTACTTGCAAATAGCCAGCGAGTAAGGCAGTATTGTTTCTAAAGAATGTATACAAATAAGCTTTAGTTCATTCTTTGCTCTGTGCTTACGCAGAAAATTGTACAATCCCTTTGATATAATATTATCATAATACATTACATTTTCATGTAGGTTACCTTCAGTAAGTGTAAGCCCGAAAAACTATTTAAGTATAGAAAAATATTTGTTCTATACATGCATTCATATGTTTTAACACCACTGAGGTTATTCACGTGTGAGATAATCTAAGTATAAGAAGCACAGTTCATCAGCCCAAAAGCACAATCTCTACATTTGGCATTGATTGAACGCAGTCCCCTTAGGGTGCGGCCATACAGACTGCCACTGCAGCTAATTTCTTTAATACAACGTCAAGAGGAAAACAAGCATACGACCTATCTGATATAAAGTGGTTATCATAGCCTACGCTTGCATATAATAAGAATCCCTACCCACCCGCGCTACTAACAAGTTATTTCAAATGGTTTGTATATTAGTTTAATATTTCTACCCATTACAACCCTCCAGGTAGTTTTTATTTGGTTGCGTTAAAGTTTGATACTGGCATCTACTTAAATACATGCAATAAATCAGAAAAGGGAGGCCGAGTTAGTCATCGCTGTGAAATAGGAGGGTTAATTTCAAAGACACTTTGTTTCGTAAAATGAAAAGAAAGACAAAAATGGAGTGCCTTGTCGTTAATTTTAGAGCTAAACCAACATTGCATACTTATGCGACTGCTACAACAAACGAGTTTTAGACAAAACAAGGGTCAGACAGATTACTATTTAAAAAGCAGACCTCACAAAAAAATAAACACCTTATTTGACAAAAAACTTCACACTAGCGAATGAGTCGGTAATGCCCCCAGAAACCTAGTGAGAAGTGGAGTTGTAGAATTAAGATGGAGCAAGCGGGCCGTATTTACCACCCAATTGTCTTACTTTATAAGTTGAACCCTAATATTTAAATTATGTATGTGTCGTATTCGTTTGATTTTTTGGTCTATATATGCGAGCGTATGGTGGATAGTTGTGCAATGACAAATCCAATGCACTTAGTATCACACTATAATTTTAAATCAACACTTGTAATCAATGTTCAGGAGAATACGAAACGAGAGGACAGTCCCAAGACGTTGTCACTTGCCGCCGTTTGCATTAACTCTCTATTTCTCCCAGTGTCGACCTCTTGATCGCGCGCTTTAGTTTCGTTTTAAACATTCATACTCATGACCGAATCCGACATATGTACCTATATATCATGCCAGGTCACTTGCTTGGTAAAATTATCTTATGTTATAAATCAAGCCTCGTTCTGAGAAAAATCGAATCATTTTAAAATATTCCGTTTTGATAATTTCTTTTTTGTTTATTTTATTTTACAGCTTGTAACGTTCCAATAGTGATACTTGTATATCTAGTGTGTCATAATGACAGCGTTAAAAATACGTAATACAAATTCCGCATATAAGTCTATTTACATACATTTATTTATCCGAACAATTCTTGCATATATACATAGGTATTTCGTATATCTCAGAAACAGCCCTATCGATAAGTATCTTCACCAAAAAAGAAATGCTGTTTTATTCAAAAAAATAATAAAAACGTCGAGGGAACTAGGTGGCCCAGGTACTCGTAATAAAACGCCGAAGATAGAGTTTTGCCTGTCTGATATTATTAGGTCTAATAAAACGATCGGTTCAAAGCAAACCCCCTAATACATAATTCAGTGCTGCAACTGTGAATCTAGATAAGAACAGTGACAGTTCGCGTGCGACTAGTGATGGGGCCGTGTGGGTTTGTTTCCTGTATATCACATTACAGGGGTAGCCAGCCTTTTCTACCGACTTCAAAAATTGAAGTTTTATCGTTACGTATATTATTTATTGTCTTCTTCTTAACGTTATCCCGTTTCTTTTTCTGTTAGCCTAATGATATGGTGAAAATTATATGTTTAACATAAACAATATTTAAAAAAATATCATTATCAGTTCATTCTACCTAGTAGATTCATTAACATACGTTCTTTATTTATTTTTTATGATACTATTTTCATAACAATTTAATTAAATTTTATTAGAAGAAAATTACAAATTACAAAAAGTGAAACCGACTTCATAGAAATAATGACATTAGGTGTCAGTTTCAAATACACCTGTTTCTCTTTTATACATAGGAGACGGAGCTACTATCTTATCTTATATACTATCTAGGTTTTCTTGTTACTAGAAGAAGATATTTTAGTTGTGTTTCGTTTTTGCACACTTGTTTTTTAATTTTTGGTTAATTCATAAAATTTACATGAAAAACCTAGGACTAACGAAATGAAATGTAGTCCTAAGTCTATAGATTATATGTATTGAACGCCTTATATATAATCTGTCACGGGGAGAATAAATAGATCCTGCTGGCTTTTCAACGCATTATAGCGTTGCTATTTGTGAGGTTAGCAATGTTACAGCAGCAACAAAAACAACTATAAAAATCTTTGTATAAAATTTGATAAATATATGGTGAAAATTCAGTTCCTCTGAAAGAATTTAAAACTGTAGACAGTGACAACAGTGGCTAAACGAATAAATGATTCTCTAAAGAGTTCATTTATTTGAAATTGGGTTACTACCTACACTGTAACAGTCAAACTGTCGTCATAAGTGCTGAAAGGTTTCATAAGTTTCATATCTGCAGACTGGCAGGAAAACATATGCTTACTATGCCACTATCGCATGCTTCGTCGATCACTTTGATATTCTTGGTACTTGTAACATGGCATTCAAATAACAATAACACTCGATTATCTTAGGATGCCTTTGGGAACTCTATGAACTTCTTAAACTGAACTGAAACTGAAAAAAAACTCTAATTTTATCTAACTGGAAGTTGAGCACTTGGCCCAAGTATTCAGGAAGGCTCAATAGAGCAGTTCACATATAATTTCTTAGGAAAATGAACATTTGAGGCAAGGCACTTTAAAAATTTCAGCAACAGAAGTATTTTCGAGTTTCGGTACGATTTAATTCTGGATGACGGTTATGAAAACCTTTGACCCAATTTCTACCGGCTTGTAACGTAAAACACGGAATTATAAATGTTATTCGTTCCCTCTGCCTACGCGCAAGGAATTTGCCGTGAGTTATTTAAAATAAGATTGTCATTGGTACATTTTTTTTGCCTGCCAGTGTTTCCCTTAAATACTAGATACATCAAACTAAAGATAAATTTCTATTGATCAATTTTGATTGTAATTTGATCTAACCTGCTTTGTGTGCTTCCACCACCAATTAGTTTCGCAAAATAACGTCTGAATCTATTAACTATTAAATTTTGATTGGTTGACAGTATAAACATCGGGGTATTTTTTCGCTTTAGGAAATAAATATGATATCTCTAAAGCCAAAGTCAACCTCTTCTACACAATTAGCTCTGTCTGTCTGTGTACATGTATGATTGTTACCTCTTCGGGATTAAACCACTGATCAAATTGAAATGAAAATTGGTACAGGGGTAATCTATAAAATGAAATAGTATATACGAGTATGTTACATATTATAGCAATGACTCGTTCTGCTTATACGGGCGAAGCCATAGACAAACCGAAGAAAAAATATACTACACAAAATATCGTAAGGCACAAACAAACACGCCATATGCACGTCTCCTTAGACATTGAACCTGACCCACACAGCCCGCAGAGTCCGCGGTGCCCCCGTTCGACACCCGGGCATAGATCACCCAAACATCTCGTAATCGACGGTCAATGCACTCTGTGATATATGATGCTTTCACCCGTTAGCGCATAATCGCCTGCTTGCGTTAATGGTAACAACTTTGTTACCTCTATAATTTATTATAGGTGTATAACAGACAAAGTGGTAGGGACCAGGCCAGTCTCGATGAGAAGAAAGCTTCCGAAATAGCGAGGCCGTCATTTCGACTTACGTGGTTCCACAGATCAAAATGCGCAGAAAAAAATTCACTTATACTCCATTTGTAAAAATATATTTTACCATTGCTTCTACCAGGATGATGACCACATGAGTAATCACTGTCTTAGCTGCTACAATTATAGCTGCTGCCCATGGAATGCATGGCATTACACAACCCAGGGGGAAACCTAAATCTTTCTTAGGTTAGATCATACGTCTTTTAAAATATTATTTCTTGGATGTGTGGGTTACCCTTACTAGGGTTACCTCACGATGGTTATCTTCACCACCGAGCAAGTGATAATTAAAAAAATGTAAATAAATCGAAAAATTATGAATTTAGTGGTACGGATCAAGATTGTCTTGATCACTAGGCCAGTTCTTTATCCACTAGGCTATTATTGACCCATATTCGATAAATAAGATGAAAAGCAGTATATTGGTAAGCTCCATAGAACACCTTACTGTTCTCGCTCTTAAAAATATTTTATATAGATAGATAGATAAACAGTTTATCTATTATTTTATTGTTATATATATTATGATATTTATTTTATCGGTATATCTTATACAGTATGTATGTTTACGAGTTGTTTAGCACTCATAGCTGAAAATTCACTTAATTTGAAACTAGATACTGCTGTGTAATTTGTAAAAGATGTCTGGTATACTTAAATTTTATACTTGCTACGTGTTTAAGATTCATAAAACTATGTGATTACTTATTATATCAGATTGAAATAATAATATGATATTTGACTTTTTTTGTACATTGATTTTCGTGGCATGTTAAAGTAGTAGAAACTATTATGGCCACTCGAGCTTTTCCATGATAACGCTACGGCTTAGCCTGCGGACTACACATTGCCAAAACAAAAGTCCGCTCACTCGCAGCAATTCATTTGTAGGCAAATAAGCGTACGGCCTATTTGGTGGTTATTTGGCTACGATCGCAGTCAATCTGTCTTTTATTAAGGTTCTCTCCTCTGTTCAACCTCGCGTCTCCTGCCATGTCATACGACAATAAGTTTAATTATGTATCAATTTATTCATGCCACTATTTCATTCCGTCCAGGTTTTTTATAATAATATTTAAAAATGTACTTTCTGCAATCCGTATTTTACAAATTAATATTTTTTTCTGTTTCTCTATAACTAAAGTCTCACATGCTAATGAGTCACCAAACGTATTACACATCATGGCCTTAGACCTGCCGGTCCTATCTATCTATGATCTCGCGTTACAGTGTTCTATCCTTGCGGAGTAGGCATCAAGATCCAAGTACCGCATGACTCGATGCTTACACAAATGACTCGCTACGTTAACATTTATAGCTCTTTTCATACACGTTCGTATGTTCGTAGTTCATCATAACATTTTAATCCAATCGTCTAGTTATTTTTGCAATTGACCAACCCAACACAATACTCACGACGCGCTTTTCACATCAACCCACACGCAAACTAATTTATCTTGTATTGTTTTCTATCAACACGAGTCTTTACATCCGTTCGATATTCAGCCTTACTGATTGCGTCATAACGTTTAATTGGCACATTTCCCATACAGTTAGCCCGTGATAGAAATCAAATAATGGCACCGAAATCAACATTAATTGTTGATACAGTCGCTGTACCCATCGAAGATCTCAAATACATAGCGGCAGATAGGTTATATATTATGAACTTTCAATATAATGTGCCGCCACGCCATATAATATAGTATCGAGTTTAGTCGTCTATTGTGTTAAGTATTGCATTGCTGCATTTATTTTCTATTCTTAATAATTCGTTTTTCCAATTGTGTACAGCTTGTCCTCCTTGTTTAGTAAAGAATATGATATTTTAAGAAACGTGTCTGCTATAAAACATCGTTTGCAATATAAAAATCGTATCCTATCTACCTATTTCATCTTGATATCTGTCTAGTTTGTGGGGTTCCAGCAACTAATGATAGCTTAACAACAAACATGTAAATATATACTTTAACACAAAGGCACAGGAACTTCAATAGATGTGCCTTTAAATAATACGATTAAATCGTGCGGCTGATTGTATGACGCTTCATCAACGCCTTTAATTCTCTCTAAATGAGCCTGAAGAAAAAAGTATCGGTTGAATGTAATGAATCGATTTCGCTTCCAGTGCGAATTTTGATTCGTCATTTTGGTGTTTGTGTAATAATACATTATAGTCTGACATCTACAACCGCTAAAATCTCTACAAGACGTCCAGTACTCATTACTATTACGTGATTTGTGTCAATAATATGAAGATAATGATTAAAGTTGCTTGGTTAAATAGAGTACATAAGTACAGCAGCGTTAGAGGTTTTTGTTTTTGTAAGTCTATACATTGTAGAAAACAAAGCTGTAGAATATTTTGTCTGTTCCACCAAAAGGTTTTTTGGCGACCTCGGTGGCAGAGTGGTTAATAACGCTACTTCGATACTAACGCTCGTGGGTTCGATTCCTACAATGGAGAAAAATCAGCATGTGTACCAAAGCAACCCTTCTGAAGAAGTGCCTCCACCTTACAAACAACTCCCTTGGGGGTTGTTGAGTTGCTATATTAGCAGCAGTGGTAGCGTCGCGCAAGCAATACTTAATGTATTCCAAGCATCCATAGGCTATGGTTACCGTTTTACGTCAGGTGGGTCGTATGCTTGAATACCTCCCGCCGTTGTATTAAAAAAGAACCGCGAATGAAATTTCATTTTAAATAAAAAATGGTATAAAATATAATTTATTTGCCTTCAAGTAAAGATATGAATGAAATAAGAAAAAATTAAAAACAATGAGACATAAGTAGACAAAGTGGTATATGTCTCAGACACTACAAGCATTAGAATATGGGCATAGTTTCTGTTATCGTCATATTCCAAAGTGTCTCTGTTTGTCTAGATTTTTTACCTATACTATAAATGAATGCAGTTTCCAAAGTAACATAACCTACCGCAGATCAAGAACAACATTTTGACCTTTCCCCATCCTTTTTTAGTGTCACTAAACCTTTTTGAATATACCGTACATCATGTTAATTTTAACTCCAACAAAATAACAAACCACAAAAAAAAGATAAAGAATAGTCAATCGGATTAAGTGTAACACTTTTCGTCCATAGATTTATGGAATAGTGTGATGTTTTTTCATCATTTCAGCCCGTATTTGTCCGCTGCTGAACATACGCTTCCCCTCTAGAGAGTCACTCGCCTCGATTCTGAGCCACCTGCATCCATGGACTTCCTACAAATCTTTGAATTCACCCCTCCATCTAGTGAGCGGTCGTCACTCCAGCTTATCTTTTGAGCTATACCGGTTACCCTAGTTCTAATGCGGAGATACTTATTTCTGATTCTATCACGCTGAGAAACCATAAGTATAGCACGTTGAGTAGCATTAAGTTTCTGTATATGCTTTTTTTTGCAGGATAACTATTATACCCGAGCATTTACTAGCACTGTTAACTGGCTTTTTGATATAAAGAACGGAAGAAAAGATAGACGAGATTTTTCAGTAAACTTATCTATAATGATATGCATACCATCGCCTTTTAAAGTTTGCATTCTCACTAAAAAATTACCCTGCATAAATCTGGCATACCGGCGGCGGCGCCGGCGTAGCGTATGTCCAAAGCACGGCTATTCGCAAGTTAGTGGCAAATGGCAATCACTTACGTCCCGTAACTGATGGCATGCGACGCGACAAACGATCTAATGGTCGTTCATTTGTTAGTTAGATAGATGGGTAGTGTGGGTAGGTACTAGGTGTTTAGTGTTTATGACGAAACTAAAGAGATACAGCTTAGAGTATACATACGCAAGCTACATGAGTAAAAGACGCGTATCTGCCCTGACAGTTGCAATGGTATACAGCTATTATAGTAATATTCTAAGCATGACGCAATTTCTAGATTATCGATATTTCAATACAGACATTCCTATAAGTCTCAATCCCAAAAAGACTGTTGTCTATGGATTGAAGCACATTTTACTAGAGATCGACAGGAACATTTGTACGAAGTTCATACGTGTGCTTACGGTTCATACTTAGTAAGGCGCGCTCTATAGTTTGCTTATATATACATTAACATATACACAAATAGTTTACTACTAATATAGGATATCCGCCGCACTCATGTTGCTTTGACTTTTATGACATACTTCGCTTGCAATTGTGAAATGGTCATATTGTTATTTATTGGTGATTAATTTGTAACTATTCTTTGATTGACGCATACATACATGTCCTATGCAATGAGATACCCAGGCACTTTGATTATTTTTTGGTTTGATATTTAAAAACATACAACGGCCCCCCGGCCCCAAGCCGGCACTTGTGGCATGGCGAAGCGAGACAGATGCTTGGCTTATCTTATTCTATAATATCCGTTTTTTTTTTTACTTTTTACTAAATTCTGTTTAGCATAACTACATGTCACTGAAAGTATATTAGGTGTTTGTTAAATCACTAGATGTTGTTAGTAAAAAGACGTGAAATAAAAGAATATTCGATATCTACCGTTATTTCGTAAAATCCCCGGTATAGCTATTTCCCTGCGACATATCAATGGTTTAAACAAAGGCAAAGGCAGCCCGTCTGGAGGAGTACCTCCACCTGACAGAAAACCGCAGCCAAATAACAACTCCATAGAGGGTTGTTGTATTCCTGCGTGTGTCCCAAAGAAGTTGCTGTGTAAGAAGCAGAGGAGGCAGTGATACTTAATATATCGCAAGCGTTAATAGGCTACGGTAGCCGCTTTAAATCAGGTGGGCCGTATGCTTGTATGCCTTCCGACGGAGTATAAAAAAAAGATATACTTACATTTTTTTCATTTGCACTGCATTATCCTTCACTAATGACGCTAAACCAATCAATAACTCGCTCGAAAAGAAAAGCTATGAGTTTGCAGAGTAATAAAAAAATTCCAAGCTCAGCACACTGCAGCAGCCAAAAAAAGAATAATAACATAGCAAAGCCACAGCGAAACCGTTCGAATTAATCTCTCTTTTGTTCATGAATAAATTATGAACCGGGTATTAATATCCAATGATATATAGAACTTATTACTAATGATTTATGCATCTTCTTGGTGGTTCCGTTGCTACTGCACTCGTAGTCAGCCAATACATCATTCGACGGATGAACGTATTAAAATATTTTTGCGACAAATAATTTCATATAGCGAGATGATTTCTTGGAAGCGATTTGTCGGATTTTGTGTAACGACCGGTTGACGTTATGGCGACAATAAATTAAATTAATTACTATTGTACGTATTACTATTACTATTACTATTGACGAGCTCGGTGGCTCAGTGGTGAAACGCGCTGTTACGCTACTTTGACACCAACGCTCGTGGGTTCGATTCCCACACAGTACAAACATATGCAACTTGCGATATGCAATTAGTTCTCTACAAATGCTTTTTTTAGGCTTCCGTACCCAAAGGGTAAAAAGGAACCCTATTACTGAGGCTCCGCTGTCCGTCCGTCCGTCCGTCTGTCACCAGGCTGTATCTCATAAACCGTGATAGTTAGACAGTTGAAATTTTCACAGATGATGTATTTCTGTTGCTGCTGTAACAATAAATACTAAGAAATGGAATAAAATAAATATTTAAGGGGGCTCCCATACAACAAACGTGATTTTTTTGCTCATTTTTGCTTGATATTGATAACGGCAACAGGTAGACGCTTGAAATATTCACAGAATATTTAGTTATATATTCACTATAAGAATAAATAATTAAATTAAAATAAAACAAATATTTAAAGGGGGCTCCCATACAACAAACGTGTTTTTTTGCCGTTTTTATAGATAATGGTACGGAACCCGACTCGCACTTGGCCGATTTTATGTCACTGAGGTGGCCAAAATGCGTTCAGCAGTTATCGTAGGCATTGGACATTTGCAACACTCTTTGCGGGTATCACTCGTGCGTTGCTGACACTGTAAAAGTCTCTTTACGCCTTTTTTGAAGAACCTTATGTTGTATATCCTTAGGAAAACCTCAGCAGACAGTTCATTTCACAAATTAAGACTTCTCGGAACGAAACGAGAGGAAAGGAATGAGAAGAAGTCTTCCCTTTCCATTTCTCAGATTTATCTCTGGAATAGATCTCTTTCTTTCGACCGTTAATTCTTGTAAAATTCAACCTCATAAATATACCACGTAACAATAGTGGATTCTATTTAATATGCTTACGTACATAAACAATATTCACAGTGACGAGGGATTATTAATGTTGTTTAATAACTAAATATAGTCTTACAGCATTTACTTGTGGGCGAAAGGGGAATAGTATGGTCTCTGGTCAGAGGAGATTTAGTGTTTAATCTTATCCACATATGAGCTTGAGCGTGCGTTAGTCCTTTCATAAACACATACGAGTATGATGCGAAATTTTATTCTGCGCACTGATATATCTACTACTACATGAAGGTGTATGTATATCTTCAGGCCAGGTCCTTTGCGGGGTAGGCAGAAAAAACCGAGCGCCATAAGACGCTGTCTTTACACGCCTAACTCGCTTCTTTTCCATTCATAGCTATTTTCATACACGCACGCCGGTTTCTAAGGCTCCTGTCCTTCCTTCCTTCCTACAAAACATGATCAATTTTTACAATGGTAGGTAAATCTTGGCCTTCCGCGGCTCATACATCCTTCTACTTTCGTATTGTATTTATTATATATTATAATAAATATACATATAATAATAATATAATTGTATCTATTTGTTCCCATCCTGCTATAATTGTAATGGCGTTTGGGACGACGCCCGCTGCTTTTTATAATATTCCAAATATTATAAAAAGACAAATTATATGCAAAATTCTTTGCTAAATCGTGGTTGTAATACTACCAATAGATTTTGGGTGGAATATGACTTTGATTTTGTAACACAAATATACGTATCTACAGTTAAAACAGGCGACAGCTAAAAGGATTTTTTTGAGGTATTAGACTTGTGACCACTCATGCTACTTCAATTATCAATATCATACACATTCAATGGAGGTGTATGTATATGTATGTTCAGGCCAAGTCCAGCCAGGACAGGATACATTGTTCTTACAAGACCAACAAAATTATTAATAATTATTTATTGACATGTGAAGTTATGTTATTAGGGTTTATATTCTATCTATAAATATTTGTCATTGGCATTTAGCATTCTTTGTTTTTACGAAAACTAGAACATTAAATTCAATAAATAAAGAAATATTACTAATCTGGAATAATTATATGTATTTATTTCTTTCTACAGTAATCACACATAAACCTTATTACCAAATAATACAATACACATTTATAATAATCATATGTGAGAAGTTGGCGCCTGAAGTAGAATTAGGAAGCCTATCATACAGGTCATCAGATCCCTGTCTCTCGAGCACAAATGGTACAGCTAAAGTCAAATATAAAGTTAAATAGAGTGAATGTAACTTCCAACGCTCTTGGGTTCGATTCCAACACAGGACAAACATTTGTGTGCAACACCACCTCCACCACCAGAAAACCACAGCATAATAACAACTCTCTACAGGGTTGTTCCTAAGAAGTTGCTGTGTTAGCAGTAGAAAAGGAATCGCGCGAGTAATACTTGATGTATTACAAACATTCATTGGCTACGGCAACCGCTCTACATCAGGTGGAGCGTTTGCTTACGAACAGACGTACGCGCCTTCCGACATTGTATAAAAAAAAAATGTAAATGTATCCTTTCATTTACTTGTTCTGTAAATAGGTTAAAAACAGTACCCGTTTAATTTTAACATTTTTAAGATACACTTAAACGAAAAATATTCCATAATCCCATTAGTAAACAATATTGCAGGAAAATTTTTAAGATGCGCTTAACTGGGATCTCATATCTCGGCCCCTCGGTTAGGCCCCTAGATTACTGGGACCCCACGGTACGTCATTCAATGATACTTGGTTATAAATGACGAGAGGGTAGATAAGGGCTGGATTTGTGGAAAATGCTAGTACCTTTCATTTCATCGTGTAAATACCGTTGGATTGGGCGGACTATTTACTAATGAGCTTTTATATAAGTGCGATGAAACTTTTGGATGTTTTAAATGCCAATTATGTATTTAAGCTCTGCGAGAGCTTTAGGACAGTACCTTTTCCAATATTTACTTTTAATTTTTGGTTTTAAACTCGTTCTACAATGTTAAACAGTTTACAATGCTATAAAAATAAATTAACTCTGATACTGTACAATTTTCTTAGTAAAATTAAAATAATGGTATTCTATCTAAACATTTATTCTCAAATTTAATTTATGCGTAAGGAGAATATTGTAGAAGCCGCGGAAGGCCAAAACTTACCTACCATGACCAAATTGGCCATGTTGTATCAAAACTGATTTCAGGAACCCTTGAATGGTAGATGCAGGCAAGGTGTGCAAGGACAATGTCCTACAGCGCTCGGTTCCTGCTACCTACCCCACGAGAATCCTGTCGTAAAGATATAGAGGGATAGAAATTATATAAAAATATATAAAAATAATTCATTGATAAGCAAACTGTTGTAGTGGTTCTGATTATATCTATCAGAGCTGACACGGCACAGGTTTTCCTGGTAGAACCAGATACGATGTGAAATTAAAAGTCTTTCTTCATTATAGTTATCCCTTTTCCTAATCCATTAGGATTAAGGTAGCGGAGTCCTATGCCTAAGGATTTGACGACGTACTTTTAACATGTATAGACTGCCATCAGACCTCCACAACCTTAGGTTAGGTCAGACGTCTTTTGAAATGTAATTTCTTGGGCGTGCAGTTTTCCTCACGATGTTTTCAATCACCGCGGAGCAAGTGATAATTACAAATATGTACATATATCCGAAAACACGAATTTGATGGTATATCCTGAGATTTGAACTGGACACCAGTTGGTCAATAGGCCAGTTTGTTATCCACTGGGCTGTCACTGCCTGTGTGAAATTAAAAGTTTTACTGACATTTAGCTTGCGTATATTCATGAATTTACATACAGTATTAGTAGGTTTTATAACCACAAGATCGATATTCAAAGTACTGTCACATCTTCTCAATTAGAGATGCAGCGATGTTCTGTCCTTTTTTATAAGTCCGTGTTGCCTTAACCTTTCCGTGAGTATCTTACTCTGAATGTCAAGCAGATGAGGAAAAACATGATTTGTTAGGAATTTTTGCTTGTTCGCAGTTTCTTCATTTTGCGTCTTATTTTCTGGTGTATGCAAATATAAAGAATATGTTATTTTACAAGCATTTGATATGATGTACATAATTTATTTCTGTATACCCATATCATAATGATAAGGGTTGGGCATGGACCTCTATATACCACTGCCCTGGCAGTCGTTAAACTACTGTTCAATCCATTGGTTTATCGCCATTTTGACGCTACACGTTTAGAAACAAACTGTAAGAATATATTATAAAAATTACCAAAGATTACCTATTCCACTCGAGTTTGTCTACAAAATAAATCCATACTTTCACACATTGTCAAATAATATTGACAGCGTTCATTATATCTGACCTGATAACACATAAATTGCCGATAGCTTTTTAATAAGTTACTATATTTAGCATAGTACCAAATAATACTAAAAGATACTTATGATTCTAAATGTTTTTGTGCCTGAATGCAGCTATCATTTACGCGCGGCATATCTGAATATCACAAACAGTTTTACACAGCAGAATACACATCAAGAATAAAATATGGTTGAAAGAAACTTTAAAATCGGTATAACGACACTTGTAGTCGGATCTTGATGACGTGCTACTATGACAATGAGTAATAAAGCTTAATTGTATGCTTCTGACTCGCTCTTTCATTATCGCAGCTCAAAAATAACATGTATACAAGTGACTACGAACAAATAAACCGATTTCAAATGATATTCTCTTTTTGAAAGTTGATTTTATCGAGAGAGTTCATACTTCTATATCATTTATATTGATTCAGTCTTCTTAATACGAGGTGATTTATTTGGAGAGAAACACTCGTGGGAATATCTTTTGAATCTTACGTACCTGTACCGGACCCAAACCGATCCTAAGTCCAACCTAAACTGTACCTAGTCAGACCTAACCCAGTTCTGAACCTGATTTAAATGTGCCTTAACCGTTTTAAATATAAATTTGAATATCCAAACCGGACCATGGCCACTTAGACCTAGATAAGATCTAAACTATGCCTAAAACGTATCAAACCCATACCTGGATATAACCAAACTTAACCGTAATTGAACCGAATAGGCTAGGCTGTTCATTTGAGGAAATAAAGTACTGCTCAAGTATACCTACTTTCGCTGATTGCTTCATGTAAGTACACATTGTGATAATCTTGGAACAAATATCTAATCTACGATCAAATGTGTTTTGAAATTTAGTAACAAATAAATGTATCCTCTGAACAATCTACGCGAATGAAGTCACGGATACAGCTGGTACAGAAATAATTTAAATACCCATTTCATGCTACGTCCACAAATTTCTAACTCCTTGTCTTGGATAAAGGTCGGCCATATTTCGCCGTACTTTAATTCCGGTGTCCGCCACCACCTGACTCCTGCTGTAATATCGGAGAGGTAAATCATTCTACCGTCTGACCTTTGAAGAAAAATGGCCCGGCATAGTTTTATGTACGAGTAGGTACCTCACAAGAATCTGTAGACATTTATGATACAATGTCATCTTATTTCTTTCGACTGCATTTCGTTTAAAACGTGCAGCGGTGTGCATATGTGTGAGTGTGCCGATTACGAACGTTTCTTTAAAGTTAAGTTACTTCAACTTCTTAGAGCATTCAACTATGTACCTATACTAATTTAATTACAGCCTAAATCGTGCTATCTCTTTCGCTTCTGATTCATTAGTAATATCTATCTTATCAATCTATCCTAATAACTATACTTGACTTTGAATTTATTTTTTTTATCTTGTAGGTACATATTGAATTTTCTTTTATAATCTAAGTATAGTAAAGTTATTTTCTCTCAGGTTTAAATGTGAGTCCATATTGAAAGAGGACAAGAATTGAACTCGGTAAGAATTATACAATTAAATACAATCAAATCACATCTTCTTTGCTTATGTTATCATATTATGAGATAATGTTCTGAGACGACACTTCTCATAGCACGTACGATATGTACTATGCTACAGATTGTTACATTGTATACTAATAAAGTTAGATACATACAACGAGTGTATTGTAAAATGTTACACAAAGCGTATAAGCTTTTTCATTCATTTCATTATCTTTTGCTTAGCGTTATCCCATTTCCTAATCCATTAGGATTGTCGAGGTCCGCTACTTAAGCCTAAGGATTTGGCGGACACACTGATTTATACATGAAGCGACTGCCGTCTTTCGAAATATGATTTCTTGTGCGTGTGGGTTTACTCACGACATTTTCCTTATGATGGTGATAATTACAAATATGTACTTAATCTGAAAGCAGGAATTTAGTGGTTCACGACAGGATTCCAACCGGGGACCTGCTGGTCACAAGGCCGGTTCCTTATCCACTAGGCTATCACTGCTCAAGCTTTGGTCATTATATTAAAGAGTAAATAGCAGCATGAATGGGAAAGTACCTCCACCTCACAGAAAACCGAAGGAAATAACAACTCCCTGGAGGGTTATTGTATTGCCAGTATTACATAGAGTTGTTTTGTTACCAGCTGAGGTGGCGTGCGAATATGTTGCAAGCGTTCATAGACTACGGTATCCGCTTTACATCTGATGTATGCATGCATATCTCTCGAAGTTGTTAAGTTAAAAAGTTAAGTATAACAATAAACTAAGTTTAGCTATGCATTATATAAGTGAGGAAAATCTTTATACTCCTTTTTATGTTTTATATTTTTTTATGTCATAATTAAATTTCACATGGATATAAAGATAATATTTATGTATAATATTTTTTGTTTTTATTCAACTAGATTAGCAAACAAACATGCGGTCCGCATTAGATGGTAAGTGGTCATCGCAGCCTATTGACGCTCGCAACACCACGGGGATGTTACCAGCGCGCTGCCAATCTTGTGACCTAAGGTTGTTTCGTCACAGTACCCAGTAATTTCTCTGTCATATCTCACTCTTCAAACCGGAACAAAGCTATATAAATATAGCTGCTTGGCGGTAGAAATAGGTATTCACGCAGACGACAAACTCTCCCTCTGGTAAATATAATATGTATGTGAAATAATCAACAACCTTTTAATAATCTTAACAATTCGATAAATATGCGGTCGAATTTTGGCCTAAATCTACGTATACGGGCTTAATGTTTCGACGGAAATGATTACTGCCACATAATGTACCGAAATCACACAATGTAAACATTAATTTTCCGACATCAAATATATAAATAATGCTAACAAAAATACAAAGAGGAAAAAAGACAATTGCGTTTTATAGCTTCCGCCCCTCGCATTATGAAAATGAAGTTTTTATGGTCCAGAGGTGTAGGCGGCAAGGATTCAGGCCACGAACGGCATGACAAAATTTACTCCAAAACATTTGGCTAAATGTTTGTATGCTTAAATACTTACGACAAGAAGCATCATTGTTTTTATAAAGTGCATAAAATAAAGCACCTCACTTGAGTATAATAAAGAACTAAAAAGCTTTGAAAATACATTCCCTTACCAGCCAACTTTCTCCTGTCATATAGTGTGACTAGTATAATCGATGAGATAAGCTTTCTTGTATAATAAATATATAATGTATTTGATTTCGCCATAGATCAGACCTATTTTCATAACGAAATAGCTTTAATTATAGGCCAACTTGCCAGAATGTTTCTATATATTTAAGTGTAAAAACCATATTTTTTATACAACGTCGGGAGACATACAAGTGTACGGCCCACTTGATGTAAAGCGATTACTGTTGCCTAAGAACGCTTGCAATACAAGTAACATTCGCGGTGCCACCTGTGCCGGTAACACAGCAACTCTCAAGAGCTTAATGGTGACCTCACTCACACGCAGGAATACAACAACCCTCTAGGAGGTTGTTATTTGGCTGCGGTTTTCTATGAGGTGGAGGTACTTTCCCAAACGGGCTGTGTTGATGTGCTCTACCTCTCTTAATTCATCTCATGGAGGGTTCCAGTCCAATCACGGTGTGGCCTAGATAGGACTTGAACACACGCATTCCTGAATTACCTTTTGAGTATATCTTTCAACTAATAGATTGATAAAAGGAAGCCATCATACAAGTGGGTTGTGTATGCTCTATGTACTTTAAGAAAGGTTTGAGATGGTAATGAATTCGTCAGTTATTTTTCTGTCATAAAGATAAAGATAAAAATATGTAGCTTACGTATTGCCAGTTCAGCGTTTTGTAATGCGTATACAGAGACAGATGAATATTTTTTAAATGTTTTTTTTACAAGCTTTTATTTAACTTCCGATGTAAGTATGTATGTAAGTATGTTCAGGTGAAATCTTGCAACTCAATTTTGAAGGAGATATCCTTAACCGATTGAGCTGAAATTTTATATACACGTTCTAGGAGAAGTGAAACTCCAAAATCAAACCCGGAACTGTGTTTCGTAAGGCACAAGTAAGCTTCAAGCGTAAATAAGTGGCCCAGCAAAATATAGTCACGGCACTGCAGAACGAAGAATGCTACCAATTATACGAGTATTATATTGGGCTTGCGCAGTAGGTACATAAAATGCAGGGTAGTACCGTCAACAATGCCGTTGTATACTTAGGCTCAAAGCTCTTCGCTGTTGGTCAAGCATACGTGGCCTTAAGTAGGTTAAATCATTTAATAATAATAATAATGATAGTAATAGTAATGATAGTTGAGAGACTCTCGCTCGGCAGTTGGGTCAAGAACCAGTTGCAGAAGGCGGTTCTTCTTGACACGGCACGCATTGTGAGGAGGTTTCTCACTCTGAAGCCCTGACCACCGGTAGCTTGGGCCTCCGCTCCGTTACCGGTGGGTACCCGTTTTTATATTTTTAAATGTATTTTATAATTATATTAGTATTTTAAAAAATGTAAAAATGAGATGAAAAATAAATAAATATAATAATAATAAATAACCCCGCAGGGCAGCTTGTGGCGAGCTGTTGGTGCGTAACGACACCACGGGTACCCGAGTGCTCCAGAGAGTCAATCAGGGCCTTCGTCTCCGGTGTGTCTTCGTCGGTCGGAGTGGAAATCCAAGAAGGCCCGCAGGACTCTCAGCTCTGGCTTGCCTTCATTGGCCGTCCAGAGAGGAGTCGATAGAGTATATTGCTCTAGCAGATGATATGCTCCAGGCGTGGAAGTGTTAAAGGGCATAACGCCGCGAGTAACTTCGGAGAGAGCGCAGCACACCTCTCAACACCCCTGAGTCACTCACACCGGTGTTGCCCCCGGCCGACTTTCTCTGGCATTTCGGGGGTCCATCTAGTGAGTGGCGAGCCACCGCCTGCCGAAAGTAACATCAGATATGATAGTTATGGCAGGCGTCCGTCCCTCTTCAGCAATAGCCCGGTTCTAATAATACCTCCAAATTTTATTTTAATAGCCCACTTTTTTCCGACATATTTCCAATAGTCCCAATACCTGCCTTGACCTGTTCATTGGTATATTGTCCCATTGATATCCCCTGGAGTGGGTCACGGCGGGTGTACAACATTACATAGTCTTTTCGAAGGGGCCTCTACGCGTTGGATCCTTATCCCGCGCACGCCTATCAAATGACCGTGATTAATACCCGTGAGCGAGAAGATATATAATAATAATAATAACATCAGATATGATAGTTATGACAGGTGTCCGTCTCTCTTCTGTAATAGCCCAGTACTAATAATCCCTCCAGATCTCATTTCAATAGCTCAATTATTTCCGACACATTTGCAATAGTCCCTATACCTGCCGTGACCTGTTCGTGGGTATATCCTGCCATTGATATCCCTTAGAGCAGGTCACAGCTGGTACAATACATTACATCATTCCTTTCGAAGGGGCCTCTACGCGTTGGATTCATATCCCCGCGCATGCCTATTAAATGACCGGGATTAAAACCCGTGAAATAAGAGATAATAATAATAATAAAATATTTATTTCATTAGAAGGTCTTCTTATAGAAGAGCTAGACTGTTAACCGGCAAACGACCATGCAACAATGATGCGTTGAATGAGATGAACTGACTGAGAAACGTGTCCAGCGATAACTAAAAAGTAAAAAACAAATTAAAAGTAAAAAACCTTTTTAAAAACAAGCTTTTATTTAAATGCTCTAAAAAGAAAAAAATAAACTTATACTAAAACTTTTACTGTTCACTTATAACGTCATTTCACATTTGACACAATTTTTATGATATAAAAGCTTGTCGCGAGATTTACTTGTGTAGATTAACAAGTAAATTAAATAATTTGATGTGAATAATATTATCTATTAAAATTTTCAAACTAAGTAAACACGAGCACTTAAATCTCGCGACAAGCTTTTATATCATATAAATTGCGTCAAATGTGAAATGACGTTATAAGTGAACAGTAAAAGTTTTAGTATAAAAGTTTATTTTTTTCTTTTTAGAGCATTTAAATAAAAGCTTGTTTTTAAAAAGGTTTTTTACTTTTAATTTGTTTAATGGTAGCTATATCATTATTTGAGAAACATAGTCCACTGCTGGATATATGCCTTCCTCTAGAGAGCGACTTCGATCCTGAGCCACCTGCATCCATCGACTTCCTCCAGATCTCTTGAGTTTGTTACTGCATCTAGTCAGTGGTCGTCCCACACTGCGTGGTCCAGTACGGCAACAAGATTTCATTTGAGAATCTTTTTTCTGCAGCGGTTGTCGGTTCTACGAGCAATATGGCCGGCCTACTGCCACTTCGACACACCGTTTGGTTACTGCCACTTCGACACACCTTTCGGCTATGTCAGTTGCTTTAGTTCTACTGCAGATATCATCCGCATCCTCACTCCTTTGATTCTTTCATGCAGTAAACTCTGAGCATAGTGGTTTCCATAGCACGCTGAACGAGCTTGAGCTACCCCATACGGCTTGCGGTGTAGGGCCACGGTCTCAGTTCCGGATTCCATCACTGGCAACATATATTGTCCGAAGACTTCAGGTGTTGCGATACTTTGGACAAGAAGTGAAGAAAAGACGTGTCGAAGTTTCAAGAACGCTGCCCAACCGAGTTGGATTCGTCTGTTAATCTCTCGGTCGGCTCGGTTGGACTTACTAAATAACCTATCCTGAGACATATTCGTCATTAACTTCTGTCTTAGTGTTCGCAACCGTGACGGGTGTAGGTGTGACATGAGAACATTTGACAGGATCTTAGTCTTGTCCATGTTCATCTTGAGAAAAATACAGATGGTGGTTAGTTTACCAACTGCAAATAAGTTGATAATCGCAAAAAAGAAAATTGCGGTGTAACTACGGGCTACTGCCAAATTTCATGACTTTAGGTCAACGGAACCGCTTTTTGATTCCCCTGTGAGTATCAAAATATGCGTCATAAGCTTGATAATTGCAAGCGTTTCTGAGAAAAAGGATCGTGAAAGATGGACAGACGAACAACGACAAGATGTACAGTCATGGTCAATATTACTTCAAAAATGTATTTACGTACATTTGTACATTTATTTTACGTACATACCTTGACTTCAGAGAGAGGAGGGATAGAAGCCCCTTCTACCCCTCCTTTAACTCAATTTGAGTATTGACGCCCGAAGCCGCCTCGTGGTAAGGCGAAAGACGTGTCGCAGAGACGACCAGAACAGCCAGGCCAGCAACGGTGGCGGGTGCATGTGGTTCCTGTTTCAGATGGTGGCA
The DNA here is from genome assembly GCA_947507595.1 of Pyralis farinalis. Lineage (NCBI taxonomy): Eukaryota > Metazoa > Arthropoda > Insecta > Lepidoptera > Pyralidae > Pyralis > Pyralis farinalis. Next base: position 10,945,734 of record OX382273.1, read on the forward strand.
CCATTTCCACTTCGATTGCTGTAGTTATCTCTGTGATTACACAGAGACGACCATAGTCCATAGCCCAAGCACCGATGATTGAGATCTGCTAATAGTAGAAATGCATGTAACCTTTGTTGTAAGCTTTGTTTAATTTGAGACTAGACGGCGTTGTGTATAGTGTACAGAATATTTATTTAATTGTGATTAATACGTAACAAGTAACTTGTACGGTTTATTAACGGTTCAAAAACTAAACTGACACAAATGCAGGCAAGAAATAATAAACAAACATCTGTGCAATTAAAAGTTTTAATTGGTGTACATTGCAGCTGAGCCGATAAGTAAATAAGGAGAGTGTTGCAACGAAATGTTAAATCTCCCTGTAAGGATTGTGTTTAATTTCTTACGAAAACTTATGTTCACAGTCATTGGCAACACCAAATTATTGATTTTGATTATGCAAATCTTACTTAGCAGACCTTCTTCCAAGCATAGTCTCGGGTCCTGATTCATTAGGATTGGTGTAGTCCGCTAAGCCTAAATATTGAGCGAATACACAGATCTTTGACAGAGCGGCTGCCATTAGACAATCACAAGCCAGAGGAAAAGCCAGACGTTTCTTAGGTCGGGTCACACGTTAAAACATATATTTACGATGAATCTAAATTTGAAAACACGAAATTAGTATTACCTGCTTTCACCAGGATTCGAATCAGAGATCAGTCTGTTTGTAGGCTGGTTCTTATCCATTGGGCTACTGCTCAGCAACCCTTTATGTATTCGGAGACAAAAAACCGGCCAATTTCGAGTCGGTCTCGTTATAATATTTTATAATTTTAAAAACTATAAAATCTTTCTTAATTTTAAAATTGAAAGTTTTTGCAATTTAGAAATCGACAAAATGGTACCGTGACTAGTTTTACTTTTTGCACTCAAAAGAGCAAGCGATACTCCTTACGAACGGGTATGTATATAATATTGTGACTTCGCATAACTAGCGATGATATGAAATAGTTTTTAATTGCTCGGTGGCGGAGCGATTACCAATCCTACTTTAAGACCAAGCTCGTAAGTTCAATTTTACCACAGGACTACCATTTGTGAGCTTGGTCATCTCTATTTGTCTAACCTAAGGTGTTTATAACAGAGGTAGGGCGCATCAAAACGCATCAAAAGGATGTACACCATCTCACAGAAAACGGCAGCCAAATAACAACTCCCTGAAGGATTGTTGCATTCCTACTAGTGAGTGAACGGGTAGTTTCGTGGTTACCAGTAAGCTTCTAAGGGGTTGCTGTATTAGCAGTAGGGGTGGTAACGCGCGAGCGATACTTCCTGCATTGCCAGCTTTCATAACCTAGGGTAACCACATCAGCTGCGCCGTATGCTTGTATGCCTCCCGAGGTAATATAAATAAAATAGTATATAATTTATTTTAGAACCAGCGGTAAAAGGGGAATACTTTGATGGACGCTGCATTGTTTCGGCATCTTTTTCAATGCGTCGTAATTAAATCCAACTGCCGGCAGTAATCTCACAGCGTAAAAACTTAATACCTCAGCTTGAACGTAGTCTAGCAGCTCATAACTGAGCTCGCTATGATTTATAGAATTACCCTTGAATGATATAATTGTACATAGAAATCACTGTTCACCGTTTGTCGGTACAAAGAAACAATTTTAAGCCGCTACCTTTTCTTACCGACAGCTCGGTTCGCCGAAAGAATGTTAAAAATAAAAATTGCTTCACCGATACTACTATCTGCAGATAAGGCGATTCGCTGAAAGCTCCACTGGGCGAATTAGTATCTTATCGATAGAAAGCATTGCAGAAAGCACTATAATATAGATGCCGACAAGGACACTAGGCCGACTCCATAAGTAGCTGTAGGTATCATGATTTAAAAATGGAAAATAAAAAATCGGCCAAGTGCGAGTCGGACTCGCGCACGAAGGATTTCGTACCATTATCTACAAAAACGGCAAAAAAAAAAAAACACGTTTGTTGTATGGGAGCCCCTCTTAAATATTTTAATTTAATTATTTATTTTTAAAGTAAATATATAACTAAATATTCTGTGAATATTTCAAGCGTCTACCTGTTGCCGTTATCAATATCCAGCAAAAATGAGCAAAAAAATCGGCCAAGTGCGAGTCGGCCTCGCGCACGAAGGGTTCCGTACCACTATCTATAAAAATGGCAAAAAAATCACGTTTGTTGTATGGGAGCCCCCTTAAATATTTATTTTGTTTTAATTTAATTATTTATTCTTAAAGTGAATATATACCTAAATATTCTGTGAATATTTCAAGCGTCTACCTGTTGTCGTTATCAATATCGAGCAAAAACGAGCAAAAAAAAATCACGTTTGTTGTATGGGAGCCCCCTTAAATATTTATGTTATTCTATTTTTTAGTATTTGTTGTTATAGCGGCAACAGAAATACATCATCTGTGAAAATTTCAACTTTTTTTTTTTTATACCACTAAGGTGGCAAACAAGCGTACGGCCTGCCTGATGGTAAGCAGTTACCGTAGCCTATGGGCATTTGCAACACCAGGGGTGTCACTCTTGCGTTGTTGTTGTTGTTGTTCTCAACTGTCTATAAGAGCTCGCTATGATTTATAGAATTACCCTTGAACGATATAATTGTACATAGAAATCACTGTTCACCGTTTGTCGGTACAAAGAAACAATTTTAAGCCGCTACCTTTTCTTACCGACAGCTCGGTTCGCCGAAAGAATGTTAAAAATAAAAATTGCTTCACCGATACTACTATCTGCAGATAAGGCGATTCGCTGAAAGCTCCACTGGGCGAATTAGTATCTTATCGATAGAAAGCATTGCAGAAAGCACTATAATGACCCTGCAACTTACAGGCAGTTACAGCACGTACAGTAACACTTGAACAAAAAAATATACCATATACGTACGATTATAATTGTAATATTAGCTCTTACATACATACATATATATTTTAAATCAATGATTTAATAAATACATACATATATATTAAATCATTGATTTATAATTTTTTTTCTGAAGAAGTTTTTTTTTTGTTTATATTCGATTCGCTTATAGTGATGCTCAGGAATTGTAATAATTATTCTGAAAAATAATAACTAAATAGTAGTCGCGTTTTAGTATTTTTTACCTTATTTTTAGGGTTCCGTACCCAAAGGGTAAAACGGAACCCTATTACCGAGGCTCCGCTGTCCGTCCGTCCGTCCGTCTGTCACCAGGCTGTATCTCATAAACCGTGATAGTTAGACAGTTGAAATTTTCACAGATGATGTATTTCTCATGCCGCTATAACAACAAATACTAAAAAATAGAATAAAATAAATATTTAAGGGGGCTCCCATACAACAAACGTGATTTTTAGGGTTCCGTACCCAAAGGGTAAAACGGAACCCTATTACTGAGACTTCGCTGTCCGTCCGTCCGTCCGTCCGTCCGTCCGTATGTCACCAGGCTGTATCTCACGATGCGACATACGAACAAACAGATATTTAATTTCTGCCATCACGCAAGCATCACTGCTTAACAAGTACACCTTGTCTTGTGACAAAAAATACTTTCATTATATGATGCAAGCCTTGACAACGTTAGTAATTCAGTCAATTGCTATAATTAGTTTTGAAGACTTTACACCCGTGTATACTCGTATTTAACAAGGTGCAATGACCATATCTTATTCCGTGCCGTAAATATCGTGGGTATTTATTAAAAGTAATCCTTTAATAAATACTCACGATATATATGGCACGTTAAGTTAGTGCCCCTGGCATCTATCTACAGATTAGTGATCGCTTACTATCAGGCAAGGTGTACGATAATTTGTCACTTGAGCGGTATAAAAAAACCGGCCATTTGCAAAAGGAACTCGCAAATGAAGGGTTTTGTAGGATTATGTAAAAAACACGTAAGTGAAACACGATTTTTGTGTAAGGAATGTGTGTTTAGTTTTATTTACTTTTATAAAACGAGGACGTTCTCAGTTCGACTGTATTTTTTTTTGTATGTTTGTTACGCGATCATTTCGCCAGTTATGCATTGAATTTGATGATTCTTTTTATGTTTGGTAGGTCATACTTCAGAGGTGGTCGCATATAAATTTTGTCGAAATTGATTTACCGCTTTTTCAGAAAATCAACAAAAACAAAAATATATACACAGACAATGTTTTGATTTGTGGTTCACTTCAGCAAAAGTTTTTGATGAGGACTTTCAGGACGTTTTGTTACTAAAAAGCAAAAAATAAATTATTGTTAAATAAAAAAAACCGCCTTCAAAAAACAGCCAGGAACTTTGATGAGCTCGGTGGCTCAGTCGTGAATGACGCGACTTTGGCACCAACGCTCGTGGGTTTAATTCCCACACAAGGCAAACATTTGTGTGCATGAACATGTCTGGATGTTTTAAGAAAGGTAGAGCGTATCAAAGCAGCCCATCTGGGCAAGTACATCCACCTCACAGAAAACCGCAGCAAAATATCAACTCCCTGGAGTGTTCTTGAGTTCTTGGGTGTGAGTAAGGAGTTGCTGTGTTAGCAGCAGAGGTGGCATCGCGCGAGTGATTCTTAGTGTAAAGCAAACAAGTAAGTATACCCTTTGATTACGAAACGCTTAAAACGAAAATAGGCGCATAACCTTCATTCGTACCGCCACGCCTGTCTTATAAGCAAAGACGTCAGGGGGTGTCAGGTGCACCGATTCAAACATACCTCTTTCTCTTCTTCCAGATCCATCAACCTTTTCATTTAGTAGATTTCTGATGGTAGATTCCATCGAACAAGAGATTGCCCAGGTCCACTCACAGCCATGCAGATGCAATGATCCTGATCCTAATTCGAGTTCAAGTTGCACTCCAGAGTTAGCACTGCACTATCAAAGTTGAAGGAATCGCCATTGCAGCGATTGTTTAACCAAGTAGAAGATTGCAGGGCATGTTTACTGAAGCGAAAATTGATCTACCATCCAAAACGAGCTGTAGAAATAGTCGTGTCACTAACCGATGCCAAATAGTGAAATGCACTAATTGGGTCTACGTTTCTAATAGGCTGCTCTACCATATGGCACATAATTTTAGAGTGTTTCATCGTGTATACGTAAAATAACGTCTACTCCCATGGTCTGCAGAAGGGGGACTTCGGCAATACATTTTATCTTTCCAATGAAAGCACCAGATTGCTTTGGAGAGAGGGACTCGTCGCGGAGTCCATTTAGTTATTGCTGGTGATATCAAGTATGGAATGGAATGATGTATTCCAGGCACCGATACTGCCCGCAGCAGTAAGGTGCATCCCACACTGCTACGCGCTACGCGACGGTGCGGGAGACTGCGTTTTTTTACATTGTATCGAAATATCTCAGTTTGTATAGAAAACACGCACTTTCTATACAAACTGAGATATTTCGATACAATATAAAAAAAAGCAGTCACGCGCACCGTCGTCGCATAGCGCGTAGCAATGTGGGATGCGCCTAAGCTTCACCCCTAGCACAACACGCACTCGTAGAAGGACATCGCCAATACAAACAAGCGGTATCTTACTTAGGTCGACGCTTTAACTCTTTGTGAGCCTAATCTGGACTCCCTTACGGCATATGACAAAGCCACGAAAATCGTTAAGAGAGCATATATAGAAACAGATGCTCATCATGTGGCATGGTTGGGCGAGGCGTTTATGTTGTATCATACAGAAAAGCGTAGTCACTGGCGATTGGCCAAGTTTGTCCAATCTAACTTTTGTTATGCACTCGCTGCCCCTAATTTTTATATATAAATATATGTATGTATATATAGCAGCATATGAGTTAACATCACCAGCACGTGATCGACTCTGCTTATTAAAAACGAGGTCCTGAACTCCCTGGGGGGTTGATGTGTGCCTCCGAGTGAGTGTAGTGATCAGAAGTTTATGGGTTACCAGCGAGTTAAGAGTTGTTTACCTTATTATTTTAGTTATAATGTACATGTTACTTGAGCCCTGATTAAGTCCAAGTTACTTAATGAGAGTCCAATCTTTATCTCCCTCTCTTTGTACCCTGAGAATCTGCTCTAGTTAGCACTTATAGGATAAATAACTTTATTAAACTACAACTTTTATATATACTTAAAACACTAAAATAAACATTATAAATTACTTGATTTGAAGATAAATCTTCATTTGTAAATATTCTCGAATGATTTTATCTACTTTATTAACTCTAAAACCGTAGAGGTAAAATTTGAGCGATTTCATGAGGAAAGATGTATTGTGACATTAAAAACTACCAACAGAGTTTATTTATAACATGAGCTCCAGGAAGTCACTTAGGGAACTGATCAAAGAATTAATGTATCTTCACGGTTACCTCTCAGTATCTTTACGAATACATTATTTATGCTCGTAGAAATATATAGTCGTTTCCAAAATTCTCTGAAAATTATAGGAGCAGGAATAAGTTGATATGCCAATAATACTGGTAAATCTTTCCTTATAAATTGTATGTGATGACTGATTAGTTTCGTTTGTATTTATAAATGCGATTCTAATGTATCCATGTATAACTTCACGCAAAATCCCCAGCGCGAAAGGCAAAGAGAACCGTGCGCTAGATAACTCGGTCCTTATACACCTCACCCGCTTCTTTAACATGCATAAACCAACGAGCGTGCATGTTCCCATGCACGCTCGCCGGTTTATAATGATGCTTATATTACCTTCTGATAAAACACGACCAATTTGATCGTGGTAAGTCTTAACTTTCCTCGGCTCCTACATCCTTCTATTTTCGCAGTGTATATCTGTTTCTTAATTCTGTCTTCCTGCATTATTTTATATTTGTCCGAGCCAACGAAATATGCCTCTTTTTATTTTAACACCGACACTCTCTTTCAGATCATTTCTGTTTCTAACATCATCATTGCGAACACGGTCTACAAGCGTTACGCCACAGATTATGCGCAAAGTTCACATTTATCCTACTTTATAAGGATACCAACCGCTAACCTAGCTCATGCTTCCATAAGTAAGTTTAGATCAGCACTGCATTGTATAAACTTTTGTGCCTTCTGGCTCAAGCTTTTACAGACTTCCAATGCTCCATTCATGCTATTCCCAGCGCTCACTAGTCCTTCCGCATCAGCGGTGTACTTTTCACCTCTCTTAAAAGCGCATCCAAGATATACAATCTTATCCACTTGTTCATCATCAACCGCAATACATACATTGGTGCTGGTTTCTTCTCTTTCAAATGCCATTCTTTGTCTTGTCATATCTTTGTTGTCTTCATATGCAGTAGTAAACATTTCTCCATACAATCGTCTTTCATCATTGAGATCAGTGTTTGCAGTACAGATAGTGTCTCTGCTAATAATACGGCATCGTCTGCATAAAGCAATAGTTCACTACTAGGTCACCCATGCTCAATCCTCCATTCGTTGACCTTATTCTCTGCAGACAACTATCGAGATACACGATAAGCAGCCGATAGTCAATTTCATATCTCGGCAATATACTTTATACCGTTAAAGTTTCTTTCGCACAACCCAATTTGACAAATGCTTTCTCAAGATCCACAAAATGGCATATTGTTTTGCGGAGGCGAGGGGGCGTATCAAACGGATCTGCACATCGGTGCACTTTCGAGTCAGAATCGCAATCTGATTGATTAGCAATGGCCGCGGACGAGGACGCTTCTGGCATATGATCCCTGTCATAATTATTTCAAGGTATTCAGCACCACATTACACATATGTACATGTAAACAACCCACAATATTTCTTTTCAATATCGTGTATAATAAATAATATTGCAAGTAAGATTATTTTACAAACATCTTGCGTTTCAATTGTTAAGGTACCAATGCAAATAGCTCTTTAGCAAAGAAAAATAAAAACTTTTCTAACATCGTTTACTTAGCTCCCCATTGTGGCTTTTATTTTATGATATTTTAACGATCATCATAAATATTAAGGTGGTAACAAAATAATATTTAATCGAATTAAGGTTCATCGTAAAACCGAATTGTTACGACCAACTCCTCATGGACTATTGATCATTGAGTTAACACTAAGTTATGTTTTATGGAAGCTCTTCATATAACTAATTTGACCATAAATACAGTTACATAGAAACTTTCTTTTTTTCAACTCTTTAATTGTTTAGAATTTGGAACGCATTTATTATGTTAAAAGCTTCTTATCGCGAGAAATGAAAATTCCCGGTAGGACTCTGATGCGTATAGTAAAACATGACCTGAACATGCCCTAAATCAATGATTACAATTGAAGAGAGTGGATCGATCAAAATGCCTTCTGTCCCGATACGCAGTTGAAAGGAATAGAAATGTCCCCTTTACTGACGAAAAAAATTTCACGATTTAAGAGCACTACAACAAACAAAATCACAAAGTGTACGCACACAGTCCTAAAGAAGCTGCCCAAGTGGTCGGAAAGGTACAATGTGGTCATCATCCTACGTCTGTAATGGCTTGGTGGGGTGTGTCTTATGAAGGAGTCACAAAGTTTCATTTTTGTGAAAAAGGAGTGAGTACTTCAACGAAATGTATCAAGAGACTGTCTTAAAATGTGTTGTGAAACCTCTTAGCTGTACACTTTTATACACAAGGCACGAACTACCCACGCCTGGGTCGAAACCAACGTTCCGGATTTTATAAGAGCCGACGGCTGGCCCTCGTCTTGCCCAGATCTGAACCCCGTAGACTACAAATTATGGTCAGTTGTCGAGGAAGAGGAGAGATGACCAGCCAAAGGTGATCATTTCGAATAGAATAACTTTTTATTTTTTGGTAAAACTTCCATAAATATGTATATGTAAGTTATATTAACATTACATTACTTTATTAAAGAATAAATGCATATTGATTTGTAACAGAACTTATAGCCGGGCTAAATATTGTATTAACTAAAGTTATAACATGAAATAAGCCTGTAATCCTATGTAACTTTATATTAATGATAGCTTTTTTTGTTCTCGGTGGTAAATAAACCCTTCTGCCATTCTAATGTCCACAAGTTAAGATAAAACACATTTATGTATAAATAGACCATGATTTATTGACATCGACGATATTGAAAATAAAAATGTGTCGAATTTAAAAAGACGGTTTTATTTAAAAGCTTTGAATATTTTTATTATCATAGCTTCATCGACAATGAATGAATACCAAAAAAAATGTTGTATAATGTATACATATAATATAAAAGTATAGAATAAGCACAGCGGTATGCTCAAACAAAAGTAATAAAAAACGTGTAATGATTAGTATTTGTGAATACGTTTAAGTATCTATTTTATTATTTTTTATTAGTATTTAAGTATATATAAAATAATGTTTGTCTGTATGTCCTCTAGGGACTCAAAAACGGCTGGGCAGATTTTGATGAAATTTTCAGTGAATCTTCAGGTTAGCCCAGCAGGTGATGCTATGAAGTTTGGTAGCGATCATATCACCCGTGCGAAGCAGGGGCGGATAGCTAGTAGTAAATAAAAAAACACACCTGACTTTTCTCTGTATGAATTAAATAAAAATTAATTAATTAACAATCCAACGTGGGAACGCTGCCTGCGTTATGGGTACCTTACCCAAAGGACCCCATTTATTAAATATTTTTTAATAGTTTTAGTTTAGGTAGTTTTAGTTTGTAGTTGTATTTTTAATTAGGATACTATTATTATTATATTTATATTAATTTTTTGGTTGACATATAAATTATTTTTAAAATATTAAATAAAAATAAAAATAAAGACGAAGATTTTAAACGTATTTATTTCGTAAACTACTTATGATAAGACTATATAATTATCTTCATATATACATAATTCTTCTGTATGTGTGTTCTGCATGTGTGCATTAACCTCCTTTTGAACTGCTGGAACGATTTTAATAACATTCTTGTGCGTGTTTGAGAAAGTCTATATATTCATAACTGGACCAGATAGATGGCGCCGCAATCGGATTCTAGGATATTTATGTAAATTTTCGGACGGGATAACATAAGTCCAACTATCGAGTTGTATATAAAAATCGTCAATAATTTAAACTCAATCTGAAGTTTTCTATATACGGCTCATCATCTCATATCATTTCTTTTCGTTGTACAAATTTAAGACACATATCAAACAAGGTTCATTGATGTTACATTGGTATAAAATTGGTCGCCCTCCCGAGCGCTCCGTTGGTTTGTGATTTTAAGTGTTTACGGAAATATACCTCTCCTGAGCAACACAGTTTTAATGTGTAACGATTGCGAGCGGTGCAGTTGATTGTAGAAGGAATATTTCAGTTATAATATACTTATTACTAAACTAGCAATCTGATCCTGAAAAATATTTCATTAGTAGATGCTACATAATCTACATAAACCTAAATGCTATAGGGCACTTTTAGTCAGGGTTCTTATGTAAAATTTAGCACTCCATACGAGCGATTTGTGCATGCGGGTAACTTCTATTTAGTGAAGATTTGATAATTTAGTTATCAAATCTACACCAAATAACAATCATTCGTTAATATGCCGAATAATTAATTTGCCTACTGAAAAGAAAGACTATAATGTTTTCTGGGTTTATTTTTTTTTATACAACATCGGGAGGTATGCAAGCATGCGGTCCACCTGACGTAAAGCGGTTACCGTAGCCGTAACGCTTGCAATACATTGAGTATCACTCGCGCGATGTCACCTCTGATGCTGACACAGGAACTTCATAGGAGCATACTGGGGATTTCACTCACACGCAGGAACACAACAATCCTCTAGGGAGTTGTTATTTGGCTGCGGTTTTCTGTGAGGTGGAGGTACTTCCCCAGACGGGCTGCTTCGATGCGCCCTACCTCTGTTAAAGTACCCAGACCAAGTCAAACAGACATGTTCATGCACACAAATGTTTGCCCTGTGTGGGAATCGAACCCACGAGCGTTGGTTTTTAAGTAACGTAACAGCGCGTTTCGCCACTGCGCCACTGAGCTCGTCAAAAATATTTTTTTACGTTTATGTAAGTATATAAGTACGATGTAAAATCTCTTTATTTTGCCATAATTTGGAACGCCTAAATCGAATTTTATTCATATAGCGTTGATGGTGCGGATAGTGTTACGCTATTCGTCCAATTCGGTGGTAATTGTACCGAAATAACTGATCAGTGATGCAAATTTGGATTTTTTTATTATTATCGTTATATAGAAATTAGTGAGAAGTTGCAGAACGTAAAAAAGGAATCTCACCATAAGTTAATAGATTCAGGCGTTACCTTGCGAAAGTCAAGGTAAAAACTACTTTGTGTGCTTCCGCTACCGATCGGTTTATGCCAACTACTGCCGATCGGCACCCACCCACTATTGTCAGCGGATGCATGCCGCGGCTGCAATAGCTGCTCCTATGGTCTCTGCCTCGACTGCTGTGGTTATCTCTGCGAATGTCCTCCATCTGAAACGTGAATTTCATGCACCAACCACAGTTGCTGCCCTGACTGCTCCAGTCGTCTATGGGACAGGTTTTTCGCCTTTCCACGAGGTATCCTCAGGCGCTGTAGATCTTAGTCGTCATAATAACATGCTACGAATTGAACCACTTGAGATCTCTATCATCACTAGCTCATTCGTATCATATAGTTAGCTAAACGAAACTGGTTAACCTAGGACTCCCAAGATCATCTAATTTACCTTCGTTTGACTTGTCATTTACATAGAGCAACTGCCATCCGATCTCCACAACCCAAATGGAAAACTGGGCCTTTTTTAGCAGATCTTCGTTTGACGAGCTCGGTGGCTCAGTCGTGAATGACGCGACTTTGACACCAACGCTCGTGGGTTTGATTCCCACACAAGGCAAACATTTGTGTGCATGAACATGTCTGTTTGTCTTGGTCTGGATGTTTTAAGAGAGGTAGTGTGCATCAAAGCAAGTAAGCAAGTCTGGGGAAATACCTCCACCTCACAGAAAACCGGAGCCAAATTACAACTTCCTAGAGGGTTGTTGTGTTCCTGCGTGTGAGTGACGTCACCAGTAAGCTCCCAAGGAGATGCTGTGTAAGCAGCAGAGGAGGCATCGCGCGAGTGATACTTAATATATCGCAAGCGTTAATAGGCTACGGTACCCGCTTTACATCAGGAGGGCCGTATGCTTGTATACCTCCCGACGTAGTATAAAGAAATAAAAAACCTTTCGAAACATAAATTCTGGGACGTGCAGGTTTCCTCGTGACATTTTCCTACGCCGCCGAGAAAGGGATAATTACATGTACATTGTAGTCATCACTTGTTAGAAGGTGAAGGAACACATCGTGAGAAAAGTGATAATTACAAAGGTGTGTATAAATTCGAAAACACGGATTTGTGACCACATGTCCTCACTAGGATTCGATCTGGGACCAATCAATTAATAGGCTAGTTCCAGACTATCAGGCTATAAGGACTTTTTATTTATTATAATACCAATTTACAAGTGCATTTTTCAGCTACTCTTAACTATAAATCATTCGTGGATTATAAAAAAGTCCATATGTTGTAGCTTTACCTAGCAACTATTGCCCAATTCATAATAATTAACTAAACTCGATCGAGATAATCTTTATATTTCTCAAAGTGACGCGTTAAATCACCTCAACGCTTTACTAAAAGATATCATCGTCTAATGTCACCTTTTAGTCAAAATATCGCCTTTTTGCCAGATAAGTATGATGGACGGCGTCGCTTGTTGAATGTGTTAATGTGCCTTAATGAAGATAAACATTTTAGATACCATATCTTTAAAGGTAATAGATATGAAAGCAATGGAAAAATGGTACAGCGTCTCCTTTAGAGCCTTTCTCACCTGCGTGTGGTGGACCTCGCTAATTGTTTGTTTGGACCGTTCATCAACGAATTCAGAGTATTTATGACGAAATCGGTGGTGGAGTGATTAACAAAGCTACTTTAACATAAAGGCTTATGAGTTCGATTCCCACACAGTACAATCATTTGTGTACATGAACATATCTTTATGTCTTCATCTGAATTGAGTGTCTTTAAGAATAGTAGGAGGAAGTACCTTCACCTCACAGAAAACAAATAGCATATAGTAGCCAAATAGTAAGTTGCTGGAGGGTTATTGAGTGCAAGTGAGTGAGGTTAGAGTAAGCTCCTAAGAAGTTGCTGTATTAGCAGTAGGGGTGGCAAAGTGAGAGTGATACTTCCTGAATTCTAGAGTTCATATATCACGGTAGTCATTTAACCATATGAACCGAAAGTTTGCATGCCTTCCGACGTCATATTTAAAAATGTAGGTAAATTACGATCTGAAATAAGGCATGGGCTACTTTTCAATTCTACACGGGTAGAGCCGCGAGCAGTTGCTAGTAAAAAAAAATAGATACCAGGTTAATTGCCAAAACTTTGTTAATATTTGAGTAATCTGCTTTGTCTGTCGTGACTTCTAGTAAAGGCGTCTGTAAAGTTTCACTACTTAATTGGCCATATTAGGTTTAGGCATAATACATTTTAGACAGAATATCATCTACAAACATTCTATTATGCGCAATATTTGAGCAAACGTTTACATGATTTGCTCAAATATTAGAAGTGTTAAGCCGATCGAAACTGGTCTGTCATATAAATCTTATTTAGCAATTATTGCGCCTCGATTTAGAAACCTTACCTTCATTGTATTTAGTAATTCTGCGGACCAACACTGCATTAGTATCTTCTTTATCTCAGTCAGCCTCAGTAAAATGTAATTTAAAATGTCACTCTTATCTTTATAGCCAAAACCAACAGCAAACTAGGCTCTGGCGAAAGAACTGTTGGGCGTATCAAAGCAAGTAAGTGCCTCCACCTCACAAAAGCTGCAGCTACATAACAATTCAGTGGAGAATTGTTGTGTGTTGCCAGTGAGTGAAGTTACCAGTGAGCTATCTAAGCAAATAGGGGTAATAACGCGCGAGCGAAAGACGTCGTACTGCAGACGCTCGTAGTCTACGACGACTTTACATCGCCAAGCTACGCAAAAACAAGACTCCAACGTTTGCTGGATTACTACTAATGCATGTAATGTGATTAGTAAAAAAAAATTGTGGTACATATACGAATACAAAAATAAAAGTTTACAAACGTAACATGTTACTAATATATGTATTACTACGCTAACCTTGACTCATCGCACAGATCTCCCTTCAATCGATGAGCTTTCGAGCATATTCTGCCGCGCTGCTCAACTGCGGATTGGCGACGGCCAGTGTTTTCAATTTCTGTACTACAACTAATAAATAAATATTGTCGAACAAATTATACAACGCCACCTAGCCCCAAAGTAAGCGAAGCTTGTGTTATGAGTACTAGACAACTGATAAACATTCGTAAATACATTTTTTTTTTGTAAATACATACTTATTATACATAGAAAATACCCAGACCAAGACAAACAGACATGTTCATGCACACAAATGTTTGCTTTGTGTGGGAATCGAACCCACGAGCGTTGGTATCAAAGTCGCGTCATTCACGACTGAGCCACCGAGCTCGTAATATATACTATGTTGGTTCAGGAACTATATATTTTATTATTTAGTTACAGCAATAGTTATGAAAATCATTGTCATATCATAAGCTCTTTCCAGATGTATACGTGTTTGTAGATATGTAAATATTGAGGATATGGCCATCATAGTGGTATGGATAAACTTCAAACTATGACAATCCAACCTTAACTATAATACCAAATACCTACTATTAACAAGTAATTAATAGCCTTAAGTTACTGTTAAAGATATTAGTTTAGGTCTGACCGGGGAGATAATACTAATTTACACGTAAAACTTCGACTAACTTAGTAAAGTTACTGAGCTTAGCGACCTCAAATTTACTCCTTAATACCACTGTTGTGTAAAATGTGGCAAACATGGGGTAAGTTAGGCTAAGATTAGAGTTATGGCTTAAGGTACTTGTATGGAATCTCTAATGCTTGGCAAATTATTTTTAAACCACATGCAACACAAATAACGTTTGACAAACTTTCATTTCTACACTACTACATATTAAAAATAACGTTTCAAGAAACTATTTTTTGGGAATCATTCATTGAAAAACCGCTTGTATCTAAAAACAAACTTATTTTTTGAACCATTTATTTTAAAAACAGCTTATATCTAAAAAATATGTGTTACAAACGAACGTTGGATATAATAATTTCATTTCATTATTAAAAGAAAGCTGAAGGAAAGCTAAAAGAAGCTTATTTTTATCATATCATTACATTTAAAGGCATATATGTATTACTCGACATTTCAAAAACTTTGCCCTAAGTTCAACAATACTACAATATAACGAAACAAGAGTATTCAAGGGCTCAATTTCAATATTTTTAAGTGTGGGGTCTTAAAGGAACTTATGTATCTACTACCTACCTATCGAGTAATGAGGACCGGTTGAAATTATTTGCTTCACTTTTTAATCATGGTGATTATTCCGAAAAATTATATTGCTTTTACTGAATTTGCTATTATGATATAAAAAGTTTATTTTTCAGAATAGTTTCGTGGAATAATACCTATATAGGAATTATTCTAGAAAACTTGTTTACGTTTAGTAAAGTATGCCTATGTAGGCAGAATAAAGGAATACTTTGCTAAACGTGAACTACTAAAAAGAATACTAAAAGAATTTGTTGTTTTTTATTATGCAAATGTTTGTTGCAAATGCAAAACAACCAAAGTTATTTGGCTGTGGTATTCTGCGAAGTTAAGATATACTTCCGAAGGTTGCTTGGATGCGCGCTACCTGTATTGCCGATAGACGTTACTCTACGCGTCATCAACTCTCGAAGTCCGACAAACTTGTCTACTATTTATTCACTCTCCTGTAGTCACCTATACATATATATATACATACGCAAACCCCGACCACCGAATGGCGCCATCAATAAAACAAACACAAAAAAGTTCACACCACAAATAATTGCGACGATTATATTATCACCGGCATCGGTTCAAAAAAAGAAAGTACCCAATATTAGACCCCAATTAACACCGGGCGGGCAAAATGGCTACGTTATCTGTCCACCAGATAAGATTTGTTTTGTTTCGCTTCTGCCTTCACTAGTGATAAGGGTCTTTTAAAACGACCGCACCATTTTGTCGCCTCTGTGAAACAGGTGCCCAATGTTCGACATGCTGGACGTAACAACATAGACTACTGTTTATATGAACAGAGAGTCCTATTGTATTCAAGTAGTTGAAGTTAAGGATATGCATGGTTTACTTTTTTTTAAAAAGTGTAAAACCATGACATCAAGTTTTATTCTGATTAAACACAAGGATATAAAAAACCTTAATAACCTACTCACCCTGTGTTAAAAATACCTACGAAAGTGTAACCGATATAAGGTTATAATAAATGTAAACTTATTAATCTGTCAGAATTCTTCACAGCCAATCTGTTGCCACTTTGCTGCATGCATCACATAATACAACAACCAATGAAACAATACCGAAAATACAAATATGAATTCGTTTTCGGATCGCAAACATTAAAATGTTTTACAGAAAAAAGTTCATAATTATATTATAATAAATAATCGAATACATAATTCATTATATTTGTAGACAATCGTGCTTATTTTATAGCTGTATTAAAATTGTGCTAATACAATGTGAAATAAAACTTATTATTAATATCTTTTAGGTTATTCAATAATATGATACAAAAAAGACAATACTAGTGGATAACCCAATTAATCCATTAAAGTTCCGTGCCGTTCCATTTTCACCAGTTTCGAGTGATTTTAGAATTATACAGTTATAAAAATTATGTTTTTGTTACGTAGTTCCTAACGTTCGATTTTTCCATGTAAATTTATAAGGTCAATACTCCACTGTGTTTCTAATTCTGTTTTTGTGGTTTTTAATACTTAATTATTGGTAGTTATATAAAAATATAATCATTCATAGCATTCTAGACATACAACCGAATTTGATACTTCAAATTTTTATAAAGCCTCACTGAGACAGGCCATCACAAGGTACTAAAGTAATTGTTAGCCTGTTCTTCCCGTATTTTTTCAAATCTTTGTTTATCGACGTTGCGTCCCTCCCTTGAGATTCGTGAACTGTATCAATACCTGTGACACTGACACCTGCCCTCCGATTTCGGCGTAACCATTTTATCTTCATTATTGCTTTTGTGGGTTCGTTTATATACGCACCTTGCCTTTGTTTCCAGTATATTAATGTAACTAATACGTTACGCTTCATCCGCTACCCGTGGGGTCGGATTTCGATCTTTGTGAATAAATGATAACATATGAATGGTTTTCTTGCAACAGTCCAAGCGTGAACCGTGTAACAACATACAAAAGTATGGAATACCCGCGTGTTCGTTTGATAGTACAACTACGACTTAAGATCATGTTATAGCGCTCAGCCATATGTCCAAGCCAACTGAGTATAATCATACTCAGCTGAAATTAAATCCTTTTCTCGTGATGTTAGCTTAAACTGACACTGGACAGAGAAACAAACGACACTAAATGAAGTATTCTGTCAGGTGGAAGTACTTCCTACCTTTCTTATAGTTTGCACTATCACCGTATCTGTCTAGTTTTGTTAAAAGTACTTAGCGACGTTCAACCAAAATCTCGCCCGGTTGAGATTTTGCCAGTACTTATATAAAAATACAAAAAGTGCATTTTTCTATACGACGACGTGCATGGGCATTACCTTATTTTTTCGTGATATATTCAGAGTACAAATTCAATACTTAAAACGAGAAGAAAATCATCAGTTTAAATTAGAGACCATTTCTGATTCTGTGATTAGAATTTAAGTATTTGTTTGACAGAAATATATTAAGTAACCTCAATTCAGCGTTATCGATCAGTGATACCTAGGCCTAGGTGAGTCATGTTACTAACAATTTTATTGTGTTCAGAACCTTACTCAATAATGTATACTCGCACACAGGCTATTTAAGTCTGATTTGTGTAACGCCCGGGCATCATACTAGAAAACACGGAAAGCGAATCGTATTTTGATGAATTTATCTTCTTTGACCTGACCACTACTAAGATGAGACATCAGAACATTATAATAAAAAGATAAACATTACATTAGTAATTAACAGCGCTATCTAAAAAATATATGTACAAACTATAGACAATAAAAATAAAATCTTTTAAAGTATATGGAACTGATTATTCGCCATAGTTAACCCGAATAAGTATTGCTCCAAACATAGAACCTACAATAATACGGGATTCCATTTTTTTATGAACGTTTGGAGGCATACCAGCGTACATCCCAACTGATGTAAAGTTGTTACCGCCTATGAACGCTTGCAATATATTAAGTATCACTAGCGCGATGTCACATCTGCTGCTAACACAGCAACTCCTTAGGAGCTTACTGGTGACCTAACTCACACGCAGGAACACAAAAACCCTCCAGAGAGCTGTTATTTGGCTGCGATTGTGAGTGAGGCGGAGATATTCTTCCCCTGATGGGCTGCTTTGATGCGCCCTACTTCTCTTATAAATACCCAGACTATGACAAACAGACAAGTTCGTGCACACAAATGTTTATAGATAGAATAAGCTTTATTTACATAATAATTTTACAGGAAATTTCTTAAAAAATAGTAAAATATCAATATTAATACCTATTATGCTACAAGGCGGCCTTATTGCTAAAAGTTTATCATAAATAAATAAATATTGTCGGACAAATTACACAGCACCATCTAGCCCCAAAGTAAGCGAAGCTTGTGTTATGGGTACTAGACAACTGATAAACATACGTAAATACATTTTTTTTTATAAATACATACTTATTATACATAGAAAATACCCAGACCCATACAAACAGACATGTTCATGCACACAAATGTTTGTACTGTGTGGGAATCGAACGCACGAGCGTTGGTGTCAAAGTAGCGTAACAGCGCGTTTCACCACAGCGCTGCCGAGCTCGTCAGTCATGTGTGGGAATAGAACCCACGAGCGTCGGTAACAAGGACGAGTCATAAACCGCTGCACCACCGAGCTCATCAGATACATTTACATACAATAACATTTCCTGTTTCTATTTTGGCAAAACTAAGGCACTCCTCGATCAGAATTCAAACAAAAATAAAAGGGTTTCTGAAATCAGATGTTGTAAACAGCCCAGACACATATATACAGAGACAATACACCACGTTATTGCAAATCCGGTAAACAAGAAAGCATATGACATAAAATTCACATTAAAAGAATTCATGGCATACACATAAAGACAAAGGTTACCAAGCGTTTAGATGTGTTGGGACATACTAAAAAATATTTTTAAAGAGGTAGTGACAATTTTTTTGCCACTTAAAACTAGAACAAGGATAGGATAAATCCCCTGATGTCATCAGAACTTCTGAGGATAGAAGTTCTGATGATATTTCCTCGTGCAGAGACCTATCAAACATTTTTATATATATATAAGCTCAGCACAGTGGCTCCGCTTCGCCTGATGGTAAGCGAAAGAGAAGCACAAATCGCAACGGCAACTGACAAAAGGCTACAAACACAGTGTCCTGTCAGTTGACGCTGCCGTGCTGGCCCGCAAGATGCTTCTTCCCGCTTCGTCTGAAGGATCCCATATTATAGGAAGGAGGAAACACATGTGCAGGAAAGGCATTCCACTTTTTAATGGCACGACAGAGATACATAGGAGTTGCTGAATTTTTTGGTAAGCGAAGAAATGTGTGAATGAAGTGGAACAATGAAATGAAATGAAATCTTTATTAACTGAAGATATGAACATATGGAACATAGTAGTACTATGAACCCACAGTGACATCACAAGCCTGCACGTGTGGTTCTCTGACGAAAGGGAGATTGTGGGATAAGGAAATACACTTTTTCAGAGCACTCACCATGGTAAAGGCGGTAAAATACGCTTAGCGAATCATTGTCCATACGCAGTTGAAGAGGCTCTAGGTTTTTGGTGACCTCTTCTTCGTCGATTATGCGGATAGCACGTCGCTGCAGCCTATCGAAAGTCTCGAGAAGATATTGTGCATTTGGTCTTATTCAAGATATAAGAGATTCACCAACATATATACAATCAAAGCTCCGGCGATTAGCAAACGAGACTTTAGCGCAAGGGAAATAGGTGGAACAATTTCATGACGGGTTTTATTAAATTGCCATTTTTTGTTGAGCTGGAAAAATCTAAATTTTTCAATATTTCAATAAGTGGTTCTTCTTCTTAGCATTATCCCGTTTCCTAATCCCTTAGGATTAGCGGTGTCCGCTAAGCCTAAGGATTTTAAAAAGTTATTAGCACAGATACTGATTATCACGTGGAATGACTGCCGTCAGACCTCCACGATCCAGAGGGAGCACCAGACCCTTCTTACATTTGGTTAATAAATATGGTCTTTTGAAATATAATTTCATAGATTTGCAGGTTTCCTCACGATGTTTTTCTTCACCGCCGAGCTAGCGATAATTACAAATACGTACATAAATCCGAAAACACAGGGCACAGGATTTGAACCGGGAATCAGTTGGTTAATGGAGCGATTCTTTATCCTTTCGGCTATCACCGCTTTTTTTTATAAAATCATTTCAATAAGTGATTATACGAGTATGTGCACATAACAAGCGTTTTCTATAAAAATTAAGTAGCAGTCAGAACCAAATAGCTACGACTGCCTACGGCTGTGGGCTCGTTGAGCACTAAAAGTATGATTTGCGTGTTACAAATCCTGTAAAATACTGTCAAGACTTCTTTTTAGGCAATACCATAAACCATAAGTATATAGAGTAACTTTGAATCAAATGAAGCCAAAAGAAGACATCGCGTGACCTGTAATGTAACATCAAATGGATGTCAAAATCTGTAAACGTTTATTGTTATAGACTTTCGTTACTTATGGAAACCCTAGTCGTATATTGTCCTCTAGTTTTTGTCAAACAAATGGACCAGTCTTGTAGGACCCGCGGACATTAATACAAGCATCCTTTCATTCTCTTAAGGAAATAGGGTACAATCGTATAAAGAAGCTCAACTGCTTTGGTTTATATGGACTCAGAATCCAATATCAGGATTCTAAGCAGGTGTGTTTTAAAACAAAACGCCCTTACTTTCGTGACATACGGCCTTTCCGCTTGCATTATAACTATGTGTTATAATGCAAATAATTCAATAAAGAGGTTCTTTAACCATATAATAATAAAAATGATAGTTATTTTCACCCCATGTGTATGTAACTAACTATTTTTTTACAGCCAAATAAAACCTCACCTGTGGATTAGCAATCGAGGCTCTGACGTATATATGTAGAGATATAATATGATAGTGGCAGTTATACGTGATGTAAGTCGAATTCATTACGTATACAGAAATCAGAACACGCTTCTGTATTATATATTTATATATTTTAAACACGCTTCTGTATTTTTGTCCCTTGTGCATCGCAAATAGATAGTATAAATTGTGGAATCAACTCCCTGCCAAGGTTTTTCCAAGCATGGAGTTCTTCAAGATAGGCTTGAATATTTTTTGACTGTTGGCGTTGCAAATGTCCATAAGCTACAGTAACTACTAACCAGATTAGTGATATTAAAATAGATTCTTTAACAAACTAGTTCATATCCCGGTTCAAGTGTTATATCATTAGTGGAAGTAGTTATCTTCATGGCTAATGAGGAATTACTGAATCAGCAGATGTCACAAAGTGCGTGACATCTTCATGCAATTCGATTTTACCTACTTTGTGTGCTTCCGCCACCAATTATTTCATACGAACAAGTCCTTACAACATCTTTTCACCCACCATTTCCACATATACAGTTGGATTCCAATAGTGGAAGAGAAAATAATCGCCTACACGCATGTTAATTTTCCTAGTTGCAGCCAGATCTGAATAACATCCCACTTTGAATATTACATGTGCAAGGAATTGCCCACGCCAGCTACCCACGACAAAGATCGCAGCTTGTGATGTGCCGTTCAAATTGACATTCGCGCAACGGAATTGTTACCGAAAATTATTTTGCTTTAAAATTTCAATGACCGACAAATTGTATAACATTACAATACTTTTATATAATCTATTTATTTTTTCTCTGCCTTCAAAAAGGTGGAGGTTATCAATTTTTTTTAAACATTAATCACACGCGATTTACAGACTTGTCATCTGGTAATCGAGTGGTAGAAATGGCTACTTTAATGTATTCTTGCAACGGTCGTGTGTTCGATCCTCGCATTACACAAACATATCTGTATTTACATAAAAGAAATATTTACGTAAATCTACCAGTTCATTTGTTTCCATGGCACAAACTTTACTTAGTCCAAGACTGGACGGCTCTGTGTAATTCTCGCGTAAGTGATTATTAATTTAATTTGACAATTATATTTCGGTGTGTATGCTACGGGATATTTTCATAAATGAAGCTATTTTGAAAACATTTTTTTCCTCTGATGCTCAATCACTCCCTTGTAAATTTGGTGACGTTTGGGGCTTCGCTGAAGTCAATTTTAACTAATCTTTTGAATCCTTGTAATTAAGAAATATCTATACATGTTGTGAAACTTCCAACGTATACGATACCATATAGATTACGATTTCATTAAAATCGGTTTACACGATTTTTAACACTTTGTAAAAATATTTAGTTATTTGGGAATGTGTACCATTATCACACAAAGTTAGCTGCCCGCTGTAGATAATATTTGAACAGTTGAGAATGTGTGATGTTCTCATATAAAGTTAGATGCACACAACAGCCGTATGTCCAAATCGGAAATAAAAAACGTCGCGGTCGCCACTGGCGCGGCGGCGCGGCGCGTTGTCGCTGGCCTGTCGCTCACTTTGTCGGCACTTTTTGTCCAATACCCGTGACTGTTTTAGTAATCGGATAGTGATCTGTTTGAGTAACCGATGAAGGCTATGAACAGGTAGCAATGAAGTAATATGAGTGAATAAAAAGTCAGGGAGCGAACATAAAATTTAATTTCATAATTTGGATGAATGTTCCGTGCGATGATGGTCTATTCAAAGGCTTGCAAGTAAATAAAAATATAGTGTGAGTAGAATATTATTACGTATTTATATACTTATCAAAACTAATTTTGATAAATATGTAAATAAATATATCTGGATGAATTACACATCGCCATCTAGCCCCAAATTAAGCTAAAGCTTGTAGGTACTACATTTACTAAATAACTGTTAAATAACGGTAAGTATAAATACCTTTTATGTAAATACCTACTAATAATAGATAGAAAACATCTAAATCAAGACGCTGCCATGTTCATGAACACAAATATTTTTCAAGTACAGTAATCGAACCCACAATCCTTGGTGTTAAAGTATTTATTACTAACCAGTTGGTCACCGAGCTAGTCAATAAAGCGTAGGTTAACAAAAATTTTAAATAATTTATTTATTACTACGAAACTGACCATCAGAGAGACAAACATTTCATACTCCTGAATTAAGATACGTATGTAGTAGAGACAAGAATAATGTACAATTCAGTTTTTACTATTGCTGAAAATGCAACAAAATGTCTTACAGTCATCACGTCTATCTTCCATGAGATAAGGACAAATGAGGATATATATCAAAGTTTGACATTTAATTTCTTCAAAAGTGGGGGTAGCCATACGCAATTGATACACTTTGCGCTGCTGGTATCCATATACTGAGGAATACTCAGGTTGAGCCTATAGATTCAATTTATAGGTTGACCATTTCAGATGTAACTTATATGTCACTTATCGAACAATACCATTCACTTTAGGCTTTGCACAGTAAGAATGACTTTCCACTTTTACTTTATACATGACACGCATGACATTTTTATATACATGTTTATTTAACACTACTTCATCTGTAATACTACTACTGTGCTACCTACCTACTACCTACCTAGAATTAATACTAATTATATTCTACATGTAGCAAATTACTGGGGACAGCTTAACTTGGTCGAATTCAACCCCTTGAAGACACAAGTTTGCACGTTCACCGCTAAGAAAACCCCATTTGCTGTGGTTCCTAAATTCCAGAACACACCTCTTACCAACACCAAAAGTACTAGGATGCATGGCGGCGAGATCTCCAGTGAACTGCTATATCGAAGTCACCTGGTCAGTCTGGCATCCAAAAAACTTGGTGTGCTCAACAGAGCAAATCAGTGCCTGAGCGCGGGGCAAATACTTACGTTATACAAGTCTCTCAAATCAGGCCGCACTTGGAGTACTGCAGATCTTTGATCTTTGGGCGGAAGCACCTGAATACCAGCTTGGGCCATGTGATTCGATTCAGAGACGAGCTGTGAGAATTGTCGATAATCCCAAGCTTAGGCACGGTATTGAACCATTAAGTTTAAGGAGAGATTTTGTCTTCCTTTGTGTGTCTTACCGATTGTACAACGGGTTGTGTTCTGAAGAATTGTTCGATATGATGCCAATAGCTACTTTTATAACCGCACCGCTCGCGACCGACGACGGGAAGTTCACCCTCACACGCTGGGCTCCAGCGTGTGAGGGTTCCCGTCGTCGTACGCTGTGGTTGCGTACTGTGCCGTTCCAGAGAAGTTTTCTTCCGAGAACTCTCTGTGGAATGAGCTCTAAGCTGAGATTTTTCCATGGGACTACAGTATGAGGTTCTTCAATAAAGGCGTGAATGGGTTTTTAGACGATGAAAGAATGTATGAGTGATACCCCTGGTGTTAGAAATGTCTACAGGCTACGGTGACTGTTTACCATCACGCAGACCATATGCTTGTTTGCCACCTTTAATGGTATAAAAAAATATTGGGGATGGAACAAACAAGATTGCATAGAAGATACTATAGATACAGCTGACACGCGCATCAGTCTAATGGAACTCGCAAGTTAGCAGCATCCACCGCAGCGTGACGGCACGGAAAATAACAGGACGACTAAACCCTGGGAGGGTCTGGAATTAACACATTAAGCCATTGCTCCAGATTGTTTTCCATAGATGACAGTCGTAAGGCAAAGGGAGGTAGACCACAGCTCGACTTGGGAAGTTACCCCTCCTTACTGATAATCGCAGCCAATTAATAACTCTCTAGATGATTATTGTGTTGCTGCGAGTAAACGAGGTTCCCAGTAAGCTCCTGTGAAAGGCTTCATCCACTTTGGTAACTAAACCTACGTAACCAGTTACACGAGAAGATTTTTCTTTCGCTGTTTGATAATTAGTTGTGAGAGAAGAATTATTTTTCCACTTTGTAACTTTTTGATAGTTATGAACGTGGATGTTCAGAACGTGAACAGACAATGTGCGGTTCTGGCGCTTCGCCGGCCGCTGCCACGGTTATGTAAAAAACACTATTATTTCGATGTTATTTTCTTTTTATAAAAACTAATATCTCGCGTTACGAAAATGGAAATAATTTGATCTACGAAAGCGGAAAAATAATTCTTCTCTCACAACTAGTTACCAAACAGCGAAAGAAAAATCTTGTCTTGTACGAAACCTCTGTGAAATCGCTCCGTCACCAGTATGAGACGCAACGTGCGATACTTCCTGTAATTCTAGCATTCACTACTCCTCATCCGATGAGCTGTATGCTTATATACCTCCCGGCGTTATATAAAAATGCGTAAATATTAGAGGACAAAGTTTAAATAACTGATAGCATGTATAATATGTTATGCATGTATATATGAACCAACCTGCTTTGTGTGCTTCCGTCAACCAATTAGCTGGTGCGAACTAGCACCGGCTGGCACCCGCCCACTGCCGTTAGTAGATCCATGCTGTCGCTGCCATGGCTGCTCCGGTGGTTACTCATGCTTGGATTACTGTCGTCCTCGCGATTGCCCTCGCGATTTCATTAGAAACCGTGTGACCCGCCGCCTTTGCTGCCCTGGTAGTCTGTGCGACATTTTTTTTTTTTTTAGTAGTTCAGCATAGTGCCTTTGCCTGATGGTAAGCGAAAGAGGAGCCCAAATCGCAACTGCAACTGACAATATACTACATCCCGTATCCTGTCAGTTGACGCTGCCATGCTGAGCCGCAAAATGCTTCTTCACGCTTCGTTTGAAGGATCCCATATTGTAGGAAGGAGGGAACACATGTGCAGGCAAGGCGTTCCACTTTTTAATGACACGACAAAGAACGAATTTTGCCGAACTTTTGGTATGCGAAGAGATCTCCTCAACCGTGGAACTATGACATCGCAAGCCCGCACGTGTGATTCTATGACGGAAGGGTGAGGGTGGGATAAGGGAAAACAGTTCTTCAGAGCACTCGCCATGGTAAAGGCGGTAAAATACGCTTAGAGAGCCTATGTCCCTACGGAGTTGAAGAGGTTCTAGGTTTTTGGTGACCTCTTCGTCGTCAATTATGCGGATAGCCCGTCGCTGCAACCTATCGAGAGCCTCAAGAAGATACTGTGCGGAGCCGTCCCAGAGATGCGAGCAATACTCCACGCAGGCCCGAACTTGTGTCTTATAAAGCAGACAAAGTTGGTCCGGCATGAAGAACCGGCGCACCCTGTTCAGGACTCCGAGCTTTCTTGAGGCTGTTGAGATGAGGCTCTCGATGTAATAACGCTGGTTAAGGTCGCAACGAATACCCATACCCAGCATATTCAGGCTATCACGCATACTGAGGGAAGCACCCTGAAGACTGGAAGTGGGAAGGAAGGGGGACATTTGTTTGACATATGTTTCGCTACGAGAAATCCTCAGACGCTATTGATGTTAGTCGTTAAAATAACATGCACCTAAAACTCAATAAAAAAAATTGTTCATTCCATAGGCAAAAGTTTGGGCAGTATAATGATTTAATCCTGTAAATAAGATTATTATGGGGTATCGTACAACAGTAAAGGGTTTAAGATACAGGACTCATACGTAAGGTATTCCGAAGAAATGAAGAAGAACCTGTGATTTTACATGATTTAGCTGGAAATCTCTTAATAATCATAGCCACATCATCATTCTACAGTTCCTGATAAGTATGTCACGAGACAAAGATATTTATACATAATATAATAGTATATCTCTATACTACATTTCTGCGCAACAGGTGCATTCTTTTATTCATACAAAATACATAAATATTAAACAATACAACCTATTTAAAGGTTAACTTACGTCCATTATGTATTTTATGTCAGTATTTGTCAGCAATAAAAACTTTACTTACGGTACGTGTTGATACGTTTAATAGCTTCGGTACAGTTAATAAAGCATTGATTATGCATCATACGTTTATTTTGACACAATTTGAACGACTAGGTTAGAATAAGTTTTAATGTTTCAATAAGTAGAATAGAGATTATGATAAAATCATTCTTCATTTCTATATTTTATTATAGCTTCACGCCAAATCCCTTGCGGGGTAGGCAGAGAGAAACGGGCGCCACGTGACTCGATCCTTACATATCTCACTCGCTTCTTTAACATTAATTGCTCTTCTCATGCACGCTCGCCGGTTTCTAGGGCTCCTGGCATCACCTTCTGATAGAACACGACCAATTTGGTCACGGTAGGTAAGTCTTGACCTTCCCCGGCTCCTACATCCTTCCACTTTTGCATTGTATATCTGCTTCGTCATTCTTTCATCATGCATTCTTTCTACATGTCCGAACCAACGGAGCATGCCTCTTCTTATTTTAACACCGACGCTCTCTTCATTTCTATATAATAAGAAATAATCTTTATGCATAAATGTGTTGCTTATTATGCAGAAATTAATTTGAATTTATATAATAAATGTGACAGTATGTGAGTATTTATGGATATTAACTATTCTTTCACGTAAAAACGGGCGAAGGGATAAAGTTTAGTAGGTAGGTACACGAATATTATATGTTTTGAATTAATACATTGGCTACATTTATGCTGAAAACTAGGGATCCTGTGTAACACCAGAATTCAACGCTGGCTGAGCCCGAGACAGCAGCCAGTATATGTATTTCTTGTGATTGAATAAATACGACGAAAATTTAGTGTAGTAAATGAACGAAATATTAGTGGATTGGTCTGTACGAAATTTTGTGACCCGTTGTGAGCGAGTTCGTCCTTAGACATATAATTAAAAAATCGGCCACTTTCTATCGACTTTTTAATTTTGTTTCTAAGCTTTATTATAACGGTATTGAAACTTGATATTACGTACTATAAGTACTGAAATTTGGGCGAGACTCCATAAAACAAGGTAAAAGTAAAATAGTGTTATTATATTGCTTTTTAAAATATTTTTTATAATTTAAACATTTTTCATCTGAAGTGATTCGATGTATTTTTGATTCACTTCGTAAGAGTTTCTTCAATTAACCGCTTAACAGTAAAACAGTAAGGTTTTATCCTCATATGATTGCTGTTGAAGACCTACTTTTAGAAACATACCACGCTCAAATTTCGCATAGTTCACAATACTCAGATGAGAAGTATTTGAAGACGAATAGATCAATCTTGCAGAGAAATAAAAAAAATATCTTCTAGAATTCTTTTCACTTTGATTCCATTTTGCCTATGGATAATAATCCCCCAATTTTTTTTCAAAGCAGCTCTACTAGTGAAGTGTTTGACGTCACACAAAATCGCAGCCTAATAACAGCTCCCTGGAGAGTTGTTGCGGATGATTGTGGTTAACAGGAACTTTGATTGATTGTGTGATTGAATGATTTGCTGAACTGGAAAAAAGAACTAGCACACATAGACTCTACTATATCATCTGCGTGTTATGCGTTGAGAACATTGAGAGACGAAATAAATACGGAACAGTTAAAGATGGTATATTATGCTCTTATCGGGTCCAGACTTCGATACAGTGTACTGTTCTGGGGGAAAAGCTACAGTTATGATTCTCAGCGCGCCTCCGTTTTACAAAAAAAGAAGCAATACGTACAATTGTCACAATTGTACAAAAAAAGTTATCGATCTCATTTTAAGCGTTTAAATATTCTAACATTGCCCAGCTTATACATACTTGTTGTTAGTTAATTTAAGAAAATATATCCATGAATACGAGTCTGAAGAAGATAGAAAAGTCAGAAAAAACACTCGTAGAAAGAACATAAAAAAAAAATGTACATGCAATTTGATCTAACCTGTAGACGTTAATCGTAAGAATAATTATTCTTACTATTAACGTCTACAACGCCTGATGATGCCTCATGGAGAGGCGAAACACGTGTCGCAGCGACGACCTGGCCAGTCGTGGCAGCGACGGTGGTGGTGGGGGCATGCGGATTCTGTTCCAGATGGCGGACGACCGCAGCAGCCGAGGCAGAGACTACCGGAGCAGCCATGGCAGTATCGGCATGTTGCACGTACTAACAGTAGTGGGTGGGTGCCGGCCGGCGCTAGGCCGCATAAACTAATTGGTGGCGGAAACACACAAAGCAGGTTAGATCAAATTGCATGTAAATTTGAGTTTCGCAAAATAACGCCTGAATCGATTAACTATCAAAAAAAATTGTTCCTAATTTTAACATTGTTAAGCAAAGCCCTCATTACCAAGCTGTACAAATATTTAATAAACTGCCAGTGGATTTAAAAGTTCTGTTGAACACTGGCTCTTTTAAGCCTAAGATCAGAACATTTCTGTTGAATAGAAACCTATACTCAATAGACGAACTGTAACATAATATTCCGATTTTCTAGTTTTGTCTTTCTTTATTATATATGCTGCATGTTCATTTTAGTAATCTATATTAATAATAATGATGTATGTAAATTTAGTAATGTATCAATCTCAATGTAAATTGTTCCTGATAAATAAATGAATAAATATTGCAATCGTTCATAGGTCACGGAAATAATAGGAGCTACGCGTTCTACTTTACCCCCTGATACGTAGTGATAAATTTGAGTTACTACATAATATCTGTCTCATATGTTCTACACCTTCATGGGTACAGTAGGTTGAAAGTAGTAAGGTAGTTACTTCCGTCAGGTGAATTCTGATATATTTTTGAGAGCCACATAAAACGGATTTCCGTTTGGTGAAAATTAGGTAAATACGGAGTTCATGTAAGGATGTGATTAATTTCAACGATCTAAACTCTGCTATTGCTACCCAAACATAGTTTGCCCCTGAAAGTTTGTGACGAAAGGAGAGACGGATACTGGTCGATGTTGATTTACAAGCGGGTTTTTTTTGGGACGAAGTCACAAAATGAATAGATAATATTATTGTATAACGGAATTCTATAAAGTATGCCAAGTGCTTTCTTTACACTTCGCTGGTCAACTACAATAAAATGTCGCCAGCCGGTGTCTTGGTACACGAAACAGAACCGAGCCGTGTAGCGCCATCTGTTGTCGAATAGTTAAACTAATTTAATGTCCATTTATTAAACATTAATAGATGACCCGTACATAACACGTTTAACCATTACCTACGTGGACCGATTACTCTTATTTTTTTATTTAAACAACTTATGTGATTACCGGCGAGTATTGCTGAAAAATATTTATGCGGCGAAGTCATTCTTAATAAGAACCTTTTCTAAATGTAGATTTCTAAAATCCAAATGCAATAATTCAAGTTAGATAGTTAATATATTCAGGCATTATTTTGCGAAAGTCAAATTTATAGGCAATTTGATCTAAACACATTTGTGTCAGTAGCGGAAGCACACAAAGTAGTTTAGATCAAAATGCCTGTAATTCAAATTAAAAAGGAGGATTACATATCTAATATTTATTTGATTGGTGAAATATTCATTATTTAAAATATTACTAAATATAAACATAATACAAAATATAAACTAGCAGTAACCCGACGACAGACTTAAGTGAGATAGGGCCCAACTGGGAAAAGTACCTCCTTTTACCAGAAAACCGCAGCCAAATAAAAATACCTTGAAGGGTTGTTGCGTTCCTGCGAATGAGTGAGGTTGCCAGTGACTCCACAGAGTTTCTGTGTAAGCAGTGGAGTTGGTAATGTGCGAGCGATACTTCTTATATTACAAGCGATCATAGGCTACGATAAACGTAAACCCTTTGCATCAGTTGGGCGGTATGCTTAAGGGTATTATGCTTGTGTGCCTCCTAACGTTATATAAAAAATATTGATTACTATTTGTAAGGTTCGATACCGCGCTTAATAAGAAACCTTATAGAATTGAGTATTGTAAGTTTTAATCAAGAAACTTTTTTATCATAAAATTGCAGAGGTATGAAATTGTATACAAATACTAATGTTTGCGATGCCTTGAAGCTGTAAAAAATTACTTTCAATTTTATTTGTTTGCTTGTTTGTATCATCTTTATTGTACTACAAAGAAAAACAAAATACAGATAAAAAAATATTGTTTGTACAATGGCGGATTTTATTCACTTCCTTACTTTATTTCCCATCTATCAACCTATAACTTCACGCCAAATTGCAGGCAGGCAGAGATAGGCAAAGAGACAGCTTGTCGCCCTGGTTTGATGTCAAACAGGGTTGATGCTGTCGGCTTGGCTGTTCATCTATACCTCAATAATAGTCTACAGATAATAAGATCTATGAATGTAGGATTGTGCTAGTAGTGACTTGGCATTATGCAGACGATTCCTTGTCTAACAGAAACACCGTCTGAACTACAAACATTTCTCACAATGATGAAAGTCATTGATTAATTAACATTATTGAATGCAATGAAAACAAGACAATATGTGGACGAGACGAAACCAAAATGTATGTACAGTAGAATGCAAGGATTACTGTTGATGTTGTAGCGTTGGAACAAGTGGATAAGATTGTATATCTCAAGTACGCTTTTAACACAGATGGTAAGGATACCGCTGATGTGGAGAGACGAGTGAGCGCAGACGAGTGTACAACTTCTAGAGAGCGAGAAAGTATGTATAAATGCTGTCTAAATGCGAGCGTTGCGCAAGATCTGTGCGGTGACTCTTGTAAATCGTATGTATAATAACTATAAGAAAGGGAGTCACCTTGAAATACAGTATCGGTAATAGGATAGGAAGAAGCATGCTCTGTTGCTTCGGACATGTGGAAAAAATGCTGGAGGAATAATGAAACCGAAATATAGCACAAAAGCGGAGAAACGTAGGAACCAAGGAAGGCCAAGACTTGCAACTACTACTAAATTTTGTTGTGTTTACCAGAAGATGATATTAGAAGCCATAGTAACCGGCGAGTGTGAATAAAATGCCATCAATGTTAAAGAAGTAAGTTAAGTGTGTAAGTACCAATTCATGTGCAGATTGGTTCTTTTTGCCTGCACAAGGGATTTGGGAAAGAAAGGAAGATATAATTAGATAGATAGATATAATTAAGTACATCTTTTTGAAAATGTATTATGGAATGTGACATATGACAATTACAGTGCAGATAATTTATTATTAAATAATTGTAACTAATATATATATAGTATAATAGTGTTATATAAAGAACGTTTATTTGTTATCGTGAGCATTTAGTTGATATATTAATACATAAATAAAGTTACAATGTATAAAAATGCAAGACACATACGTAAGCTGTCTGTTTGTCAATAGATGGCGCTACAAGATTCATTAGAGTTCTAGTCTATAATCCTATTTTACCTACGTCGAATTGTATTGTAGTAGACCGGTATAGTAACAAGTACTTACTATTCTTAGTAAAGTTTTAGTGTTCCGCCATCAAAATACTTTTATCCATACATCTCCTTACAACAACACAACATTTTTGTTCGGAATTACGATTCTAGTTTAACATAAAATTCAATATTAAAGCACGGCTATGAAACGCTGACATTGTTAGAAATAATGATACACTCATTAAGATCCCCATTTACAAGGTAAATACAGCCTTTTGTGGGCGAAACCTCGGCCTATAGGCACGAGATATCATTTTCTAAGACGACACTTTATTAATACTGAGATCAAAAGCTGTTCATAAAACAACCGACGTAAATTCTAATAAGAACATCGTTAAAATGTTTGTGCTCTCATTATCTTGTATAGATGTTATTGTATCAGGTTTTGTTCTTAATATTTTAATACAAAAACATATTTACTTTAGAGGCACAGCATGGTAGAATTAAGCAGTAAGACAACTTGAAAGAAATGTTCTAATTGAACAAACTACTACAGACGCGCGTTGCTGCATTTTCTAAGCGAAGTCCGCAGTGAAACCAGTGAGCTGATTGGTAATTTAATCAAAAAATAGTTGATCTGATATATGTCTAGTTCATAGAAAGGCTGGTAAGCAGGAAACCTCAAAAAGAACGCTGCTCTCAATCTCCTCGTATACCTACATCATCAGCATAGCATGTTGCACTCCGATACTTCATAGTCGACTAGATATGACAAATGTCACAATTAAAGGGTAAAAATGAATGTGGAGGAACGATGACTTCTGCACTGAAATGGGTGCCTTCTTGATTCCAAAATGAGCGTCACGCCCCATACTTACGTGGTTTTTAATAGAACAAAATTTAGAAATAAAATAGAATTTCTGATCTATTTCTTCTATCGCTACCAGTAATTTCTAGTTCACAGATAACTTTTAAAAGATCGTTAACGTGCTAATGGGATTTAGCAAATCAACTTTCCTTCCTTGCAGGTTGGCTAACGAAAGTTGACACGTTCTTGTGTAATTAGCATCACATAAGTTTCGCCGCACTGGACTTTTTATAATGCTAAAGCAGTGCAGTGATGACTAGCTCGGTGTGGCAGTGGTATTAGTAACGTTACCAACGCTCGTGAGTTCGACTCCCACACAGGACAAACATTTGTGTACATGTCTGTTTCTCTAGGGCTGGGTGTTTTAAGTAGTGCGCATCACAGCAGCCTGTCTGGGGAAGTAAGTACATCCACCTCACAAAAAACCGCAACCAAATAACAATTCCCTGGAGAGTTGTTCTGTGTCAAGCCACCAGTAAGCCCTAACGAGTTGTGTTAGCAGCAGAGGTGACATCGCGTGATTACTTAATGCATTGCAAGTGTTTATAGCCAACGGCCAACCTACTTACATCCCTCCCGAATCCCATACCTCCTGAAGTTGTAGAAAAAAGTACAACTTCGTGCTTATTCACGAATTTAACATGAACACCGCGTGGTACGTGCTAGCTTTCGATAATATACCTGTACATACCTCAGGTTCATCAATGCTTCTCAAAGAATGGATATCTATTAAAAAGATTTAAAAGAAACATTACAATTGCAAAAGCTTATAGATAACTTGCAATGCTTCTATCACGGTTTCGATAATATCTCGACAATGGTAACTTAATATTTTCTACCTTTTTTGGCGATAACTTTACTAATGAAGTTCATTACCGCCTCCACCGTGTTACATATACTGTTACATACAAAGCAATATCATCATCATTATCACATCAACCCTTACTCATCCCACTGCAGGGATACGGGTCTCCCTTCAACCGAAGGGGTTTAGAGCGTACTCCACCACGCTGCTCAAATGCGGATTAGCGGAGGCCAGTGTTTTCAAGCCGCCCGAGGGCCACTGACTTAGCTTAACGACTGTCATCTATCGACAACAGCCGGGACCGACGTCGTAACGTGCCCTCCGAAGAACGGAGAAAAACGAGAAAAAAGGTAACATTAAACTAAGATAGACAGGCTGCGGTGGACATTGCTTAACCTGCGTGTTCAGTTAGAATGACATACGCAACGACGCCATGAATCTATTAGAAACCAATATGCTTGAGACGATATCATGAAGCAAGTTTTATTTACATTCGTGCGTGAGGATGAATATTAAAAATGTAGATTTGACGTTTCGAAGAAATAAAAAATGAACTCTTTAGAGAAACAATTCAAGATTTTAGGTTGAATATTGAGGCTACAGAGAGAGAAAAAAATCAATATCAAAATGTAAAAGCGGCAAGGAACATTGTTGCTTTGTTTCTTTGAAATATAAGAAAGGGAACTTTATTCAAAGTATCTGAAGTGACGGGAAAATCGGTAAGAGTGGAATATTAAC
This sequence comes from Pyralis farinalis, assembly GCA_947507595.1. Classification (NCBI taxonomy): domain Eukaryota; kingdom Metazoa; phylum Arthropoda; class Insecta; order Lepidoptera; family Pyralidae; genus Pyralis; species Pyralis farinalis. Next base: position 10,980,621 of record OX382273.1, read on the forward strand.
AGATTTTCAATAAGTATGAACGAGTGGAGACAAAATGTAAGCACGGCGGGGGAAATATTTTATTGTGAGCAGAATGGACGGATCGGGGAAAGATTTCTGTAACGCGTTCGTCCTTTACAAAGCCGCCTGCGGCATCGGCCGCCTTGTGGTGACCAAGATTTAGTCAAAAATTTGCTATTTATTAGAGAAATAATCATTGTACTTTAGCAATATAGTTCAACCTATGATAAATATAATTTAGATAAATAAAAATCAGATGAGTTTTAAAAAAATATTTTGAAGAGATAACGCGTCTTTGACACTGACACTCGTGGGTTCGATTCCCACACAAGACAAACATTTACGTGCCCAATCATGTCTACTTGTCTTGGTCTGGCTGTTTTTAAGAGTAGGATTCAGGTTTGGCATATCAAAACTGAGGAAGTTCCTCCGCCTCACAGAAAACTGTAGCCAAATAACAACTCTTTGGAAGGTTATTGGGTATTTGGGTTTATTTGGGTTTGCGTCTATGTGAGGTCACCAGTAAGTTTTTAAGGAGTTGCTGTGTTAGCAGCAGAGTTGGAATCAGGCGAATGATGCTTATAAATTACAAGCGTTCATAGGTACAGTATCAGGTAGGCCGTATGCTTGTATGCCTCCTGACGTTGCATAAAAAAAAATCTCTCAGGGCAATGAAAGCCCAGTGGATAAGGAACAGAATTATTGATCGACTGGTACCATTAAATTCGTGATTTCGGATTTATGCACATATTTGTAATTATCACAATTAAAAGTCTGGTTTTCCTTCTGGGTTGCGATTGTGGAGATCTGACGGCAGTCGCTCCATGTCAAAATCAATATCTTCGCCAATGCCTTAGGTTTAGGTAGTGGACCCCGCCAATCCGATCCCCAAACATCACTTTTGTTTTGTATGAGAACGTCCTTAATTTTCAGGAACACCGTTCCTATCTCTTAAGGAACATGGTCAAAATGGCCGACAAATTAAAAAAATAAATATTGAATTGTTATATAATTGAAGAGCCAGGTGTTCCTCTGGCAATGCAAGCTTGCGCATTCTCAACTGGTTAACTTTATTTTTGTTTAAATTTCCTGCTACAGTGGCCACAGACATACTCTGAGAAAGTTTCTAGTGCCTACACTTAATATAACAATGTCTTAAATCAGATTTAAGTGATTCATGATCATCTTTATAGCTAAAACGAATCTCGGCTGCACATGGTGCATCCTGCCAATTCGCAAAGTTGACTACGGCGTCAGAGAGGTCAGCCGCAGTGGTATTTATAAAGCCAGCAAAATTATGAATTGGCTTGCAAAGATGAATGATTTGTACTAAATAACACTCCCTGTAGTGTTGGTGTACTCCTATAAACATCATTAAGGTATGCTCCTGCGCAAGTAATAGCAACATATAATAAGCTACAGTGACCACTTCAAAGACAGGGGTCCAAATAATTGTTTATATTTCTATTGTATAAACGAAAATGTCCCAATAATTCTTTCGTCGACATATACACCAGAGCTATTGCCAATATTACTGTTGGCGACCCGTTCAGACCCGTCGATCCCGCTCCATAGACTGATGTTTACCTTATATCTTCTCCAAATTACTTATTCAAATCTCGATCCCGACCTAATTTCGTAACGTGTACTTGCTTGTCTCGTAAAAAATATCCATTCTGTTTACTTGCCCAATATTTGAACCAATATTTGATGTATGTAAATATAATCTATTATAGAAGCTTTGATACGTCGTGTTTGCTCTGAAACAATTGTTGAAGATAAGCTTGAAGTTAAGGGCTCACTTTCAACTATGAAGTGAAAGTCAGCTTTATCTGCTCGTGGGTACGTGGTACACCCTACTGATTAGCAAACGAAGCTTTGAAGAACGAGATATAAAATAAATTAAGAAAGAATATATCTAGAAAAAAGTGTTCCCACTGAGGAATAGTATCTCAGAATATTGCAGCAGAATATAATTTAGCAATATAATGATCATATGATATGAATATTTAAGAGAAATTACAAATATTTGTATGTTTTATTAACAACATGTACCTCCTAAAATTTTTAAATGCGAGAATCCAATCAATCCTAACGTATTTTTATTAAGATATATTAAAGAATTCTTAGAATGACCTATAAATCAAACGAATGACGAATTGAGGAATCCGCCAATGCTAAAGTTGTTTTAAATTACCTATCTAACGCCACATATGTTATGGCTAGCGGGGATGTATCAGCTTCCATATATTATTTCGGATCGTCCTTTAGCTACTATATTTCTTTTAAAAATTAGTTGTTCATTAATTATCCCGTCATTAAATTTCTTTTGATATCGCAATTTAAGGAGCAAAGGGGCGAGCTGTTGATGATCTTGAACTCACACACAGTATTAAACGTATGAATTTAAGGAGAGATTTTGTCTCTCTTTGTGTGTTCTACCGAATGAACAATAGATTGTGTTCCAAGGAGTTATTCGATATGAAGTCCAGCCTCGTTTTACAATCACACCGTGCGCCAAATATATGCACACTGGAACAGCAATGGGCATATACTGTGCAATTCGAAAGAAGTTTTTTAATGAGAACTCTTAAGTTGTGGAATGAACTCCCTCCCGACGTTTTCCCTAGCATGAGGATCTCCACAATCCACGATACAGGATCGGCAACGAGTGACACCCTTGGTATTGCAGCTAATCTGGAGGCTCCGGTAACTGTTTACCATCAGGCCGACTGTACGCTTGTTTGCCACCTTAATGGTATAAAAAATTACATTCAAAATTGAATTTGAACTTGGAACTCTAGGAAACATCGCTGGCTGGTGTGAAACTAGGCAGTAACAATTACTACAACAAATGTTAATATTTTTATATGCGAACGAATACCGGATGTCGAACTTAAAACATTATATTATCTATCATTAGATAAGTACACAAAGGTATAATATACTAAACATACACAGTCAAATTAAGTAAACTCTACCTTCTATTGTGTATTCACGATATGTAGAGCATAAAAGATCAGTATCATGTCGATCTCATTAAATACAACATACCCGCTCACGAATTATACGTTATCTCAATTATTACCAGCACTATGTGAACATACTATGTCGGATGACAAACAAACCCATGCCCTCATTAAAGCAAAATAATTATAAAAGAATGACAAAACAGATATACAATGCGAAAGTAAAGGATATAGGAGCTGAAGAAGACCCAGATTTTTTTTATACTACGTCGGGAGGCATACAAGCATACGGCCCAACTGATAAGTCGGGTACATTAACTGATAAATGACGGGTAAATTAAGTATCACTCGCGCGATGCCTCCTCTGCTGCTTACACAGCAACTCCTTGGGAGCTTACTGGTGACCTCACTCACACGCAGGAACACAACAACCCTCTAGGGAGTTGGTATATGGCTGCGGTTTTCTGTGAGGTGGAGGTACTTCCCCAGACGGGCTGCTTTGATGCGCCCTACCTCTCTTTACTCCAGATTCACCTACCATGACCAAATTGTCATGTTTTATCAGAAGGTGATAACAGGAGCCCTAGGAACTGGCGAGTGTGCATGATGAGAGCTATGAATGTTAAAAGAAGCGAGTGACTTGTGTAAGGATCGCGTCTTGTAATTCTCAGTTATATTTGCATACCCCGCAAGAGACCTCGCGTTAAGATATACCTATATATACAAACATACAATTAGTATGCCCTATGAATATTTGCAGTAGAAATGTTATGGTAGAACTTTCGTTAACATCCCTACTCCGAATTCACCGACCTTACTCACTCGCAGGAACACTAAAGCTCGACAGAGTTATCTGGCTACGGTGTCCTACAATGCGACGAATTTCCATAGTTGCACTGTTTATAACAGTTGGCTAAATTATTTATTTATTTAATGCTTTATAAGCCACAATACAGTAGGTACAAAAGGGGGACTTAATGCTAATTGTATTCTCTACCAGTCAACCATAGGGAGTGGAGAAAAAACGGGATTGTTTTAGAATTACTATTCTGTCCGGTTATGTTTTCACGCCAAGTCCGTCGCGGGGTCTGCGAAAAAAACCCAATGCCAAATGACTCTTTTCATACACACCTTACTCGTATTTAACATTCATAGCTCTTTTCATGTACGGTTCGGTGAGTCTTGGCCTTCCTCGGCTTCTACCTTCGCATTAAATATCTATTTCGTCCCACTTTCCTGTTACATTATGTCCGAACCAAAGGAGCGTGCCTTTTCTTATCTTGACATCGACACTCTCTATCAAACCAATTCTATTTCATTCATCTTCATTATAAAATCGATCTACAAGCGTTACGCCGGAGATTTTGATTAACGCTTACATCTCGACTGCGTTTATTCTAGGTTAATGCTCTCTCTAATAACCCAACTCAAATTACTGCTCAGCAATTAATTTAATTTAAAATAATTTAAATACAACAGTAGTAAGGAGGTTGGAATCGAGGAAAGTCTAAACGACTAAATTGGTCGTTTTTTATCAGCCCTAGGAACTGGTGTCCGAGCGAAAAGAGATATGAAAGTAAGGAAGCAAGTGGGATATGGATCGAGTTATGAGGCCAACAGTTCTATGTATTTACCCCGAAGGAACTTTATGTAAACATAGATACTTGTAGATAGATTCCCGGTTTTGTAAGATATTTGTAGGTCATCATATTCCGATCAGTTAATGCAAGGAGCGATTGTGGTAGTTCGTTGTTACTTAATTACCAAGATATATATTAACATAACCCGGCTTTTCCCCGATTCTCTTAGCGTCCCATACACAAATTTAACTCCTATTAGAGGACATTTAAATGCAAAGCCCGAAGCACTCGCAATTAACCTGAAGAAATGCACTGAAAATATTCTTAATTAAGAGTCGTTTCTTACTTAAACAAAACTTGTGACCATTTCCACCCAAGAATACATTTTAACTTGCACATTTTTATGGCAAAAATAATCTTAATGACATTGTTTTATGGACGCATTGCTAATTATATACCAACATTACTGATCTCTATAGATCTGTATAGATAATTTTACCTGTACTATTTTATGGGTTTCTTAAACTAGCTGCACTAACTATGCGAATTGGCACCGTCGGGCACCCATCCTCTACCCTTTGTACGAGTAGCAACAACGAAAAAAGGGTACTATTTCCACTGCAATGGCTGCTGCAGTCGTCTCTGTGCTTCCCCACCATCCGTACCCACGCAACAGTAGGACTCATCGGCTGTAACAACCGTGAACTCTTACTTCTTTTAGATCAGTTTTCAATACTAACCGACAGTAGAGCAGCACGTCTGTGTATAACGTGATGTGGTATCTTCACAATCCAATAAATCATATAGGTTATTTTCTTCATGGGTTGTCTTAAATTTTATGTTTCTTGTATAAACTTGGAATAGATTAGAAAAAGCAGCCTCATCATCTTCGCCTTACAGCCTCGAAGTAGATGTTCGATTTCTAACGTCAGAACCAAAACCTGGTTCAAGGCTATTGATAAGGCTGATCTTAGTTTATTTATTTAACTTTATGAAAATTGAAAAGTGAATATTATAATGTATCAAGAACCATGCACGTACACGCTATTGGAATAATATTTTTAATCCAAAGCATGGCGAAAAGTTAACTTGTCGGCTGCAAGTAGGTTATAATAATGTGTTTGACAGTTTTACTTAACTATTTTTATTGTTATAGATATACATGAGTATAATATACAGTTTCTCTATTGACAAAAGCGCAAAATACGTTGTAGCTTACGGGAGCTTGGTCACAAAACCAGAGTCACCAAGGTAAGGGATTAATAGTTACGTTAAAAGCCGGACTCATGCCAGTAATGCCTGAACAAATACGTGGTCAGTGTGTTTGTTTCTGCATCGATATTTGATTCCAGCTGCATGCCTACCTACTTCAAAACATATGCCACATGCAACGGTTGATCAAGGCATACAAAACGATGCAAATCTCGCCATTACTGCTACTACATAAGAAGTAAGGGTGTACAGCTTGTATTGGTCTGTCACAGTCTTTATTCAGTTCCGATATGATTTTAATAAAATAGATGATAATAAAATAATATGTTTGAGGAAATTTCTTTTCTTTTTAATCTTTATAACGTTTTTGATTTTTTTTATACCAAGGTAACAAACAAGCGCACGATCTACCTGATGGTAAGCAGTCACTGTAGCATATCAATATTTGCAAAACCAGGGGTGTTTACATTATATTGTTACATTTTGTAATCAATTTTAACACATGAATGCTGTAATGAGTAAGATCAAATTTACATAAAGTGTTTATATATTATTTAATATTATTGGAATCGCTTTTTTTTAAACTTTCGAATTAATTGTAACTTTTATATTAGACGTAAAGAAGCTGTTATAGAGTAAGCAATGCATGAGCATTGACTCTGATGTTGCAAGCATCCATGAGCTTACTTTATGGCAACTGCTTAATCCCATAAAGTAGCCATAAAAAGAAGAAATTTGTTTGTGTTTCTTGTTAATTTAACAAATAGAAACATAGTTGGTGTGTTGTCTAGTCACGTCAAGAAACAGTCTGCAGTGGAAAATGGTACTGCAACGTCACTTTTATTGCAGTTGTACCATTTTCCACGGGATGCCGTTGATCTGCTAGTCAATATAATCTTCCCCGAATAGTATATAATAGTAACAAGTTTTATTGCTTCCTTCTAGTTCCTTGGCTTGACTGCAACAATTACTAATTAAGTTATACAATTGTAAAGTGAAAAAAATATAGTTTTATTATGATACTCGTAATTACAATAGTGGTATGTTATGTTAACAGCAGTCATGATATAGCGCACCCGATGTGAAGTGGTAACCATAACCTTTTTAGGATATTTGATACATTATTTAAATAGGTATGGTGGGGGTCATGTGCCAGAAGCGTGCTCGTTCGCGACCCCTGCCAATCAGTCGATTGCAATTCTGGACCAAGAGCGCACCGACGTGCGGATTAGGGCGTCCCCCGTAGGCGACGCGCACCGATCCGCCCCCGTCGGTGCGAATACAGCTGCATGCGGCGGTGGGGGCCGCCACCCACCACGCAGCGCCAATTCCGGCGGGACGAGGGGAGCCGAGTGCCGCATAGGCACGTGGAATGTGAGAGGTGGATTGAAAGATAAGACGAATGAACTGATAGACGTAATGAATGATAGACGTTTGGATGCTTTATGTGTGACAGAGACTAAGCGCAAGGGGAGCGACACCGATGATCTGCCCGGTGGTATGATGGCCCTATGGTCTGGGGTAGACCGTGACGATCATGCCAGTGCTGGTGTAGGTGTCGTACTCTCCTCTCGCTTAGCCACTGGTGTAAGAGATTACTGTTTGGTAGGGCCTAGACTTCTCTGGGTTCGTATTAAACTGGGCATCACGCGAGTATTTTTGGTTGCAGCATACGCTCCCGTAAGCTCAGCGTGTGCTCAAGAACTGGAGAAGTTTTGGGAGTCTGTGAGGGATGTTCTGGACTTAGTTGAAGGGAACGAAAGAGTGATTATGTGTGGAGACTTGAATGGATGGGTTGGGACCAAGCGATACAGCTATGAAGCTGTTCTTGGTCCGTATGGAGATAAGAGAGTGAACGAAGCAGGTAAGTCTATACTAAATTTATGTATGGAACGAGGCCTCCTCGTGTCGAATACTTTTTTTCATCATAAGGATATTCACACGTATACATGGAGAAGGAATGATCAAAAAAGTGTGATTGATTTGATTTTAATAGATAGACGTCTCCGAAATGTTTTAATGGATACAAGAGCCTTTAGAGGCCCCACTCTTGAGACGGACCACTACCTGGTGGTAAGCCGGTTTGTGGGCCTTTTTAGGAAGTGGAGGCACTGGCGAGTGCGTATCCCTTTCGGAGATCATGAAAGGATAATGAGCGAAAAATTGCAAGATGAAAGTGTAAGGAGAATGTATGTGCATCTGGTAAGTGAGAGACTTGCAAATGCAAGCCTCTCCGACTCAGATATGGATGATTGTTGGAAAGTTTTGAAAGAAAGTATGGTGAATAGTGCAAAAGAAGCTTGTGGATGCGCAAAGAGACGTAAAACAGCGAAAGGAGATGCCTGGTGGGATGCGGAGGTTGAATCCTCCGTAGCAAGAAAGAGGAAAGCGTGGCTGGATTACGTATCATCTTTGCCTTTAAATGAAAATATGAGAGAAAAGAAGAAAGAAATGTACCGTCTATGCAAGAATGAAACCAAGGCTTTAGTGAAAGAGAAGCGTGAAAGACAAATTATGAATGAGGAAGAGAGGCTGACGAAAAACTTCGAGGCAAATACCAAACTCTTTTGGAGAGAGGTAAAGAAGTCTCGGAGTGGTTCGTCGGCATCCAGAATGGATAAGATAAAGTCTAAAGCTGGTGTCATTCTTGCCAACACTCAGGAAGTGTTAGAACGGTGGAGTGAATATTTTGAGGAAATGTATGAGTATGCCTCGGACGCTGGCAATGAGAGTGAGTCGGATGCTTACTCCACGTTGACGGCGTCCGACGAAGGCATAACTATGGATGAGATCGAATGGTCGATACGAAGCTTGAAAAATGGAAAATCAGCGGGAATTGATCTGATCACAGCTGAGATGATCAAATTAGGTGGCACTTACGTCCGGGACGCCTTCTGGTACCTATGCAACCTATGCTGGAGAACTGGAAGGGTCCCTATGGACTGGAGACGCGCAGTCATCGTGCCCTTGTATAAAGGCAAGGGATCACGCATGGACTGCGCCAACTATAGGGCCATCAGTTTGATCAGCTTAGCAGCAAAAGTATATGGAAAGGTGATTGAAAGGAGAATGAGGGTGAAATCCGATGAAATGCTGTGGGACGCACAAGGAGGTTTCCGAAATGGAAGGGGATGTACGGATCAAGTTTTCTCGCTCCGCAATATCGTAGAGAAGCATCTGGCCATAGACCGGAAGGTTTTCTGCGGTTTTGTGGATCTTGAGAAAGCCTTTGATAGGGTTGTGCGAAAGGAACTGTGGGACATATTGCCGAGATATGGGATTGACGGTTCACTGCTCCGTGCTGTGCAGTCCACTTACAAGGATTGCTCAGCATGTGTGCGGATAGACGGTGGCATGTCACCCTGGTTTGATGTCAAAATTGGTGTCAAACAGGGTTGCATGCTATCTGCTAGGCTGTTTATCCTGTATCTCGATAGTTGTCTGCAGAGAATAAGGTCAACGAATGTGGGATTGCGCATGGGTGACCAAGTGGTGAACTGTCTGCTGTATGCAGACGATGCCGTGCTATTAGCAGATACACCATCTAAACTGCAAACACTGGTCACAGCGATGAAAGACGACTGTATGGAGAAAGGCTTACTACTGAATGCGAAGAAAACAAAGATAATGGTATTTGAAAGAGAAGAATCCAGAACTAATGTAAGGATTACGATTGATGATGAAGTGTTGGAACAAGTGGATGAGTTTGTATATCTTGGATGCGCTTTCAGCAGGGATGGAAGGTACACCGCAGATGTGGAAAGACGAGTGAGTGCTGGGAATAGTGTGAATGGAGCGTTGGGAAAACTTCTTGGCAGTAAAATCCTGAGCCAGAAGGCACAACTCGCTATACACAATGCAGTGTTGGTCCCAACGCTAACTTATGGAAGCGAGAGTTGGGTATGGCAGAAAGAGCATGAAAGTAGAATAAACGCGGTTGAAATGCGAGCGCTGCGCAAAATTTGTGGCGTAAGGCTCGTAGACCGTATTCGCAATGATGATGTTAGAAATAGAGTTGGTCTGAAAGAGAGCGTCGGTGTTAAAATAAGAAGAGGCATGCTCCGATGGTTCGGGCATGTAGAAAGAATGCAAGATGAAAGAATGACGAAGCAGATATACAATGCAAAAGTGGAAGGATGTAGGAGCCGGGGAAGGCCAAGACTTACCTACCATGACCAAATTGGTCATGTTCTATCAGAAGGTGATGTCAGGAGCCCTAGAAACCGGCGTGCGTGCATGAGAAGAGCAATGAATGTTAAAGAAGCGAGTGAGATATGTAAGGATCGAGTCACGTGGCGCTCGGTTCTCTCTGCCTACCCCGCAAGGGATTTGGCGTGAAGTTATAGATAGAGATAGAGGTATGGTTATAAGAAGTAAAGTTTGGTTTTGAATCTTAAGGTCGAATTCTTATTATTTTAGGCAACTATCTAATTTTTTTTTCGTAAGCAAGCAAAGCTAAGCAAATACGGAACCCTACACTGTGCGTCGCCCGACATGTACTTGGCCAGTTTTTTTTTTATAATGTGTTGGTGTTGGGTGTATTGTTGAGGCCTCTGCTTAAACGAAATAAAGTAACAAGAATAACAGCAACTTAAAAATCTGGTCAATTCAGCAAATGACGTAGATACTGCGTAAAGCGGAGTTCATCCTACAGCATACTATTGTGCCGCTGACATAAAAACAATGCTTATTATAGAAAAGCGAGCTTTTCGCTTCATTTACGTGCTACATGGAATCACTACTTTTTATAAACACATTCCTCATTGTTACGTCTCCGTACATTTATAAAAACATTGTGTATGCTCGTAAAAATAAACGATCGTTTTTAAAATTTAGTAGTACCTCCATATCATGGAATATCCCAGCCAAATAACAACTCCCTGGAGGGATATTATTTGAGTCTCCTCATGAGCTTTGAGGAGCATGAGCATTGCGGAGTCTCCTCATGAGATTACTACTAACCACACCCACTCGCAGTAATACAACATCCCTTCAGCTAGGTTTTAATTTTCCGATGGTCGCTAGGGACATGAGTGTGCTTGTAACAGAAGTACCTACTATAATTGATAACGACATAAAAAATATATACAAGTCGGGAGGCATACAAACATGCATCCCACCCGATTTAAGCTGGTTGCCGCAGTATTTAAACGCTTGCAATACATTAAGTATTGCTCGCGAGCTGCCACCTCATTCACCTTACTGGTAACCTCACTCACTTTACTGGCAGGTATCACACAGCCCTTCAGGTAGTTGTTATTTGACTGCACTTTTGTGTTATTTGGCCGTGTCAGGTGAGGGTACTTTCCGAGACGGGCTCCTTTGATGCGCCCTGTTCTACTTAAAAATACCCTGGTGAAGACAAACAGACATGTTCATGCATACAAATAAATAATTCAACTTAACGCTTCTAAATCTGTGTGGGAATGGAAACCAACAGCATTGGTTTCAAAGCAGCGTTACTAACGACTGCGCTACCGAGGTCGTCAAATGAGCGCTGGAGTCTCACTCGAACGCACTCACTTCATCTGTACGTTCCTGGAGCGCACGTTATACGAAGCTCTACTTCTCTCTGACGACCGCAGCCCGCAGGAAAGGCATTGCGACTGCAATAAAATACAGCCGGCACCATAATTAAAGTCTGAACGTGTTACCCATTGTTTAATTCATAATTACTAACTTCATTTTTCGTACACGTGAGTTTTAAGTGATTTCAAATGGGTGTACTTAAGTTTCGTGTGGTGTATACCTTGATTTATTACTCAAATTAAGTTGCATGTAGGAAAGGATTTCCCCATATTTACGGTTGTTAAAAAGGTATTTTAAGTTTAAAGAATACAGATTTGACTTATGATAAAAGTAAATTCTACGGGTATGAATACTTGGGTTTAGATTTAAGCCCTTTGTCGTACGATTTCTTACGCTTAACTGCATATATTACAAAATATGCAAACGTTCATATAAAACAATTTCAAGACTATCTACTATATTTATTGTAATATTAACAACTATTACACTAACAGAGAATATATGGAAGAATTACATTTCTAATTTTTGTGCACTAAGTCAATTTAATAAATATAATTTTTGTCAATTAAAGTTATGTGCTATATTCAAGTACCTAATTATAACGAATAAATTCATAACATAAATAACTATAAAATAACAAAGAATTACCTATCTATGTATATAGTTAGAAACTGACCTGCAACTATTATTATACAAAATTAAGCTACTAGGTAAAACTTAACAGTTATTGTAATTTGCAACTTTTGTGGGATCTATGGAAAAACACAAAAATCATTGCATTAGATGTCTACATCTTTATATATTCAAGTTCATAGATACAATGGCGTCTGCTGTGCTATATATCAATCAGTGAGACAGTTTTTTCCGGAATGAACTAATACTACTATATCGGTAGAGTACTATACGTTTAATTAATTTGTAAATGCATCATAAATATAAGGGAGCCAGTCACTAGGCATCTTATCAGTCCCATGATAACTGGTGTAAGAACACCCAGAGAAACTAGGTCCACTCCATATAAAAGAACATCCATCTCAAAAATTCCCATTTATATAATGTTACAAAAAACTGCTATGGCCATGATAACGAGAAAGATTTAGTGATGTGATAAATTCAACATTGTTAGTTTTGTCCAATGCTATGGGCCCAAACACATAAGTCACCCGCGTCCCTAGGGAGGTCGCGACCTTTCTGAACTACGTTAGGGCTGCGACTTGGCCAGGTATACGTAAAAGAATACACGGTATATTCAGAAGTAACTTGTCATGCGTATTTGTGAGAGAGAGCACGATAGTAGAATAAATGCGGTCGAGGTTCGCATTTCGCAAAAATTGAGGCATAACGCTTGCTGGCCGCGTTCCCAATAATAATGTAAGAAAGAGAGTTACAGTGTTAAGAAACGAAAAAAGACGATATAGTACACGTGATTCCGAACCGTAGGCGTAGAAAATTGTACTTATAGGATATTATATACTATACTTAGGAGAGGAATTGGGGTAAGTAGAGTCACCTCCTTTAACATCATATGTATCATATGCAGGTGATTAAAAGATAACTATGCGCCTACACCTTCTACGAGTGTAGACAGCACTCTTGTGAGTTTCTATTTTTCCATGAATTCTGATTGAAAAACGTGTTATCATTTCATATTGTTAAAAAAATGTGAAGACAGATGAAAAATATATTTTGTGTAAACGTAACTATTTGTTGATGGTCTGTAAAGTTTAGATTTATAATCACCATTAGGTTTCATTCTCATTATATGGAATCGAGAGTATGTTGAAATTAAATAATATCAAACAGAATGTTAAAATTCTATCGGACATACACATGCATCACATGTATGCATCCAAACTAACACATTTACACACACGCTGGGAATCACTTAGAGAACTATTCAAAGAAATAAATATCCTCACGGTTACCTCTCTGTATATTTATGAGAACATAATGTATGCTCGTAAAGATATAGTCATTTTCAACATTTAGTGAATATCTTAGAAGCAGGAATAGATTGCGTATGCCGGTACATCGGCTTGCTAAGACTATTAGATATTTTATTGTAAATTGTATTCGATTCTATAATAAATTACCTGAAATATTTTTTTGACCTTGCCTGACAATATGTTCAAATGGTACATCATAAATACTCTGTGTAAGAGGGGTTATTACAGAATCGATGAACATCTAACTGTCACAGATATTTGGAAATGATTCAGCACATGTATTAATATATCTATAATTGTACCACATGATATCACTATATGTACTCTCACATATATTTATTGTAATATATACCTATTGACGATGAAAAAAAGACCTATATTGGCAAGTTTATTTTGCCATTTCTTCTTCGCCAATAGTCATTTTCGAAACGTTGCTGGTAGGTTAAAAAATAGAGATTAAAACTAATAAAATTATGGAAAATTATTAAGGTACAAATAATCTAATCTAAAGAATATAAGACGTGTCTAAGTGCCCGTGAGGGTCTAATGACAGATAAATATTTTTTATATTTTTTTTACACGACTGCACACTATAAAATTATTATCGACAATAAGCATGTCAATGATTAACGTACACATGGTCATATTAGTTAGGCATCATCAAGAAATCTATCTAACAAGAAAGCGTGGTTGATTGCATAAAGGGTCTGTCAACGAATCCGCGCGCTTCAGAATAGGTGCTCACCACATTATTGCTCCCCATAAAATAGCATTCTGTTTTGCCACCCCTAACACACCGAGCACTAACTTTATCGCTGAAGATACCTTCTCGATAGAGCGACATATAAAATTTCGCTGTTCTACGCTTTGTCATAATGAATTACTTTTATGCATTGAAATATGCGCGCTTCCGTATTCACTCGATTGATTTATGGCAAAACTTTTTAATAACGTCAAGTGAAAGCATATAAACTTTTTCAAAAAGTAGGCCATTCTTATTTTTTATGATATAGCTGTGAGAATTGTCGACAATCCTAATCTTACACACGGTATTGAACCCTTAAGTTTAAGGAGAGACTTTGCCTCCCTTTGTGTGTTCTACCGATTGTACAACGGGTTGTGTTCTGAAGAGTTGTTCGAAATGATGCCGACGACTACTTTTTATAACCGCACCGCTCGCCGACGGCGGGGAGGGAGGAGAGGGGGCGCTTGAACCGCTATGGTCGCGTACGGTGCGGTTCCAGAGAAGTTTTCTTCCGAGAACACTCAAGCTGTGGAATGAGCTCCCAGCCGAGGTTTTTCCAAGGAACTACAGCATGGAGTTCTTCAAGAAATGCGTGAAGAGGTTTTTAGAGGGTCGGCAACGCATGAGTGACGCCCCTGGTGTTGCAAATGTCCATAGGCTACGGTGACTGTTTAACATCAGGCAGGCCGTATGCTTGATTGCCACCTTAGTGGTATAAAAAAAAATATATATATAAACATAGGTATTTTACTGTGTTGATCTCATGACTGAGGAAACTTTATTTATTATTTAACCATGTTATTTTATTTACAACTAGCCGATGCCCGTGGATGGACACGCGTCAAGTTAGGTATTTCAATTTTTATGCAATAACCCAAAACATTCCCAGGATAACAAAATCCGTAGAAATATTGATTTCGGAAAGCTTATCAATAAAACTCGGTGCGGTAGTTTTCGTGTTATGGGAAAGTGCAATGCGTCTGTAATGTATACATAACAGATATAGAAAAAAAAACGCTTTGGCGTCTCTGTATCTACAGTAGACACTATCCAAACCAACCCTTACTTATCTCTTTGCCGGGATTTTGGTTTCCCTTCAACGGAAGGGACAGCATGGAGCATACTACGCCACGATGTAAAAGAGAATTTGCATTTTGCCAGTGCAGTGACTTTAAAAGCCCGTATGCCACTGACTAAATCTGACGGCTGCCATCTATCGACAGTAGTCGGGACAGATAGCTTAACATGTCCTCCGAAACACGGAAACTCTGGAAAGATATAAATCCACTCACAACCAGGCTGCGGTCAGGAGATGGACATTGACCAGGGTGCAGCTGCAGCTGCAATCATAACGGAGCCCACCAGCTCCTTATCCGACGACGAGTCAGACCTGGAGTCCATTGTTGACCCCCTTACGGAGGCCAACTGGACCGTTGTCCCGGAGAACCGGAAGCGGAAGCCCCGCTCCAGTGACTCCCGTCCCGCAAAAGCCGCAAAGGGTAACACCGGAGCGGCCCGTCCCTCTTCGCCAACGGTGCACTCGCAAGAGACACCGAAGGCCAAACTCCCGCCGCCGATCACCATCCGTGACGGAAAGGTCTGGGAGCGCCTCTACGCGGTCGATCTCCCCGCGAAAGAGATTCGCCTGACAAGGGCAAAGTCGACCCACCTTGGCATCAGCGTCACGGTGGCAACCCCCAACGACCACAGAAAACTCACGGGCCTCCTCCGAGAGCGGCGCGTGGAGTATTTCACGTACGCTCTCGAGGAGGAGCGTGAACTTCGCGTGGTAGTTAAACGCGTCCCCACGTCGCTGTCTCTAGACGGCATCACCGAGTCCATTAAAGGACAAGGAGTCCCCGTCCGGTCGGTACACCGGATGACCCGCAACCACCGCAAGGATGGCGAGCCATACAATATGGTTATCTGCCACCTTCCCCTTACCCCCGAGGGTAAGAAGATCTTTCAGATCACAAACATCTGTGGTCTCTTCGACATCGAAGTCGAACTCCCCCACAAACGTGGACTCCCAGGGCAGTGTCACAACTGCCAAAATTACGGGTACTCTGCCCGTAATTGCTTCTCGCGGTTCCGTTGCGTGAAATGCTTAGGCGATCACGAACGGGGCCAGTGCCCGCGCGACCCAGCGGTGGAGCCGCCAGCGTGCGTTCTCTGCGGCGCCGTGGGGCATACCGCCAACTATGGCGGCTGCCCTAAGGCGCCGAAGAGGCGCACGAGGCCGGCACAAGCCAAAGGGCGCTCGCACACGCGCCTCCCTCCGCCCTCCCAGAGCCAAACGGCTTACCCCCAGCTTCGGCCCACTCGGGTCCCCCAGCCATTTATTCCGGCACCCATCCCCGCAGTGTCTGCATGGGCTTCACCCAGGCAGCCTCTTGCGCCCCTACCCACACCGGTCGAACCCGTCGAGACTGCCCCAGCAGCTGCACCCCAGCAGACTCCCCCTCTGGGAGGACGCAAACCTCACTTGACGGACATAGTGTTTGACATGGCGAGTAAAATCGACATGTCAGAGCTATTCGTCCTAGCCCGCGAGCTACATGACTTCCAAGACACTGGAGTGGGAAACCAATTCCAGATCGTCTGCAAACACATCGCTGTGTTTGAGTCCATCATGGACTAACGCGCGCCTGCCCACCTTCGGCGCACAAACCTCTCCCAACAATAATGGGTTCACGGAATCAATGAGTGAAACCACGCTCCCTTTCCCTTGCGTTCTATAACGCAAACGGCCTTGCGTGGCAACGGGATGAAGTACGCCAGTACCTAACCGACCACCAAGTTGATATCCTCCTAGTGCAGGAGACCCTTTTGAAACCATGCAATCGCGACCCGCGCATTGCAAATTACAACGTCATCCGTAATGATAGAGAGGGCCGCGGGGGCGGAACCCTAGTCTATTACAAAAGGTCCCTGCACTGCATCCCACTAGAACCCCCATCTCTCGAAAACCTCGAGGTCACCATCTGCAGGCTAGGGATGACCGGCCACCAGCCGATCAATATCGCGTCCGCGTACCTCCCCCCGAGCAAGCGTATCCTTCAGAGCGACTTGCAAGCCCTCTTTGCCCTAGGAAACTCCACCATTCTGGCTGGAGATTTCAATAGTAAGCACATCCAGTGGAATAGCCACTCGTGTTCACCAAACGGCGTAATCCTAGAGAGCCTACAGGACTCCCTAGGATTCGACGTCATAGCTCCCATGTCTCCCACCCACTATTCCGCAACAGTGGGACACCGCCCGACCGTTCTGGATTTTGCATTTCTAAAGAACGTAGCCTTACGGATACGTTCAATCCAAGTGGAACGTAGCCTTACGGATACGTTCAATCCAAGTGCACACAGAACTTAGCTCTGACCACCGGCCAGTTCTGATCGAGTTCGGGCAACCAACTGACTTACCGACAGACGAGGACACCAGACGGGTAACGGACTGGCGAAAACTCAAAAGAGTGCTCGCACTGACTTCCACACCCGAACTGGAGCAAGTACCCGAACAGATTCTCACAAATGACGAGACCGACCTTGCGATCGACGCCCTCACTAGCCACTTGCAAACGGCAGCTAACAACTGCTCCAGAGAGGTTCCAACGGCCGACTTAGCTCGGCGTTGGGAACTCCCTGCTTATTTGCGAGAACTAGTGTCGGAAAAGAACGCAGCGACACGCGCCCATGACTCTTGTCCCACCGAACAGAACCGTTCTCGGATGCGCTATTTACAACGCCAAGTAAAGAAGCACATCAAAGAGTTCAGGGATGAACGGTGGGCCAACTTTGTTGGAGAAATTAAGCCCTCGCACACGGCGTACTGGCGAGTTGCTAAATCTCTCCGTTCCGACCAAATAACCCAATGCCCTCCCCTGACCCGACCAGACGGTACGATAGCGTTCGATGATGACGAAAAGGCTGAATGCTTTGCAGACAGCCTGGAGAGCCAATGCTCTCCTAGTCTAGAACCAACCGACGACGAACACGTGCAGATGGTTGACTCTGAGGTGGAACGAATCCTCGCGACACCTCCCACGATCCCCCTCGAGCCTACAACGGTTGAGGAGGTCCAAACGATCATCAGGGACCTTCGGAGCCGGAAAGCTCCCGGAGCTGACGGCATCACGAACTCGGTCCTCAAACTCCTCCCAGGCCCCCTGATAGTCCTTCTCGTGGCGATATTCAACGCCGCTCTCGCGAACTGCAGATTTCCAGACTCCTGGAAAGATGCAGACGTAGTTGGCATCCCCAAACCAGGCAAATGCCTGAAGAACCCCGCCTCTTACAGGCCCATTAGTCTCCTCAAATGCCTGGGGAAAGTCTATGAACGCATCATAGCCATTCGCCTCAAAAAGTTCGTTGAACTTAGAGGCCTTCTCATAGACGAGCAGTTTGGGTTCCGTCCCAAACACTCGGCAGTCCACCAAGTGCACCGCATCACGGAGCACGTCCTCTCCAATTTTCAAACAGGGCGCCATACCGGTGCCCTGTTTTTCGACGTCGCGAAAGCGTTCGACAAAGTCTGGCACAATGGCTTAATATATAAGCTACACCAAATGGAAGTGCCAGACAGTCTCGTGCACATCTTACGAGACTATTTGTCGAATCTCTCCCTCCGCGTCAGAGTCCACGGCACTCTCTCGAGGCCGCACCCTATCCGAGCCGGGGTCCCTCAGGGCTCCGTGCTCGGTCCTATCCTATACACGTTGTACACCAACGATGTTCCCAAGACTCCCTTCGTGGAGCTAGCCCTCTTTGCCGATGATACGGCACTTTACACTTCCGAACGAGCCAAATCCAACATATCGGATAGGCTCCAGAGAGCGGCTAACGCTCTAGGCGAATGGTTCCGACGTTGGCGAATCGAGGTGAATCCGGAGAAAAGTGCCGCAGTTCTTTTCTCGGGATCCACGAGGTCTTACGAGACCCGATTCCCAACATAGGACCGTGCGCCCCATCTCATTGTTCGGCCGACCCATCCCATGGGTCGAGAAGGCCAAATACCTAGGTGTCATCCTAGACTCCAGAATGACGTTTGGACCTCACATCACCGCTGTTAGGAACAAAGCCGCGTTCTATCTAGGCCGGCTCGGTCCGATATTCAGGAATCGTAGAATGTCACTTAGAAATAAGTGTACACTCTACAAAGCCTGCATCCGCCCCGTTCTCACATACGCCAGCGTAGTGTTCGCACACGCTGCGCGCTCCCATCTGGCTAAGCTCCAGATTATCCAAAACCGGTTTGCTCGTAATGCAACCGCCGCCCCTCACTATCTCAGGGTCGCAGATCTCCATCTCGACCTTGAACTCCTCCATCATTAGTTTCATGAAGAAAGCGTCTAGACGCTACTTCGAAACTGCCTCCCAACACCCCAACCCATTGATAGCCCGGGCTGTCAATTACACCCCGTGGATCGACGCCCGGGGGTTCCGGCGCAGACCGCGAAATTCACTCTTTGATCCCGATGATCGCATTACTGTTGCGAACGCCCCCTACCTCTCCCCCTCCAACCCCAACACTCCAGACACACACCGCGCTCGGCGGCTCCGGGCGCGAAGAGTAAGGACTTCTGCGCGATACACCAGGTACCGGTAGCCCACGGTACCTGGGCGCCTCTCTCTC
Organism: Pyralis farinalis; assembly: GCA_947507595.1. Lineage (NCBI taxonomy): Eukaryota > Metazoa > Arthropoda > Insecta > Lepidoptera > Pyralidae > Pyralis > Pyralis farinalis. The sequence continues at coordinate 11,000,230 of OX382273.1, forward strand.
CGACAGGCCCTTAAGGCACGAACCCGCGTGTTCGATTTGTTTCTCCAGCGACGTCCTGAGCCGAGGTCCGACCGCTCTCGGGGGCCCTTAGGCTGTCGCTTAACTTTGTTTTCTAGGCTGTGGCGCCTCACGCCCGCCTCTCTAGTCCGGTGACGTAGTGACAGCCCACTCGGGGCTAACTACATAGTCAGGTCAAAAAAAAAAAAAAAAAAAAAAACAGGCTGCGGTCCTTACATTACCTGCGTATTCGGTTAAAGAAACACGCGTAACGACGCTCTCATGCCTGCCTCACTCCACATCTCCAAAAATCCATCAAACTCGACCTTTCTTAGTTTTATCCGAACACCTTGCATAGAATTATGTCACTAGTTTTTGAATAGACTTCGATTGATATCGAAATACTAACGACCATGGTTGTCCGGAGAATAACAATGGCTATTTAAGACCAACTGACGTGGATGGTAGTTCCATACAAGACAAACATCTGTATGCATTATTCATATCTACGGGGATTAGTTTGAGTTTCATCTATTTATCAATCTCCCCTATAAAGTATCGTGTATTAAATTACTGTTGAGTCGATGTTCGTACATACGTGCGTTGGTGCGTTCGTGCATACGCGCGAATAGATGCGTGCATGTTAAGTATACTTGCTTGCGTACATGTGGAGAATGTATACCTTTGTGTTTGAGTGTATGTGTGTGCGTGAAATAATCAGAATAGAAATAGCTGTACGTCTTAGAAAATATTCCCATCTGAGTGATGAAACCATAGTCAGCAGGTTCTGTCTTTCTTTTATATTGTATCTATCTATTCAAAATATCGTCATTCCAAGTCTATTCAAGTAATTTCTTATAGGCAGAGATAACATGGTTCTTACACATTTAACTAGCTTCATAGCGCTTAATATTCATAGCTCTTTTCATGCACGCTCGCCGGTCTAGGTACCAGTAAGGTTCCAGTTTTCTCGGAATAATTTACCAACATGTCTTGTATGTAATTGGATACAGAAGTTTATACATCCATATCATGTATGTATGTACGTGCGTATACGCATGTAAACAATAAAAAGTGGACTACCCAATCGCTGTAATAGATTCTTGTCTTCTTGTTAACACTTGTACAGATTCCACTTCACAATGTTACTTATTACTTATTTTTACCGGCCGGTTTCGCATGTAAAGTATTATTATATACATAAATAATAAATAATATTGTGAAGTGGAATCTGTACAAGTGTTAACAAGATGTCTTCATAATTCCACCAAGCGCCAACAATCAACAGTATCAACATAATAAGCTGAACTAGTTGATTAATTCTATACTGGTCAATAGGTACTAAGTGAAAAATGTAAAAAAAATCCACGCATTAAAATCAAAATGGGCTTTGAATCTTGCTCACGGGTAATATACAACCTCGCTTAATTTTAGCCACGTATCAGAAAATACTCGTATATAGTTTAAATTTTCTTTCGACACTATTAGACGCGGTCGACGTTTCTTTTCTTTGCTAGAAGACTAAGATGCACATCAAGCATTACAGAGGATGATGTGTTGCAAAAACAATAATAAGATCATTGTCTATACTTGCTTTGAAGAGTTTTCTGAGAATTCCTTTTAGGTCGCACGGCAACTTTGTCGTCAAAAATGCAAGGTCAACAGACGGATCCAACTCGGCTGAGCAGCGTTCGGAAAACTTCCGACACATATTTTCGTCCAAAATACCTCATCGCCTGAAGAGCAAGGTCTTGAGCAAGGTGTGTGTTGCCAGTGATGACATATGGAACTGAGACGTGGCCCTTCATTGCGGGCCGTAAGGGGAAGATCAAAGTCGGTCAGCGTGCTATGGAAAGAGCTATGCTCGGGGTTTCTCTGCGTGATAGTATCAGAAATGAAGATATCCGCAGTATAACTAAGGTAACTGATATAGCCCACAGGATAAGCAAGCTGAAGTGGCAGTGGGCCGGCCGCATAGAACCACTGGGGAAGAAAGGTTCTCGAATGGCGACCCCGTACTAGTGCACGCAGTGTGGGACGACCCCCCACTAGATGGAGCGACAACCTCAAGAGGTTTGTAGGGAGTCTATGGATACAGGTGGCAGAGAATCGAGACGAGTCGCACTCTAGATGGGAGGCCTATGTTCAGCAGTAAACGAATACGGACTGAAATTATAATGACGATGAGGGGAAAGCTACTGTAAAAGAAAACACGCTACATTTTTGGGTCTGAAAATTTTGATCTACTAACTAATAAATAAAAATGTGTTAGGGGTGGCAAATAAATAAATATAATAATGAAATAGATCTTGCTGATACCCATTCGATCTTATACTGTGCTGCTATTACAGCGTGCCGTGTGGCCAATGTTTGGTTCCCAGAATAAAACCCGGCTCCACGACGCACTGGAAACGTTCCATGTTGTCAGAGAATCGATTCTTCTCTGGCGTATCAGCGCGGCTCGAACAGTGCGAACAGACCAATGTCAAAGAAAAACCAGTTGAGAATGCGCAAGCTTGCATTGCCAGAGGAGGCCTAATGAAATAGAGCATAGCATACTAACTAAATCATTGCCTGGCTCATCAACCATATAACAATACAAATTTTTTTTTTCGACCATTTTGACCATGTTTCTTAATCTCTCATTACCCGCGGACCGCTTTTCCGCCAAGAAATGTATGGGAAAACGTATATAACGGGGTCTCACAGGTCATATAGGAACACAATTCATATAGGAACGGTGTTCCTGATCAAATGGCGTAGAAACAAATGAGTCACTAAATTCGCAACACAAATACGTAAGCCTAAACTTGAATTTGGAATTTCTAATCAAACGCCAGATATTTGAAAGTGATTTTTAAAGTGGCCAGTTTGACAAAACCAATTTCATATGAAAGGACCAAATATTAATACCATGTACATCTAAAAGCAGACCACGCTTGATATTCGAAGTGCTGTTGCAACTCTTTTTACATACGGCATAAGAACGGTCCAAAGTTGCAAAGCTTGAAGTGCACTTAGCTGTACCACGTGAACGAAGTTCTGAGCATACCGGGTAACTAAGTACATACTAACTAAATCAAATACCGAACGTGTTAGTTATTAACTATATAACACAATATAATTTTAAACAAGCGGATACCACCCACCGAGCGTGCCTCAGTTCTGACCGACTAACCCTATTCCTGCCAAAATACATTCAAGTCTAAATTAGACTCCTCGTTTCGCAGCCAATAAATTTAATAGACCCCTACCGAGCTTAACCGATTTGGGCCTATTGCAAACGGTGATATAAATCGTTGCACACTTCGCTTATTTCTTGATGAATGGATGGAGAAATTAAATCTCAAATCACGGACGAAATTCCGTCCTCAGAAAAGCGTACTTTGGGATATCCATCCAATACGTGGAGACTCCATATTATATAGTACAACTTCGGCTATCCCCTCCAGAAGGTATCAATGGAACTACATAGTTTTGAATAGATTGCAGCAGCAGAAATGATTTGGAAAGTTGGAAATTACATGACCTCTTCAAAAAGATTGACGTAAGGGATATTCGTGGAACAATATATTCATCGTACTCAATTAAACAAGACCTGGTGATCTCGACAGATATTGGGAGTACTGTGAAATGTGTTGGAAATTAAATAGTTATTGATGGGAACGAATTATTGGTTAATACATTCAGGCATTATTTTGCGGAAGTCGACGACTTGACGAGCTCAGTGGCTCAGTCGTGAATGACGCGACTTTGACACCAACGCTCGTAGGTTCGATTCCCACACAAGGCAATCATTTGTGTGCATGTACATGTCTGTTTGTATTGGTCTGGATGTTTTAAGAGAGGTAGAGCGCATCAAAGCAGCCCATCTGGGGAAGTACCACCACCTTACAGAAAACCGCAGCCAAATAACAACTCCCTAGAGGGTTGTTCTGTTCCTGCGTGTGAGTGAGGTCACCAGTAAGCTCCCAAGGAGTTGCTGTAGCAGAGGAGGTATCGCGCGAGTGATACTTAATTTTACATCAGGTAGGCCGTATGCTTGTATGCCTCCCGACGTAGGTAGTATACAAAAAAAAATCGAGAACTGTGACTTATTAAGTATATAACAATTCCATCTCTTGAGTATATAGCTCTAGTGTCTCCTCTCTGGACCTCTCGGAGATTCCAGAGTGGTTTACTTAGAACGATTACCCTGTCAAGGTTTTCCTAAGAGATTGTTAATATTATTGAAGAAGGATGTGAAGAGGTTTTGACAGGATTTGAGTACGTATCTCTATTGTAAGAGTCCTGTACTGTAGCTGGTTACTATCAGCCAGTATATCCGCCAGTAAGCAGTTAACATATTTGTACTTAATGCGGTATAAAAACTCAACTAAGCGCAGTAGCATTTTGCCTATTGCCAGGTTGTAAAGAGTTCAGATTTTAAAAGGTATGAGGATTTTAGTTCAATTACTTCCCTTAAAATGGGAAAATCAATTTATGCAGTACAAGGAACGGACAGAAACTTTAATGAAAGAGTCTCACATTTGTGTGATTTTATTCATCGATCATAATTTCCAAAACATGCATTGTTCGGTTAAAATTGAATGTAGTCGCAAAAACAAATAATTATATGGGCTCGGTCGAGCTATGAATTTATGAGGGCACATAAATTTAAATGGCTTTAATTATTTCAAGCCAACAAAAGATTGGATCAGTTCAAGGTGTTTTGCATAAATTCCAGTTTAATATATGCATCTCAGCGCGCCCACTGTCCGGAATGAATGACTTAATGATATTCTCATGTCTTTATAATTTGGGATATGCTAGGAAACATTTTTATATGATTTATTCTGTATTATAGTATCTATATTATTTGCTTATTATTATTTGGTAAACTTCTAGGCTGCCGAAATCTAAGCCAGAAGGCACAGCTCGCTGTGCACAACGCGGTGCTAATTCCAACGCTAACTTATGGAAGTGAGAGCTGGGTATGGCAGAGAGAGCATGAAAGTAGAATAAATGCGGTGGAGATGCGAGCATTGCGCAAAATTTGTGGTATAACGCTTGCTGACCGCGTTCGTAATGAAGACGTGAGAGAAAGAGTTGGTCTAAAAGAAGTTGGTCTAAAAGAGAGTGTCGGTGTTAAGATAAGAAAGGGCATGCTCCGTTGGTTCGGACATGTAGAAAGAATGCGGGACGAAAGAATGACGAAACAGATATACAATGCAAAAGTGGAAGGATGTAGGAGCCGAGGAAGGCCGAGACTAACCTACCATGACCAAATTGGTCGTGTTTTATAAGAAGGTGATGTCAGAAGCCCCAGGAACCGGCGAGCGTGCATGAAAAGAGCTATGAATGTCACAGAAGCGAGTGAAGTATGCAAGGACCGCGTCTTATGGCGCTCGGTTCTCTCTGCCTACCTACCCCGCAAGGGACTTGGCGTGAAGATATACATACATACATACATACATATTATTTGCTTGTTTTCGTCGCTCTTCTGTATATACGTCCTCAGAAGATTCAATGAGCTATTTTACTACTACTATCTACTTTTACTTATTACTACTATAACTTAGTGGACAAAGAACTTATTGAACAACTCGTTCCCGTTTGGAATCCTAGCATGTGCCACTAAATTCATTCGGATTTATGCACATATTTGTAAATATCACTTGCTGGTTGGTGAAGAAAAAAAGCGTGAGGAAACCCATATGTCTAAGAAGTTATATTTCAAAAGATATGTGACTTAATAAAGGTCTGGTTTTCCCTGTGGATTTTGGAGATCGGACAGCAGTCGCTCCATGTAAAAACCAGTATCTTCGCCAAATCCTTAGGCTTAGGTAGTGGACCGTGACAATCCTAAAGGACTGGGAAATGGATTAACGCTAAGAAGAATAAGACTGCAATATCTTCATGCCAAATCACTTGCGAGGTAGGCAGAGAGAACCGAGTGCCACATGATTCGGTCATTCATTACATATCTTACTCACTTCTTTAACATTCATAACTCTACTCACGTTCGCCCGATTGCTAGGACTCCTGATATCACTATTTAATACAAGACAACCAATTTGGTCATTGGTAGGTATGTTTTGACCTTCCTCCGCTCCTATATCATTCTATCTTCGTATTTATATCTGTTTTTACATTCTTCCTACATTTACGGAGCTACTACTAGCGGAGCATGCCTTTTCTTATTTTAACACCTAAAAAGGGAGCTGAAAAGCGGCCGTGGTTTAATCGGCGTTGTAAGGAAGCCATTCTTGTTAAGCAGGCTGCTTACGATGCTTGGACCACGGCGCATGCTAATGGGGATCCTAGAGTCTCTGTTTTGAAGCGCAAACTGAATGCTGCCTCGAGGTCCAGTAAAAGGGTGGTCGCTAGAGCAAAATTCGATTTCGTCGGCAGAGTTGGCGAGCGACTTGCGAGCTTTCCCTCTGGGAGTCGTGCTTTCTGGTCGCTCGCTAAAGCTGCCGAGGGAAATTTCTGTCAACCGTCCATGCCACCACTGCAAAAACCGGATGGCAGTTTGGCCCATAGCGCTAAGGAGAAAGCCGATTTACTTGGTAATCTCTTTGCGTCTAACTCGAATATGAATGACGGGGGAGCTGTGCCACCTACCATCCCGTGGTGCGGTAGCTCAATGCCGGAAATCTCCATTACCCAGCGAGATGTCCGGCGGGCCTTATTCTCTCTCGACATTCATAAATCGAGTGGGCCGGATGGTATACCGGCAGTGGTGCTGAAGCTGTGTGCTCCTGAGTTGTGTTCTGTACTAACGCGCCTTTTCGTGCTTTCCTACTCCACTGGGCAAGTCCCGTCTTCATGGAAGACCGCCAATGTGCACCCGGTGCCCAAAAAGGGCGATAGATCAGACCCATCGAATTACAGGCCTATCGCCATAACCTCCCTTCTCTCCAAGGTAATGGAGCGTGTGATAAATATACGACTCCTAGGATACCTAGAGGATCACGACTTGATTAGCGACCGTCAATACGGTTTTCGCCATTGTCGCTCAACTGGTGATCTTCTAGTGTATCTTACACACCGCTGGGCTTTGGCGATAGAGAGTCAAGGTGAGGCATTGGCTGTCAGCCTAGATATGGCGAAGGCGTTCGATCGGGTCTGGCACCGGAGTCTTCTATCGAAGTTACCATCATACGGGCTGCCCGAGGGTTTGTGCAAATGGGTCGCCAGCTTTTTATCCAACAGATGCATAAAAGCCGTGGTTGACGGTGGATGCTCCGATAGTATGGATATCAATGCTGGCGTCCCTCAGGGTTCTGTACTGTCTCCGACGCTGTTTCTGCTGCATATTAATGATATGTTGTCAATTGATGGCATTCATTGTTATGCGGACGACAGCACCGGGGATACTTATTATACAGGCCGTGCAAACATCCCTCGTTCCCTTGTGGAGGAAAGCCGCGACAAACTTGTGTCTGAAATGGATGGTACTCTGTCTAAAATATCCGACTGGGGGCGGCTTAACTTGGTCGAATTCAACCCCAAGAAGACACAAGTTTGCGCGTTCACCGCTAAGAAAACTCCATTTGCTGTGGTTCCTAAATTCCAGAACACACCTCTTACCATCACCAAAAGTATTAGGATGCTTGGCGTCGAGATCTCCAGTGATGTGCAATATCGAAATCACCTGGAGGAGAAGGTCAAGCTGGCGTCGAAAAAACTTGGTGTGCTTAACAGGGCTAAGCAGTACTTCAGTGCGGGGCAAAGACTTATATTATATAAGTCTCAAGTCAGACCGCACTTGGAGTACTGCAGTCACCTTTGGGCGGGAGCACCTGAATACCAGCTTGGACCGTGTGATTCGATTCAGAGACGAGCTGTGAGAATTGTCGACAATCCTAAGCTTACACACGGTATTGAACCCTTAAGTTTAAGGAGAGACTTTGCCTCCCTTTGAGTGTTCTACCGATTGTACAACGGGTTGTGTTCTGAAGAGTTGTTCGAAATGATGCCGACGGCTACTTTTTATAACCGCACCGCTCGCCGACGGCGAGGAGTTCACCCTCACACGCTTGAACCGCTATGGTCGCGTACGGTGCGGTTCCAGAGAAGTTTTCTTCCGAGAACACTCAAGCTGTGGAATGAGCTCCTAGCCGAGGTTTTTCCAAGGAACTACAGCATGGAGTTCTTCAAGAAATGCGTGAAGAGGTTTTTAGAGGGTAGGCAACGCATGAGTGACGCCCCTGGTGTTGCAAATGTCCATAGGCTACGGTGACTGTTTAACATCAGGCAGGCCGTATGCTTGATTGCCACCTTAGTAGTATAAAAAAAAAAAAACACCGATATTCTCTTTCAAATCCACTCTGTTTCTTACGTTATTATTGCGAAGCGGTTTTCATGTTTTACTGACAGAAATGACGACCTCGGTGGCGCAGTGGTGAAACGCGCTGTTACGCTACTTTAACAACAACGCTCGTGGGTTCGATTCCCACACAGGACAAACATTTGTGTGCATGAACATGACTGTTTGTCCTGATCTGGGTATTTTCTATGTATAATAAGTATGTATTTACAAAAAAAAAATGTATTTACGTATGTTTATCAGTTGTTTAGTACCCATAACACAAGCTTCGCTTGTCCGAACCAATAGAGCATGTCTCTTTTTATTTTCAGGAACACCGTTCCTATATGAAATCTATATGTTTGTCTGTGTGTTTGTCTGTCGCTTATTTCGAATATTCGAATTTTGATTTCAGATTCGGATTCAGCATAAAAAAGTAGAATAGGAGTGTTCAGGAACGCCGTTCCTATCTCTTAAGGAACATGGTCAAAATGGCCGACAAAATAAAATAAAAAAAATTGAATTATTATGTAATTGACGAGCCAGGTATTCCTCTGGCAATGCAACCTTGCGCATTCTCAACTGGTTATGCCTGTTGTTAATGTTTCCAATAGTAGTAAATAAAGCATCCTTTTTCGGGAAAATAAATCAGAACCATCCTTAAATATTCATTGGACGTACTTAAACCTATTAACTGTGACAGGCGACGCAGCTGATCCGATATCAATAGAATTTACCTTCCCTTGTACACAAATTAAATTCGTATTCCGATCGAGTAATCAAGACTGACACTGCAACCGCCACATCTGCGGCTCAGACGACCCTTACAAACATAAATTGTAATACGACACGATCAATACGATACTCTATCTAATCGAAATAAGATATATAACGACAGCAAGTAAAAATTTGTACGCCAGTGTTAAAAGGATTAGGTCAGAACCACACGAAGATGACTCGATAGCACATTAGCAACGTAGTAATTCTGGTTTCATTTGTTCCAATGAGTATAAAGTGTCATTGGAAGGGGTGAGTAATCCAAAAGTGTTTTGAAGGGGCCATAACAAATGGCATTGCGAAGTTATCTGACACTTTAATAACTGCTCTAGTGAGTGATGGTGACTTTATAAGCTTAGACGTTTCATATATTTTCTTTCTGCGAAGTTAAAGCTTATGTATTATGCATTTGCTTACCGGCCTTTTCTATTATTGTTAAGTGTATTCGATTAAAATCAATTATATATAATTTATTGTTTATATTGTGCTTCATTCTTCTAAGCGCTATCCCGTTTCCTTATCCATTGGTGGGGTCCGCTACCTAAGCCTAAGGATTTGGCAAATATAGTACTGATTTTTACCCAGCTGAACATTTTACAGGTTAGGTCATACGTCTTTCGAAATATAATTTCTTGAACTTGTAGGTTTCGCAATGATTTCTTCACCACCGAGCTAGTGATAATTATAGAGATAAAGATGCAGCTGATATGATCAAACTAGGTGATACCTATGTCCGGGACACCTTGTAACTACAAGTTGTCACGGATGTGAGAAACTCGTCATCATCAATTATTTAAGGAGGGAAGGAAGGAAAGTAGGAGGGAATAAATTCGATGAATGTAGTATTGCAAATTGGTGACCGTGAATTGGCTGCTTTATGCAAACAGAATTGCAGAATCACCACTTGGAGTGCAAACGCCAGTCACAATGATGACAGTTAATTGTATGAGGAAAGGTTTACAATTGAATGTGAGGAAAAACTAAGATAATACCATACAAAATGAGGAGCTGGGCCCCCCAGCTACTCAATATTATTAAAAATACTCAATATTATTAAAAAACTATTGCAAATAGTTTTTTAATAATATTGAGTATTTGAGTTTATGACCAGCCTGATGGCGGAGTGATTAACAACGCTACTTTAACATTAAGGCTTCGACTATCACTCAAGACAAAGATTTGTGTGTACTTACATGTTTGTTTGTTCTAGTGTTTTAAAGAGAGGCACGGCACAACAAAGCAGCCCATCTGATATTCCACCTCACAGAAAACTAACAACTCCCTGTGTGTTGTGTTGAAAGTGTGGGTGTCAGAAAGCTCGTAAGGAGTTTCCGTATTACGAAACATCATGGGTTAGAGTTTCTATTTTACATCAGGTGGGCCGTATACTTGCATGCCTCGCGACGTTGTATAATATAAATTCAGATATAGCCCCCTCATTTTGTCCAATATTTACTCATTATGTGCATAATACATTATGAGAAATCATCAGACAAAATGAGGTAACAGTGAAAGTTTAAATTTAAGAAAGCTCTGTGATCAAAACCCACCTATAATAATACACGATTCAGAAATAAAGCGAACAACACAATCTTACGATACAACAGTCTCCCTTTTACTATCACGCTAAAACAATAGAATAGAAAGTACACAGTCAAATTGTAAATAACCAAAATATCTCTGTACATCATAATCAAAACATAGCTACGGCAAGAACAATTATGGAGGTGCGTTCAAAAGATGTAGATCAGATAAAAGCAATCTAACCCGTCCGTTTTGGAACAAATAAAACAAAGAACCTTTCAACTGTCGCACTCCCCAACGAGATATTTTATAGTACCCCTTTGATCTGAAGATCTTTCGCTGACCGCAATAAATGCCTCGCTTAAAGAGATAAAAAGTCGAACTGCTTTGTGCTGAAAATCGGTCAAGTGAGTTCAAATGTAATGAAAATCTTTAGGTGCTCTAAGGAAATTTATTTCCTCCAATAACCTACCTGTGCTCTACACTACGCTGGTGTTGGATTTAATCTAAGTCGCTGAGGTAAATTACTTTATTTAGAACTGCTTTATGCGTCTGTTTGCTTGGTTTAGTATATTGTTGTTAGATTAAATGTAGTCAGTGTGGTGGAGTGAGGAATGTTTTTTTATGAAACGTCGAGAAAAAAACAATAAAGGTTCACCTGACTAGAAGTAGTTACCGTAGCCTATCCAACCCCCCTCCCCCCGTTCCCGGTCCCCGGTTCGAATCCTTTCATGTACCAGTAAATTCGTGTTTACGGATTTTTGCACATATAATCACTTGCACGGCCGGTGACGAAAAACATCGTGAGGAATACCCGCGCGTCTGAGAAATTATGTTTCAAGAGACGTGTAAACAAACCTGAGAAAGGTCTGATTTTCCCACTGGGTTCTGGAGGTCTGACGGTAGTTGATCCATCTAAAATCAGTATCTTCGCGAAATCCAAATCCAAAAACGAGATAACGCGAAGAAGAAGACCATAACCTATGAATACTTGCAACACACTTTTTTTTCTTTCATATGCATAGTAAGAAAAACGCGGTAGTCGATGAATATAGGAGCCGAGGAAAGCCAAGAGTCACCTACCACGAACAAATTGGACCGTGTGTTATCGGAAGCTGACATCACCACAAAGATAATGGTATTTGAAAGAGAAGAAATCAGAACCAATGTAAGGATTACGGTTGATGACGAAGTGTTGGAACAAGTGAATGAGATTGTGTATCTTGGATGCCCTTTCAGCAGGGATGCAAGGTACAGGCTGATATGGAAAGAGGTGTGAGTACTAGGGAAAGTGTGAATGGACCGTTGGAAAAACTCCTTTGCAGTAAAAACTTGAGCCAGAAGGCAGCTGTACACAATACAGTGCTGGTCTCAACGCTTACTTACTTATGGAAGCGAGAACTAGGCATAGCAGAGAGTACTCCATGTGCAGACAAGAGACTTGTATAATATAAGCCTTTGTTCCGCACTGGAGTACGTACTGTTTTGATTGTTTCTTTGATTTTTTTTCTTTCTTTCTATTTTTTTGGTTCGGACATGTAGAAACAATGCAGGAAGAAAGAATTACGAAACAGGTAGGTATATAACGCGAAAGTAGAAGGATGTAGGAGCCGAGGAAGGCCAAGACTTACCTACCATGACCAAATTGATCGTGTTCTATCAGAAGGTGATGTCAGGAACCTCAGAAACCGGCGAGCGTACATAAGAAGAGCAATGAATGCTAAAGAAGCGAGTGAGATATGCAAAGATCGAGTCACGTGGCGCTCGGTCCTCTCTGCCTATCTCGCAAGGGATTTGGCGTGAAGTTTATTTATTTTATTTTTATTTATTTATTTAGGTACACCAACAGGTTACATGTTTACATTCTCAATAACATTTTTAAAGGTACTTAAGGTATTTTAAAGGTATTTTTATCAGTGCTCACCTAGTCATAAACTGCACGGTAGGGAAAAAAATTGTTACGATTCCAAAACAAATTTAGCCATTTTTACGGAATAAAAAGATTTTGACTTTGACTTTACTTATTCTAGCATGAAACCCAATTAAAGGTGAACACAACATTTTTGAATACATGGACAAGCATTCAGTACTAACAATAATTATATTAAAAGTAAAATAAAAGTAGGTAGGCAGATCTTAAATTTCATAATTAAAATTTGCTTTTTTGGATGTTTTTGTGAAGTATAGAGATTTTTATTACTATGACGATGACTGTATTTTATGTTTAAATTTCAAAAGGGAGTCGTGGTGAATATCTAAATCGCACTTTCCGTTAACCTCGTTATAGCCAAGTATTCTTGATAAGGGCGCATTTCTTCCGAGATTAGTTCGCGAACCAGGAATGAGTAACGTCTTCTACAGTTTTCTTCGAGAGTTTGACCTAAGGACCGTGTATTTAAGGGAATCAAAGCTATCCTGACAGTCGACTAAGTCATTGGTTAACTTAAACAGGAACACCAAATCTAACATTTGGCGCCGCCTTTCAAGAGAAATCATCTCAAATTTTGATAGACGGTCACTATAATTGGTTCTGTAGCTAAAGTTAGGTGTTTTGGAAGCTAGCTGTCGTGTGAAGGCTTTCTGGACACGTTCAATGCTATCTATGTCCTTTTTATAGAACGGATTCCATACTACGCTTGCGAATTTTAGGTGACTACGAACTAATGAATTATAGAGGACAATTAAAGTTTTAATGTTCTTAAATTTTGTAGTATTGCGCTTGATGAAACCGATCATCTGGAAGGATTTATTGACAATCGCATCGTAATGTGGAGTAAAACTCAGCTTACTATCAAGGGTCACACCCAGGTCACGAATCTGCTGCACCTCTTCCAACACAACGTTGTTGACTGTATATGAAGATGTAAACTTGTTTTTGTTTCTCGTAAACTTAATATGAAAACATTTACTAGGATTTATAACCATGCCATTTTTAGAACACCAGTCGCAAATACGAACGATATCTTCCTGTAGCTCTAATATATCTTGTGTAGTAGATATTGTTTTAAATATTTTCATGTCGTCAGCAAACAGAGTATTTGCTATGTTTGATACAGTCAACAATGTCATTTATAAATACCAGGAACAAAAGAAGTTATAGATAGATATATATATAGTTACTATTACTATGAAAGACTAGTTACTATTACCACCTTTAACAATTGACTTTAACAAATAACTGCACTTTAAAGCATACAAGCTTTAAAGTGCAGTTTTTTGTCACAAACGAATCCCTAAATTTTTTTACCACTTCGTCGACCTGACTAATTCATACATTCGTGCCAAATGGCAGCTTTCTATCTGAGCAGACGGATGGACAGAAGACGGATGGCGAAAGTACGAGTAGGTTCCTTTTAAACTATGAAACTCTAAAAAGATATAGAAAATATATTTCTTTGTGATTTCTAATTGTAATTGGTATAAATAATCATCCATTTGACTAACAATCACAAGTTCTTTGTTATTCCAAAGAATGACTAGTAAATTTCTAGGCATATACCTATCTTCCGACATGTTTTCTGAATAAATGAATGTATTACTCATGTAAGCAGAAATATTCTTAGAAATCCATAAATGTATATTCACCCGCATACGATAAAAAGAACAGAAGGCAAAAAAACCAATAGCAATGTCAATATGATGGACGGAACCTCAATATTCGGCTACATTGAATAAATACGTATTCTCTCGCAAATTACGTCCATGTACAATGAAATGGTACACAAACCATAGCAGAGATGTAGCAGTAGGTTAACTAACGCACTTAAATCTTTTTTGACATAATTATAATCGCTCACGTTACAATGGCAGAATCATCAATATTCAAGATCGCGAACACAGTCGCGAAATTGGCATAAAAGCATGAAGCATCTGTATAAGAGCAACGATTTCAAGCGTTTCTCTGAAGTTATCATACTGTTTTATTCTCTCTGCTGGGCACAAGCGATACATCCGAATTCATGATATGAATTGGTTTGTGCCAATATGTATTCTAATATAAACCGTCCATGCATTATAAACAGTTGACATATAGGAGGTCAGGCTCAATATCTAGGTCACTAAAATTGATAAGCTAATATTGTTCAAGCGTTGATCTATGGTGCTATTGAATTAGTTTAACTACATAATTAGCTTTAATAGGAATGAGCCATTACTATTATGGGTAATGCTACGTTTTGTTCTATTTTCTAGCCATAATAGGTTGAATTGGGCAAAATAATATTTTTAGTTTCATTTCATTATTATTGGGTAGATATCAATCATTATATACAATGTAAACTAGCCCGCGGCATCCGGTGGTTGAGTGGTTAACAGCGGCTACTTTTTTTTTATACATCGACGAGATATGTACAAGTATACGATCCACTTGATGTTAAGTTGTTACCGTAATGTATGAACGATGGCAATACACGAAGTATTTATTACTCGTGTGTTGCCACTCCTGCTGCTACGACAACTTCTCAGAAGCTTCTGGTTACCTCGCTCGCTCGCCTAAACACAACAACCCTCCAGGGAGTTGTTATGCGGCTGCAACTTTAACACCAAGAGTTGTGGCTCATACCCACACAAGACAAGCATTTGTTTGTCTTGATCCGAGTGTTTTCTATGTACCATAAGTATGTATTTGCAAGAAAACAGTACTTACGTATACCTTTATATCAGGCGTCTAGTACCCATTACAACTGCTTCACTTGCTTCGTCGCGAGATGGCGCTGTGTAAACAGATATTCATTTTTATTTAAACTAATAAACAGGCATACTATTAAGTCAAAAAGGATTTAGATATGATTTTCGATACAGATAATCTAACTTTGGTTTAAGCAAGAGTAAATTGTGTAATGTTTATCGGTAGGAAACCTATAGCTCTACTAAATGATACCATCAACCTCAACTTAAATCTGATATTCGAAGTGAATTGATTACAAACATTTAAATCGTGCAAACCAACCTCAATATAATGGTAACTGGGAACTTTACAACAAAAGCAGAATTTTCATAATTACAAAGGTTTCAAACCGACTTTAGTAAAGTTGTAACTTCAAGTGTATAATGAAAACACCAATAATGAAATGTAATGGGTTCCGAATTAGTAAATATATTGCATGTATGTGTACATTGACATGGTCGAATTAAGGACAATCTTCTTTCAGAAGTTAGCAAAAATCATATAATTATGTATGTGTAAAGTCCCTGTGGAAACAACTTACCACATCGGTGTCCATAAACAAATGCGACATGGGAGGCTTCAAGAAAAGAGTCGTTTTGCTAAAATGGCGTCCAGTGATTCCGAGATTTTCTGATGTCAGTGTATCTGTGTATCATAGACTATCAGGCGATGCATATGTTTGTTTTCAGATTTATCAACTATTTATCAATAATACGAATTATTTATCAACTAGCTCTAACGTAAATATATTATTTTAGTAATAGATATAAGTATGATAAACTACTTTGATAGCCCAGTGGATAAAGAGCCGGCCTTTTGACCAACTGGTTCTCAGTTCGAATCCTGGCATATACCACTAAATTCGTGTTTTCGGATTTATGTACATAATCGTATTTGTAAAGTAAACATCGTGAAGAAACCTGCACGTCCAAGAAATTATATTTCGAGAGATGTGTGACCTATGAAAAGACTGATTCTGACGGTCTGACTGAGGTCTAACGACAGTCGCTCCATGTAATAATCAGTATTTTCGCCAAATTTTTAGGCTTGGGTAGTAGACCCCGCCGGTCCTAATAGATTAGGAAACAGGACAACGCTAGGAACAAAATACGAAAAATAAATAAAATGCACATAGATAATAACACAGGCGAGAGAGGTATAAATAATAAATAAATAAATATTGTCGGACAAATTACACAGCGCCACCTAGCCCCAAAGTAAGCGAAGCTTGTGTTATGGGTACTAGACAACTGATAAACATACGTAAATACATTTTTTTTTGTAAATACATACTTATTATACATAGAAAATACCCAGACCAAGACAAACAGACATGTTCATGCACACAAATATTTGTACTGTGTGGGAATCGAACCCACGAGCGTTGGTGTCAAAGTAGCGTAACAGCGTGTTCCACCACTGCGCCACCGAGCTCGTCCTCGAGGTATAATTTGATCAGTGCACCTTCCATAGTCTCCGACTGCTTCAATGGGAAACAGGCAGGCGTAATAAAAATAACAACGTATTTGGAACTGTCTGTCGTATTCAATATATCAACTGAAAATAATGACTTTTGTATATATTACGTCGAGTAACCAAGTATACATCCCGCCTGCTCTGAAGTGAGTACGTTGCCTATTCAGGCTTGCAATACAAGCATTATTGATTGCGTTGCCGCCATTGCAATTAACAACACAAATTCTTTGGAGCTTACTGTTAACCTTATAGATTCGCTGAAACACAACTCTCCAGGGAATTAGGAATGGCTGTGTCCTATGTCTTTTTTGCTAGTGCCTCTTCTGTTAGTTGACACGGTGCACCAAGTGCTTGACTTTGTCTTTAAACAAGATAACAAGTCATTTTCTAGTGTATGAACCAAAAATACCCAAAATTATGCTTTTCAAATTATATGTATCTATCACTTTATGCCAAATCTCTGGCGGGGTAACCAAGCGTCCTTATACACATCACTCGTTTCTTTGACATTTTAAAACTTTCTAAATTCTAGTTACTTAAAAAATTCTATCGTATGTCATACTCGGAACACCTTTACTTTCCTGGATGTACAATAGTCAGATATAAAACAATATATCCGGCCATTTAAGGTGCGTACTGACACGAAAATAACACCCTAACTGAATAAATTGTATTAGTCATAGTCATAGTCATAAAATTTATTGTTTCACGTGGATACATAGTTCTTAATATTAAAATTTGTCCGCAACACATGAGCCCCGTTCGGGCACTACAATATTTCATTGCTTTCGCACGTCTTTACAATTATTATTATTTATTTTTTTTATTAATTTATATTATGAAGTCTAATCAATCAATTGTTATTATATCGTCAAATTTTTAATTACAATATTTCTATAATAAAATTACTGGGATAATGAAGATTATTAATAATTATAATTAATTCAATAACTTGTATTATTAGCATTAAGAATATTATTTTTTTTGTCATATTATTGCATTTTCAGTTTAGAAAAACTCCTATAAATACATTTAGAAATTAAAAATGATTTCAGTTGTGATAGAAATGTAGCATGTTTTTCTATATCTTTGAGGTGATTGGGTAGTTTATTGTAGACTTTAATGGACATATAGTTTGCACCCGACCTTACTATCTCCATATTTGTGTTTGGAAGAGTGAATTTATTGACTTAATGTCCGTAGAATGAACACGTTGAGAAGTCATTTTCTAGAACCAAAAATACCCAAAATGATGCTTTCTAAATTATATCTATCTATCACGTTCGCCAAGTCTCTTACATAGATAGAATAAGCTTTATTTACATAATAATTGTTACAGAATATTTCTTATAAATTGTAAACCATGAACACTTATTATGCAACAAGGCGGCCTTATTGCTAAAAGCAATCTTTTCAAGGCAACCTTAAGGTAACGAATCGGCGTACAGAGAAGGTAGGGGGGTTAGCAAGGAAGGAAAATTTATTCTTATTAATATTACTATATATAGGTGTAAATATATATATACATGTGTGTACAAATACTAAATAACAATACATATAAGCGTCCTTACACACATCACTGGTGCACTAGTTACATATAAAATACTATTGTATACTCGGAATAGGTTTACTGTCCTGGATATACAGTAGTTAGTTAGATATAAAACAAATCCGGTTATTTAAGGTGCGCACTGACATGAAAATAACACCCTAACTGGGTAAATTGATTGTCCCATCTACCTACCCTGCCTATTTAATCAGATATCGCAAACCAATAAAACACTTGACGGTACATAAAAGCTCCGCTCACTAACGGAGTGTTTTAACGCCTAAATATCTCACTGAATCATGCCTACTGACTAATTGGAGTATACTTTAACCAATAAGCCAATAAGTGACGTGATGTTTAATCCGTGAACTAGCTATTAAGAGCTGCGTGTACTGCTTCGTAGGACTGACCCGTAGCGGTGACTTTTTTTACTATTCAAAATCGTCTCATTGGTTCTCCATAAGTTATTTCTTTCCCATCAGAGATACTCCTTGCTACGTGCGCCCATAGATCCATCTATAACGAGACAGTAACAAGAGAAAACTTGAAAGAGTGAGTAATAACTGTAGCTTTTGAATAAATTAAGGACAATATTTATTGTCTTAATATCTGATATGGTCCTCCTGCACTTCTATCATCGAACCCACGAGGTTCTATTGATATCAGAATTAAAATTTTTACTAATATAAATAAATTATATTGAAATTTTCCTCGAAGATCCTTTGTGAGTAACACGGGCGTTACTGAATTGACAAACTAGAATTACTAAAGTAAAATAAAAACACACAATATACCATTTTACAGAAATAAATACACATTAAGCGTATCTTGCCTTTATCGTAATATCCAAAAATACAAATTTTTATGTATCACATTGGAAGTAAGGACCTTAAAAAGAATGCGAAAACAGTATTAATATATTCTATGCTACGATATAATCTTCTTCTACTTCCTTGCGTTATTCTATTCACTATCCATTAGGGTGTGCGGGGTCCACTACCTAAGTCTTAGGATTTGGCAGAGACACTGATTTTTATATCGAGCGACTGTCGTCAGATCTTCACGACGCAGAGGAAAAAACACATCTATCTTAGGTTAGGTCACACGTCTTCCGAAATATAATTCCTTAGACGAGCAAGATATAAATATAGTATACATAAATTCGAAAACACGAATTAAATGGTACTTGCTTACACTGAGATCCGTACCACGGACCGTGTCGTTGAATGTTAAGTCGGTTTTTTATCGACTGGCCTATCACTACTCCTTGCTACTATATACTTATAGAAACAGTCTATATCACGTAGAATATATTTATATATTTTTTTAATAATGACGACACTTTAACGACAGTAAGTGCCTTAACTACGTTGACTTTAGCAATTCCGTTCTTAAATGTGGTTTGAGCGGCGGGCGGTATTTCATATGGCTTAACAAAATCGCTTTAGAATTTCGCTTTTGCTTTCTGTGATTCATTTCGCAAACACGAAAAGTCGACCGCAAACGTGATGAGTATTCCACCAAATGCGGTCAGTGTCAACAAAGTGGAGCTAAGATATTTGTGGTTGCGAGAATATGTAGGGGGCTAAAGCTGTCGGTTGGGTATTTAGAGACTGACATATAGCAAGATATTATTAGATATATATGTCTCTAAACGGAATACAATATTTACTACATACTTTTATAGATTATTATTTATTTATTTGTGCATATAATATTAAATAAATCTTTTACTTGTAATAAAATCTATTAAGTATACCTTTGTAACACTGCCTGGCGTCAAACCTAGACAGAGTATCTTGGGCAGCTGTTTCTTCCTTAGACATTAAATTGTAATACTTCATGTATATCAAATTACACATGAGACACGCTAGATATCAAATTAGTATTACATAACCGGTCGCATGGAATGAGATACGTAATGGTAGATATTATAATTACATATTACACATTTTCAGATCACTTTCAAAATTTCTATAAAAAAAGTTATCTTTACTAGCATTATTGGTTTAAACTAATTTTTTTTTTAATATGTCGGGAGGCATACACGCATACGGCCCACCTGATGTAAAGCGGGTACCGTAGACTATTAACGCTTGCGATATATTGAGTATCACTCGCGCGATGCCTCCTCTGCTGCTTACACAGCAACTCCTTGGGAGCTTACTGGTGACCTCACTCACACGCAGTAACACAACAATCCTCGAGGGAGTTGTTATTTGGCTGCGGTTTTCTGTGAGGTGGCGGTACTTTCTCAGACGGGCTGCTTTGATGCGCTCTACCTCTCATAAATGTTAATTCAATATATAAAATTATTGTCATATCAAAGATATTCCAATAATATATTTTTATACATATTTTTTCTAAATACTCCATTTTTAATCTACCGAGTCTAGGTAAGCTTGTATTGAAGACCATTACTCGACGTTTGTCAATTCAACGATATTTTCCATTCGCAATTTGCAGCTGTAAAGCCTTTAAGAACATTAGTACAACTAAGTGGGCGTAATGGTAAAACGTAAACGTAACCCTATCTATTCATATATTAACGCGTTCCCGTGCGGAGTTGGCAGAGAGAACCGTATATCTTGGCTTATTCCAATTACCTATTTTTAGGGTAATACAATTATTCATGACAAGAGTTATTAATATTAAAAAGCTAGTAACGTGTGTAAGGATAGAGTCATGGGCCGCTCAGTGCAGTCTGCCTACCCCGCAAGGAACTTGATGGGAAGATGTAGATAGATTGGGTATTACGAGCATTATGATATACTGTCATAGCATTTATTTAAATAGAATTGCGCCACATCGTGCCTTAGTTTTAATCTTTCGAGATGTCTCTTCCATAACCCAACAACAAGCTATATGTTAATTAGGGCTACATTTTGCAAGTCAATTTTAGAGAGCTTAATATCATTTTTCAGCACTGGATAACGTTAGGTAATTTAAATTAACATTGGTAGTAAGTATTCATTTAATATAATGTTAATGTAAATTACATTAAACTTTATTTCTTATGTTTTCTTCCTAGTATTATCGCCTTTCCTAATCCAATAGAATTAGCGGAGTCCGGTACCTAAGCTTAAGGATCTGATGATGATTTTTTTGGCAGTATTTTTATCAGTGCTCACCTAGTCATGAACTGCACGGTAGGGAAAAAATTGTGACGATTCCAAACAAATGTAGCCATTTTTACGGAATAAGAAGATTTTGACTTTGACTTTGATTTTGACATGGAGATATTTTCGTCTGACCTCCACGACCCAGAGGGAACACCAGATCCTTACTTAGTCACACGGCGTTTGAAATAAAACTTCTTGAACTTGCATGTTTCCTCATAATGTTTTCCTTCACCGCCGAGCAAGCGATAATTACAAATACGTACTTAAATCCAACAAAAGTGTGGCTCCACCAGGATTTGAATCCAGAGCCGGCGGTTAATAGACCGATTCTTTATCCACTGAGCTATCACTGATCTTACTGCCTTTACTTTTCAATACTTCACTATGATTACACACCTCCTGCAATACTAGGGAGGTAAATGTACTCATTCAGTTTATTAATTTTATTTATTTGATCAACTTCGATATGTCATTTGCAATTTTCTTTATCAAAGATACACTGATTACTGTACCAGCCTGTTCGTTACTCTTGTAAACTTAATACTTAATTTTATGAAGCCATTCATTTCGAAGTAGTCAGAATCAATTACATTACTCGAACTCACAGTAACCTAATAAAAGTACCTCAAAGTAAGAATAAATGAAAATACGGTGTCTTATCTTGAAGTTAGGAAAAGTTTCACTATTCCTTCGATGGCTATCTTTATTTACTTAGTTTCGTGAATTAATTTAGCTTTAGAGCAAAGCTTTTGTTACGAATAATTTTAGTTTAATAACATTTTGAATGATAATATTGCTATTGATTTAGTTTTCGTGTAGGTAGGTATAGGTTAACCAACTTTATCGTCTATTTATTGATGCTGACCACTCAACTGGCATTCTGGTTCCAAACAACTTTAAGGGCTACTTAACTAAATTTATCAACGGAATTGTATCTTTAAATAGTTAGCCATAAAGTGCGATATCAATTTTCAATTGTTACACTGATTTACTAAAGTTTGAATAATGTTACTAGATAATTTCAGCATTAATAACTCGGTATAGGAAGTTCTAATACGTAAGCTAACTAGCTCTTAGGGCGGCTATAGTCAGTGCGTTCCGACCTTACGATACGCATTAACAACTGCTCTCCTGACCAATAAACTGACCGGATTGGTACAGTAGTGCACTAAATGCATGCGTTTATGAATAGTTTTATTGCTGCTTATTATCTTCGTAAATGTTTTATGAACAGACGGCGTATATATCACTTACACACTAATCGTCGCCCAAACAGCATTTCAAGGGAAATTCACTACTGCGTGTATATATTCATTATTACGCGAAGATGAAGAAAATATTTTAATTACTTCAGAATATCGATCAAAAGTTTTTATGGATTATCAGCGAAATTAAAAGACAACTTAAACA
Source organism: Pyralis farinalis (assembly GCA_947507595.1). Taxonomy (NCBI): domain Eukaryota; kingdom Metazoa; phylum Arthropoda; class Insecta; order Lepidoptera; family Pyralidae; genus Pyralis; species Pyralis farinalis. Next base: position 11,023,044 of record OX382273.1, read on the forward strand.
TCAAAGCTTATTTCGAGCTCCTGTATGCGTCCTTTAGACGAACTTCGTTGATTAGGCGTTCGGGTCGATATATTTGTTCATGTTCAGTATAAAACCGCTTTTTTACGACAATGATACACATTCGTGGGGTCGGTTCGTCAAAGGTTTCGTATTGTAAGCTTTATCTACATAGCTGTATTTCCGGATAATAAACGCGATTAATATATATATACGTACCGTGTCAAACACTGTAACCAGTTATTCATTATGATTAGTGCGTATCAGGTCCCGCCGTATGTACGCTCATATGGTCATATAGGTCTCCGGTTCGAAGCCCACTAACAGCAGTCTCTTTTTGTACATTTTGGCTATTAAACAAGCAATTCTCATAGATATATAAATAGTATAAAAAACACCGATAGAAGCTCAGTCTCCTATTTACTACTTAAGGAATATTTCTACACACCCATACCTACATTTTATGGACTTATTTTATAAAGTACGATATAGGTCAAGAAGTAGCTTAAATGTGAACCCAGGCTACGTAAAATTTTGACAAAATCTAGTCGTTTTGAGTGACAGACAGCCAGAGAAATCTGTTATGACTTTTACATCAATAGTAGAGTCCGGCTGCAACGCAATTAAAAACAAAATGTCATATACTAACTCAACTCCGATATTATACAAATACAAAAATGTATTATTTTGTATTTTTAATACCATTTCGCACAAGTTGCCGGCATAAGGACGGATCGTCAAATTCGCAGGAAAGCTCTGCGACTCGGCGATAAAACGCTTAGTCGGAATAGCTGCGGTTCGTCTGAAGCAAACTCGGAGTTGTAGAGAATCGCTGCGCAACCTTTGCTATATAGCCCAAAGCACAAGCGCAAGCAGGAAGATTTACACGAAATGCCAGATATTTTTACCATCATTATTTCTCTATAGTAACGATGTCAATTCGCAGATTTCGTATAATAATAAATCAAACCTTATTATTATAATAAACCATAGAAATACACATCTTGAGATTACAGGTCTTTAGTTTAGCAGTATAAAGAACTTTCCTCTTAAGTTGTTACCGATGTTGACTTCAACAATGGTGTTTGATCGAGTCTGGTGCCTGTCTTACTGTCTATTGATTTCTACACACCATATTATCAATTATTGATGGCATTCTATCTCTAAAATCAGGAACATACAGCTGAATAATATCAGGGGGCACGGCAGTGCCCCCGCCAAGTCGAGCGCGAAGCAAACACTGCCGTACCATCCTTTACTGGAACCATTTCGCCGCATTTTCAGGCCCCTATTTGAGAACCTCTGGATAAGACCAGAACGCAGAAATTTTCGTCATCCAGTAAGCTATAATCACATACTTAAAATCCAAAATTTCAAGTCTGTAGGTCATTTAGTTCCGAAGTTAAGCGAAAGCAAAGTTTCGCATTTATGACACTCACTCATGATCATCAAAATAGAACTAGTACTTCCCATAAACTCCGAGAGCTGAAATTTGGTATAGAGTTAGGGTTTAATGGCCACATAAAGGGAAAACTATAAAAACTAGGATAATCGAAGATCTGGAGTACCTGGTGACCCTGATTAGAAAACACAAGAGCCCAACCAAACTATTAGAGATCGACATACCGCCTTTACAAAAAATGTTTAACTTGGTGGGCCGCTTCATTTGATGTCAAAAATCGAAGGTCTGAAGTATCTGATGAAGAACCCTCAGCTGGTCTCAGCTGTATTAGAGATATGGTAATGCCCCCTTCTACTATGAGAAAAAAACGGTGTCAAATAAGAAAATCTAATAAAATAAATCAATATGTCCACGTTTCTACAAAAAGAAGTGAAATCCCACCAAAAACATTCTGTAAAAAACTAGCCAAGTCTCGACGGAGCTGCTTGTTTATCTCTAAAAGGTAATGAAATCTAGACAAAGTCGTGCCAAGTCTAAGGTTCCTTACTGTGATTTCTTTATTATTATAGTTAATGTTGTGTGACTTGGCCGTTGAAGGGTACACAAGGGTACAAAACCAGGTGATCCATGACACCATTGCACCAATCTGTCGCCAGAACCGCTACCCATTGACGATGGAAAATTGCCACTTGGAAAACGTTGATTCAATAACCAGTCAATTGTAGGCTTGATAAAGCTGCGGATTTCAATAATACTTACGTATAGGCGAGAATGAAACAAACAATATAAAAAAATATTTCCAGTACAGACGGACTTCTAATCATTGATAGAAGTCCGTCTGTACGTCTATTTTATGTTGGATCGGTGGTCGATTTGACGCTCCAAAAAGAAGAGAGCAGAAGTCAGCATTGTCAATGCTGAATGCATGTGTTGCACAATCAACAACAGCCTAAAATGAGACACTAGCGTCCAATTACCAATACCAGTATGGGCTATTATCTCGCTTAATAAACATAGGTAGTTACAACAGATATAAAATATATATATATATATATATATATATATATATATATATATATATATATAATATATATATATATATACAGATACAAAATTGACTTGTACCCACTAACGTATAAAGAACGTAACGTATTTTCAACGGCCAAGTCACACAACATTAACTATAATAATAAAGAAATCGCAGTAAGGAACCTTAGACTTGGCACGACTTTGTCTAGATTTCATTATTTTTTAGAGATAAACAAGCAGCTCCGTCGAGACTTGGCTAGTTTTTTACAGAATGTTTTTGGTGGGATACAAAATGACGGAAATAGATCTACACATACTCGTATTATCTCTATCGCTCTATAGCCATCGGCCTGGTTTTCTATCTGCGATTTACTCTGCGTTAAACTTAGGTGACGTTTTCTGAGTTGTTGTTAACTTTCAATTTATTTATCTAAATAAAATAACGTGAAATAGGCAGATAATTATTAAAGCTAACATTTTTACATGCATTATAATTTGATGGAGTAGCTGTTGTTAGTATTTCCATGTTACATGTGATAGAATCAAAAATGAGGATATCCGCAGTAGAACTAAGGTAACCGACGTAGCCCACAGGATAAGCAAACTGAAGTGACAGTGGGCCGGCCACATAGTTCGTAGAACGCTGGGGAAGAAAGGGTCTCGAATAGTGTCCCTGCACTGGTGCACGCAGTGTGGGAAGACCCCCCACTAGATGGAGCGACGACCTCAGGAGGTTTGTACGGAGTCGATGGATGCAGGTGGCACAGGATCGAGATGAATGGCACTCTAGAGGTGACGTCTATATTCAGCAGTGGACGAATACAGGCTGAGATGATGATCATGATGATGAGTTTGGCAGTAATAATCATATAGACAGATAGAGTTACGGCGGTAACAAAGTAAAGATACATTTTTATTTACTTATTAAGTGCTTTATAAAAGTCAGTTAAATAATAAATTATAAACCGGCATTTTCATCTAAACTACTTTGTGCGCTTCCGCTACCGATTAGTTCATACGAACTAGCGCCGGCCGTCACCCACCCACTACCCTTAGTAGATGCGCCGTTAGTAGTCGTCTCTGCCTCGGTCTCTGCGAATGCCCGCCATCTGAAACATGAACCACATGCACCCGTCATCGTTGCTGCCCTAGCTCTTTTGGTCGTCTCTACGGCACGTGTTTCGCCTCTTCACGAGGCATTCTCAGGTACTGTAGATGTTAGTCGTTAGATCGAATCTAACTAAAGACTAAACATCTACAGCGCCATGGCTATACATGTGTCGCAAGGTGCGAAAATCCTCTAGACAATATTATCAACACAAGGCAAACAAAGAACATGTTATTCAGGTATATTACTTCATCGCATCACTAGCGCGGATATAAGGCAATCGCATCATCAATCGTCTTCTTCTTTCTAGCGTTATTCCGTTTCCTAATCCATTAAGATTAGCTGGGTCTAAGCCTAAAAATTTCTGTGTTTCTGTTACGTTACTTTGACACCAACGCTCGTGAGTTCGATTCCCACACTGGACAAACATTTGTGTGCATGAACATGTCTGTTTGTCTTGGTCTGGGTATTTTCTATGTATAATATTAAATCGTATTTACGATACGATGTTCGAACAGGGGACCTTTAACTCAATAGGCCGATTCCTTATCCACTGGGCTATCACTGCCATTAGCATCGTCAATGGTATTGTACTAAAATAGTATAAATTGCTATCTGTCGTGACTTGTACCACCCACCTGTCGGCAGCTCTTTACTCGTAACAGCTTTGTTGGCTCGTTACGTCTTTCGTGCAGCAAGCGAATAAAGTTTTCTTTGACGTATTTGCATTCGCCATATAGCACAACTCCTTTAGATTTCCCACTGTAAACGCCTTTATTGCCCGAAAAAGTCATCAGTAAGATTTGTACATCAGTGAATCTGTCATCGTACATTTAGAGGGTTGATAAAACCAGGTAGGACTTAGAAACTCGTAGTATGCTAACTAACAATCAACATTACAAAGCCTCGTGGAGAGTCAAATACATGTCGCATAAACGAGCACAAACAGTTGTATTTTTTTATACAACGTCGAGATGAACGCCAATGCATGCTTGCAACATAGTAAGTATCATTCGCGCGATGCCACCTCTGCTCCAATGAGCTCCAGGGAATTGTTTGGCTACGGTTTTCCATGAAGTGGAGGTATAAGAGGATTACACCGATAAACGTCACGGCACTTACCGGTTTATTGGTTAAAATAGTCATTAGTCAGTAGGCTCGGATCGCTGTGATATTTAAGCGCTAAAACACTACGTTTTGGTAAGAGGAGCCTTAATACCCAGTCGTGAGGTTTATTAGTTTGTGATGGTAAACAATCGTACATGATCACAACAGCCTAGGCGTAAAAGTCTTGTGGTATACATCTACAAACGGTACTATTGGATTCCTAATTCGTATGAAGTAACTTTTGGTAGACAGATGCTCAAAAATTTGTGTAGGTCAAATTACCCGTAAATTTGACTTTCACAAAATACAATCTTAATCTATTTAACTGCTGAATAAATAACGCGAAAACTAAACTTGCCATATTTTTTATTTTGATAAGTTCGTTTATCATTTGAATCTCAGCGCATCAGCGATGCGTCGAGTTTGTAATCCAGTTCGCAAAAGAAATGGAATCAAATTTGAAGAGCTCGGTGGCGCAGTGGTGAAACAACGTTCGTGGGTTCAATTCCCACACAGTACAAACATTTGTTTGCATGAACATGTCTGTTTGTCTGGATCTGGGTATTTTCTATGTATAATAAGTATATATTTACAGTATTTACGTATTACAAAAAAAAATATTTACGTACGTTTATCAGTTGTCTAGTACCCATATCACAAGCTTCGCTTACTTTAGGGCTAGATAGTACTGTGTAATTTGTCCGACAATATTTATTATTATTTATTAAATACCCAATTTCAGTAATGTCGACCGCATCCTGCCTTGTAATGGGTTTATTTATCTCTATGTTCTCCATCTTCATCTCTACCACACAAAGTCGTTAAGCTAAGCCAAGCTTTATGCTGCTTAAAAATACTGGCTCTAGCTATTCACCGAACAAGTTATTATTTGACTGCGGTTTTCTGTGATATAGATGTACTTTCCCGACGGGCTGCTTTAATGCACCCTACTTCTCTTAACAACGCCACATTCTTAGGATTAGGTAGCGTACTCTGACAGTCCCAAAAGATTAGATACGGGAGAACACTAGTTGAAGTGAGAAAAGAATCCTAGCAGCGAGACGAGTAAGAGTTGACGTGGATAATATTAATATGATGTGCAGTATCAGAGAACACGCATAGAGAATTAGCTAAAAACATTGCACTATAACTCGGTCATGCGAAACTCGAGACATACTTAAAGACATAATGTATTCACATTGAGTCATGCGGTATCAGTTAAAGCGGCGATACATCACCCACCAGAGTGCCACGCCTCATGATTACTGGCTACACTATGAATACCGATCGCTACCGACCGTACACGCCCACCGTCAAACTGACGTATAGAAAAATAAAAAGATCATTTTCTATGCTATTTACATGATAAGAAGTAGTTAAACAACATTGTTTTAGTATTTCAGACAATTTTTAAGAGAGGTAGGGCGCAGCAAAGCAGTCTGTCTGGGGATGTACCTCCACCTCACAGAAAACCGCAGCCAAATAACTCTCCGGGAGGGTTGTTGCGTTCCTGCGTGTGCGTAAGGTCACCACTAAACTCGTAAGTAATTGCTATGCAAGCAGCAGAGGTGGCATCCCGTGAGGAATACTTATTCCATTGCGAGCGTTCATAGGTTACGGTAACTGCTTTGCCATTAGGAGCACCATATGCTTGGATCCTTCTCCTCCCGTCGTTGCATAAAAAACCTTTTAAACACCATTGTTTTAGCATTTCAGAACATAGTAATAACGTGTGTCTTTCCCAAAGAAAGCCACTCTCCTCGATCCTGAGCCATCAGCATTCATCGTTCTGTACAGATCTTTTCAGATCATCACTCCATCTAGTGGGAGTGTCACCCAGGCTTCATGTACTAGTATAAGTAAGCGATCCCAGACCTTTTCTCCCCGGCGGTTGTCGGTCCTACGAGTAATGGTGGACCCACTACCGCTTCAGTTTGCAAAATTATGAGCTATGTTTTCAGGGACAGGCCCACCACTCATTCCCACCACTGTGTCTCCTGTTTAGCCAGAATTAACAGCGGCGACCACCAAAAAGGCAATAAACAGTGAAGTCCATTGCCGTACCGGGGGGTTAAACTACTGCTGCCTTGGAACTCACAACGAATTTAATCAGAAGAAATTTATAAGAGTAGCGAGGGGTGCCTTAATACGCAGCAAAGAGGTTAATTAGTTTGTAAATAAAGTAATACCTATATTTACAGTGATGGAAAGTGACTCTCAATATCTTTGAAAAAGTTATTCAATGATACCCCATACGACGGGGTGCATTAATAAAGAAAACACCCCTCTACAAGTGTAGGAGTCGTACCCTTATTTGTGTTTTTACTTTGTTGACGTTATAAATATTTATATAGCCATAGCAAAATTTTACTCGAGATGTACATGCAGACAGAGAAACGTGTCGAAACTATAAAAGTTCCTATTTTATTACGGAACTCTCAAAATGAAATACTTACGTAATTAAAAACTCAACTCCTTAGGAGCTTACTGGTGACTTCACTCACACGCAGAAACACAACAACCCCCTAGGGAGTTGTTATTTGGCTGCGATTTTCTGTGAGGTGGAGGTACTTCCCCAGACTGGCTGCTTTGATGCGCCCTACCTCTCTTAAAACATCCAAACCAAGACAAACAGACATGTTCATGCACACAAATGTTTGCATTGTGTAAGAATCGAACCCACGAGCGTTGGTGTCAAAGTCGCGTCATTCGTCTGCAACCCGCAACTTCATTCCGGTATTACATGAGAACCGCTTATTGTAACTGTAGTTCTAGAGACTAGCACTTTCGAACAAACAAACTTTTTAGCTTTATATATGAGTATAGATGTGTATACAATCCAGTTTCTTAACAGGCTTCACATAAATAATCTATATTCAAAATCAGTTTTCAATGGTGAGGATTTTCTTTTTTATGCATTCCTACACATATACAGCCCACCTGATGTAAAGTGGTTACTGTGACTTATGAACGCTCAGGACCTATGGACATAGCATCTGCTCAGGAAATTAGTTGTAACTGCTACTCACTCTCAGAAATACAACAACCCTCTAGGGAGTTGTTTGGCTGTGGTTTTCAGTGATGTGGAGGTAATTCCCCAGACGAGCTGCTTTGATACACCCTACCTGTATATATAACGTACAAACGATTACTATAATCAAATTGAAACTCTCCTTTTAAAAGTCGGTTAAAAAAGAGTTGTTTTCACATTGTCATAGTACTTTGGACCTAACGTATTGGAAATAACAACGTTTTTTATTTGAACCATGGTGGGATCAGTTAAGGCCGTCATGCATCAGCCACACCTAGTGATTACACGAAGCGATAGGTATCTCCCGCTACCGACGGCGACGCGAAAGTACACACGCGGCATGTATCTAACACATTGTGAAGTGCACTTTATAACATGTTTCATTAGCGGTATTTTATAAAATATTATTATCTAATTATGAGAACAACGGGTGTATAATATTATTTTGATAAGACATTCTATTCGAGTAGAGATGCCATGGTATCTTAGACCTCCATCTACATACCTATATCTTTTTTTTAAACAATTAGATTAGCAAACAAAAGCACGCGGCCCGCATCAGATAGTAAGCGGTCGCCGCAACCTATTGACGCCCGCAACATCCGGGGATATTACTCGCGCGCTGCCAATCTTGTGACATAAGGCTGTTTCGTCATAGTACTCACCATTCAAATCGGAACACAGCTATATAAATATAGCTGCTGAGCGGTAGAAATAGGTGAGACAGAGGTACCCACGCAGACGACTTTTGTACAAAGTCTCCCTCTGGTAAAATGTAATGCTTAGTCTCTTGCGGGATAGATATGGAGAGCATCGAGTGCCACATAACTCGAATTTTAAACATATTACACATACATATCGTCATGCCTGTCTCCCATTGGAGTAGAAGAGACTATGAAACACCAGGTGCACTGATCCAAACATGAGGTATGTTTCTCACTTTTTCCACATTCATAAACCTCTTCATGCATGCTCTTCGGTTATGGGTGCTTTTGATTTGGCCCTGTTTCTGAACATCACCAATTTGATCTATATGTGTGCACCTAAAGCGGGGATATCATCACTCACACTTGCTCGATACACTTATTTCGTAACTCTTTTGTCGTTCACTTCTTTAACATGGCATTCTTCAAGAAATGAGTGAAGAGGTATTTGGAGGGTCTGCAACGCATGAGTGATACCCCTGGTATTGCAAATGTCCATAGGCTATGGTGACTGTTACCATCAGGCAGGCTTAGCTCTTCTCATGTATGCTCGCCGGTTTCCTTCCATCACCTTTGATTTGATGACCATGATTCCTGACATCACCTTCTGATAAAACACGACTAATTTGATTATGACAGGTGAGTGTTGACCTTCTTCAGATCCACATTTTTCGACTTTCACCCAGTCTTTCGTCAGTTTCTTGGCTGTTTCTAGAATGTCAGGTGGAGTTAAATTTTCATCAGTATCATCGGTGTTGATTGACATTTTTGCTACTAAAGTTTTATCCAACAAAATATTACTCAAATTCGTATGTACGAAATAGCGCCAAAATGGAAAAAGTCTGTTATTGGTTTATTGGCTCGGATCCAGGACGCATGCGCGTTGCGCGCCTAGCGCGCTCACCACAGATAATGTGTACTTAAATTGAATTGAAACCTCCTTGGTCGGGACACATGTACTTTAATAATTAAAAAAATGTTTTAAAGCATTGTTTTGTTAGGAGAATAATGCTTTAATTTAATTTTTTCATTTTCTTAAAGAAGTATGTAAATAAAATATACCAATAAAATTCTGTATTTCATTTCATAATTAGAATATTACCGAATGAGATTATATAAATAATATTAAGAAACATTTTAATAAACATGTTAGATTCTAAACAAAATGTATATACGAGTACTTATTTTAACAAGATATTGAGCAGTCAGAACCCGTTATATACGTTTTTCCATGCATTTCGCGGTCGTATACGACCACCCGGGTTTCGAAGGGTTAATTTATAAATCATTTTTAAAAACAAAAAGAAAATTGAAACTGTAACGATTGTTAAGATGTGTTTTTAACATAAATAAATAAATGAAAGGTTTATTTACTATTTATCTCGGGTAAGGAAAAATCACCCTTCTAAGATCACAGTTTCGGAGAAATAGGAAAATAAAATAAATAAATAATAAAACATCGTTTTTTATTTAAAAAAAACTGATACCTTATTCTCGTACTGACTCGTATTGACTTTTAAACATTATACTCATGCATCCATTCATACAAAGAATTAAATATTATGAGATATGGATGTTTTGAGATGTAGATATTTTGTAACTTGGACATTATGAGATACGAACGTTTTACAACCATATGTCATTTTGCAACTTGAACGATATGAGACGAAAGGCAGCTTCTTTGTACAACTGTAGCGCATCGAGCGAGAAATACATTCTCGCTCATTGGAATCGCTATAATTGAGTACTATGCGGTTCATGAGAAGTTTTTCTCCGAGAACTCTAACCTGTGGTATAAACTCCATACTAAGGTTTTCCCAGGAGACTACAGAATGAATGTCTTCTAAGAAGGAAAAATGATTGAAGAGGTTGTTCCATGGTCGAGAGCTAAGGAGTGACGTGCCTGGTATTGGTAGTGTCCAAAGGCTAAAATCTAGTTATTTTAGCTTTTGGACACTACCACTACATAAATGACATTAGTAATACAATACATTTGCTGCGTATATCTTCACGCCTGGTCCCTTGCGGGGTAGGCAGAGAGAACCGCTCTTTTCATGCACGCTCGCCGGTTCCTAGGGCTCCTGATATCACCTTCTGATAAAACACGACCAATTTAGTCATGGCAGGTTAGTCTCGGTCTTACTCGGCTCCTACATCCTTCCACTTTTGCATTGTATATCTGTTTCGTCATTCTTTCGTCTTGCATTATTTATACATGTCCGAACCAACGGAGCATGCCTTTTCTTATCTTAACACCGACATTGCTTTCTTTCTTACATTTACTATGATATATCAAAAATGTTGCTTTCAGCTAACATACCGTAGTATCACTAGCTGCACCCTGCCAGTATTCCGCGAGAAAACGCTTTTTCTTTCTTTCTTTTTCCTCGGCTTCTAAGAATCATATCTTGATATTGAATAGCCTTCCTCAAGAATTGGCTAGCAAAAGGATTTATTTTTTGATCCGACTGGTTGTTCCAGAGACGGAACTTCAAACAAATAAAAATCAAACAAGTTTGCCTTTTAGTTATTAGTATAGATAACATTAATTTTAGAGTACTTACGTAACCATCAAATTTTTACTACATTTTCCTATTTTATTTTATACTAGCTGTGCCCGCGACTTCTTCCGCGCGGAAAAGTTTTTTTTTTATTATTTATTTATAAAAATGAAGAAATATTCTAAAATAAAGGTAGCCTTAGTTACTCCTTATTACATCAGCTATCTGCCAGTGAAAGTCCCGTCAAAATCGGTCCAGCCGTTTCAGAGATTAGCCGGAACAAACAGACAGACAAAAATTGTAAAAATATTCATTTTGGTATATGTACCGTGTATACATCCATATGCATTTAGTAAAAAGCGGTTATTTAAATATTACAAACAGACACTCCAATTTTATTTATCTGTATAGATATAGATGTATAGATATTTTTTTCTATTGTATCCTATTTTACGTTCCCTTAGTGCAATTTTCCTTACTAGGAGCTTATTTTTATATACAGCGGCGTTTTTCACACATCTGATGCAAACCCGTAGACGATGAACTCTTGCAATACAAGACGTATCCCTTGTGCCTTGTCACCCTCGCTACTAATATAGCAACTCCTCTGGAGATTACTGGTGACTGGATACGGAGTTATTACCGGAGAATACAACATCCCTCCAATGAGTTGTTATTTGGCGCCGATCTTCTGTATTTCCCCAGTCGCCCGCTGCTTTGATGCGCATGTTAATAAGCTGGGAGCACACATGCAGGGAGGTTAGATTATGTTCTGAATTTAATTGAGCAACTACTCCATGACGCTTAGCTTTATTTTGTCTACTTTCTGTCAAAATGTATGGCTCTATGTAGCTCAAATTCAAACTAATAATCGGAAAATGCACACTTCCCTATTCACGACCCCGACTTTTATACATAAACACAGACGTCCTAGGAGACTTAAAGTGTAACAACCAGTTCTGTGACAGTAACTGAAGACAAAGTTTCGAATCGACAAATGGACTTCACAATTCAAGAATATATTTTTGAAATGTTATGTCATATTTTATGTTCGAAGTTGTAGCACTCTATTCTTCTTGAAAATGTATGGAGCTTTTATGGTATCAATGTAGTCATTTATATTCCGGATTATAGTCTGTTATATTCTAGACTTGCTGTTTTTGAACAGATATTGTGTAATATGATACCCATGTAATAAAGTTTATTTTCCAATTAAGTAACAACAAACATAAATACAAAAAAAAATTCTTACCTACCAAATTCCAGAACAAAGTGTGTACATAATGTTTATAGTTCGGTTACAGTACAGGTGAAACACAGCGTGTAGGTATAGTGATTTGTAAGTAAACAATTATACCTATATAATTAACTTTTCCTTTAAATTAACTTATAATTAACGTTTCACTAACACAATATGTTAAGTTACCGAGAGGGTAAGTATTGGTTTGATAATGTTGTTTATAATTTGGCTAGCAAAAGAACACATTATTTATCTGACATTAAAACTGTTTCGTTTACAATAATTTGTGGATTCGACATTATACTACGTCTCGGTACACACTCGTTCTAAATCTAGACATACTATTTATTTTTAAAGTAGTAGTAAAGTTTTTACATTTCAAAAACTGAAACTCTGACAGCGTTCGTAATGATAACGTAAGAAAGAGGTCTGAAAGAGAGTGTCGGTGTTAAGATAAGAAAAGGCATGCTCCGTTGGTTCGGAATGTAGAAAGAATACGGGATGAAAGAATGACGAAACAGGTATACAATGCGAAAGTGGAAGGATGTAGGAGCCGAGAAAGACCAAGACTAACCTACCATGACCACCATTTTGACGACGGCTAGGTGGCTCAGTCGTGAATGACACGACAGTAACACTAACGCTCGTGGGTTCGATTCCGACACAAGACAAATTTTGTGTGCATGAATGAAATGAAATGTGCATGAGGTAGGGCATCGAAGCTGGTCTGGGGAAGTAGGTACCTCCACCTCCCCTAGAGGGTTGTTGTGTTCCTGCGTGTGAGTGAGGTCACCAGTAAGCTCCTAACGATTTGCTGTGCTGCAGCAGAGGAGGCATCGAGCGAGTGATACTTAATATATTACAAGCGTTAATAGGCTACGGTAACTGTTTTACATCAGGTGGGTCTTATGCTTGTATGCCTTCCGATGTAGTATAAAAAAAAATCATGACCAAATTGGTCGTGTTTTATCAGAAGGTGATGTCAGTATGTAGTCCTAGGAACCGGCAAGGGGCATGGCGTGAAGATATACATACGCACATATTCCAAAACGTGATCTTTTTAAACCGGTGTTATATAGATACGACGAGCTCGGTGGCGCAGTGGTGAAACGCGTTGTAACGCTACTTTGACACCGACGCTCGTGGGTTCGATTCCCACACAGTACAAACATTTGTGTGCATGAACATGTCTGTTTGTCTTGGTCTGGGTATTTTCTATGTATAATAAGTATGTATTTACAAAAAAAAAATGTATTTACGTGTGTTTACCAGTTGTCTAGTGCCCAAAATACAAGCTTCGCTTACTTTGGGGCTAGATGGCGCTGTGTAATTTGTCTGACAATATTTATTTATTATTATTATTTATTATAGATCATAATAATTATTGCCTGGTCTTTTACGAAGTTATAACATTCCACGTGTCTGTCTCTCAGTTAGTGACAGATACATATATTTATCTCAGTAAGATATGGAGTATAATTCGTTATGTTTGTGGAATAATCCGAAATATTCTGGAGTAAGCATGTACGACAAAATTCGTATTTTCTGATTTATGTACATATTTGTAATCATCACTTGCTCGGCGGTGAAGGAAAACATCGTAAGGAAACCCGCACATCCAAGAAATTATATTTCGAAAGACGTGTGACCTAACCTAAGAAAGATATGGTTTTTCCCCCGTGTTGTGGAGATCTGACGGCAGTCGCTCCATGTAGAAATCAGTATCTTCGTCGAATCTTAGGCTTATGTAGCGGACCCCGCCAATCCGTATTAGGGAACGAGATACCGCTATGAAGATGTTTTGGATACGTATTGAAATCCCAGTAGAATATTACATTCGAAAGCGCATTATGTTACGCCCCGTAAAATTATTTACGTATACAAATTCAAATAAGTTAATTTGAAATTTCGTGATAAGAATTAAGAACTGTTCTTCTTTATTATTATAATGTAAATAGCTTTCTCGCTCAGCGTAAATACGAAAGCTATTTTATACTTAATAATCTTATATTAAAAACTAATGTATTGCGATTCAACACGTAAATTCTGCCAACATCGTTGGTACAATGCCGCGGGGGGCACATTTTATAGATTTATTAGGTACCTAATAAATAGATAAGAGCCATGATTGAAGCGAGTGAAGTAAGGTACGGTTCTCTCTGCCTACGCCGCAAGGGACCTGGCGTTAAGATATACATGCGTTAGGTGTTTATTTCATTTTAGCTATTTAACTGTTATTATAATAAAAGTATTTTTAATATAAATAATAATAAATAAATAATAATAAATTTATTTCAAAATTAGTGTACATCTGTTTACGTGTTTTACATAAACTCCCACACTAGGCTAGGCCTGTCCTGTGGGAATCTTATCAATACATTAACATTATATCATTGCGGAACTTATATAGAGTGTCAGACTGACGTCCCAGCTTATACCGTGTCTATTTGAAGTTTGTCAGTATCGTAACTGATGAATTAAAACTAAAGAGAAATACAGAACAAAATAAATACAGTGACTGCCTAGTTTAAATCTTGATGTAGGCATGCATCAATAAATTTTCTGGTTTATGTGTGCATTTGTTATGGTGACTTACTCGGCCATAAGACCAACTCGAACGTCCAAAAAAAGATATTTCGAAAGAGCTGTGGTCAAACCTAAAAACGGTCTGGTTTTGTCCATGGGTAGTAAAGGGCTGGCAGTCACTCCATGTCAAAACAGTATCTTCACCAAATCCTTAGGCTTAGGAAACCGGACCCCGCTAATCCTAATGGATTGGGAAGCGGAATAATGCCATGAAGACGTTTAGTAACGCTAATAAGAAATGTTTTACTATAACAGAATAAACTGTACACTTTATGGTATTAAATAAACCATTTTCTTTAGTTTTTATTGGAACATAATGGTTTTCGTTTAATTTTGCGGTTTCGTAGTCAAATAATGCTACGTCAATTTAATCACAACATATTACCACAATAAGGGGGACCTGACATGTTTGATCAAAATCAAAATGTATGTTATGTAAAGTCCTTATTTATTTTTCAAAGTATTCTGCTCCTAGCTCAACAAAATTCATCCAACGTTTTTCGAACTTTCCGATACTGGATAAAGAGATTTTGGCATTCCTCCAAAATAGACATTGGTTTCTTACATGATCTCTTCATTGGAGTTGAATCTTTTCACACCCAGCTATTTTTATAAATTCACAAAGGAAATAACCGCAGGGGACTAAATTCAGAGAATATGTTGGGTGTGAAAGCAACTCAGAGTATAACATGAAATTTGGCTATGTACAAGTATGCACTCTTGCATTGTCATTTTGGCAAATGTTTTTTTTACACTAAGATCGTAAACAAACGTAAGACGTACCCGATTGTTAGATACCAGTGTCTATGCATGAATGGATCCTTCGTGAGTTGTCGAGCAGATAACAATCGTATTGCACTCTTCTTAAAGAAGCTCATGGTTATCGTTGATAGTCATGTAGTCTCTAGGAAAGTCCACAGTAAGGAGATCATTCTACAAACTAATAGTTCTCGGAAGAAAATTTTATAGAACAGCACAGTTCAGGCTTTTCATTCACTACTAACTCAGACTATCCCACAGAAAGAACAGTGGCTGGGATACTTTTAGGCACGTCATGCTTCTCGCAGGGTCAACTTTATGTAGGTTGCTCCCGAGTTTCGAGTGACCAAAATTTGAAAAGTAATCGGTCTTATCATATCGTCTGCAGAAGCAGATTGTAATTGAAATATGAAGTTGCTTAGGATTACGATATCAACTACGATTATCGTATTAACGACTGAACGGATTGGATTTCTTATTCCGGAAACATTTATAACTCCTGTAGGATAGCTATTTTTGTATAGAGATTGTTTATGTGACGCATACATTGATAAGTTATAACATATGTCACTTTTATTCCGGGCAAATGCATGGCTCCTGTGGAATATATCTAGAGCGTAGAGAATCATAGAATTCATAGAGTCCAAATGTCTTATAGGGGTACGTACTATAATGAATGTGAAGGTTTATTTATATGTCGGTCGCCCTTTTTTCAAATCAAAAAGGAGCGACGGATTGATATGTTTTTTTTTTGTATGGAGGGCCCATGGCAGAGGCACAGGCTTCTTTTCATCGCGGCAAAATATCTTACATCTACAGGTAAACACGCTTTGTTTCTTTTTGAACACATGGGCGAAGCCGCGGGTATCAGCTAGTATAACAATAAATGTCAGTAATTGACAACATAGCATTGATATGCAGGAGAAATTCCGTCGGGGATAGCATAGTAACATACCAGTATTGACATGCTATCTATAGTATCGGATCAGCTACAACAAACAACAGCTTTTATGCATCTTCTAGATTAGCGATTCTCAAAGTATATTGACCACATACCATATGTAGGTGCCACGTACCAGATGATCATAGGTGGGAAGTATCATTGTTGTACTTTAAAAAAAAACTAGAAATAGGATTCTTAAAGCAATTTGGCTATGGTCTGAGGTCATTTTGGAAAAGGGGTCTCTTGACCAAAATGGTTTGGGATACCCTGTTCTAGACAATAAACTGACAGATCGAACGCCTTCGTCATATTTAGGCTGACAGCTGTTTCACTTGGACCCTCAATCGCATAAGCGCAACGATGTATTGAAGATCACCATTCGAACGACCGTGGCGAAAGCTGTATTGACGGTCGCTGATTAAATCGTGACGTTCAAAGTATGCAGGTGTCGTGTATTGTGTTTATGGCACAGTCCATCGCCTTGGAGAGGAAGATGGAGCCTATCTTTAATTTCTGATTTAACGCCTTTTTTGGCCTCCGGGTATACATTAGCACTCTACCACGTAAATGGGCCTTTCGCATTGAAGTACGAAAGGGGCGTTCGTATAAAACGCAACTAGGAGCGTAAAGCTGCATCATCACTACGGGAATTCCGTCTGGCCCACTTGGCTTTTGAATGTCGAGAGAGAGAGAGCAAAGCCGGCCTAATTGCTAAACCTTGTTAAAAAAGTGTTCTTGGCCAATCGCGGCCATTATTCCATTAAAACTTTTTTGAAATGGTCTACCAAATGAGCATAACTTTCGCAGATAATAATTTAACCCTTCAGTAAATACGAGTAGTTCATTTGGATTATACTCGTATTACAGCACGTATATTTCTAAATCCTATATATATCACTGTATTTGCTGATGAAACTGATTTGGCAACCTTTTTTCTTATTTTTTTTATACAACGTCAGAAGGCATATAAGCATACGGCCCACCTGATGTAAAGCGGTTCCGTACCCTATGAATGCTTGTAATACATTAAGTATCACTTGCGCGATGCCTTCACTGCTGTTAACACAGCAACTCCTTAGGAGCTTACTAGTAACCTCACTCACACGCAGAAACACAACAACCCTATAGGGAGTTGTTATTTGGCTGCGGTTTTCTGTGAGTTGGAGGTACTTCCCCAGACCCCAGACGGGCTGCTCTGATGCGCCTTACCTCTCTTAACCTTCGGTCTAGTTGACCAAATGCAATCCACTTTTTCGATTGTGGACCTGCGGCGTGTGGAAATAGATCCGTGATTCATCTATTTTTATGAAACAATACGTTTCTACGAAAAGACTGTTAGAAGAATGTTAAAGAAGCAAGTGTGGTGTACATGCACTCAATTTTCTCTGCCTACCACACAAGGGACCTGGTGTTCACTTAGTTAAATAAACAATATATATAGTTTATTTAACTAAGTGAACCTGTTCGAACTATTTTAGCGGAAATTTGTATATGTCAGCCGAAAACTGTTTATTTGCACATAGATAACAAACTAAATTAATGCAAAAAAGCAAAAAAAAAATGCAAAAAGCAAAAAGTATAATTCACATTCAAACTTACATTGCAGTTTTTACAATTAAATAACGACAGTGAAACACTCGTTTCCGTTAAACATGACGATAAGTGAATGATTTTTCGTGATAAGATCTAATTTTTATCCCATTAAAAGTCATTTTAGTTTAACAAATCTGATATTCATTCGCACCAATATAAATGCGCTTGGCCTTTGTTTTATTTATTTTTAGGATTCCGTACCTTATTGGAAAAACGGAAACCTTATAGGATCACTTTGTTGTCCGTCTGTCTGTCTGTCAAGAAGCTATCAAGCTGAAATTAATATCAAATACTCAGGTCTGAAATCCCTTCACGCAGTGAAAAAATCAAACTTCTAAGTCAACGCAATCAAAGGATCTCGCAAGCGAATCAAAACCTATAAGCTACTTCCCGTTGACCTAGAATCATGAAATTTGGTAAGAAGCAATGTCATGTAGCACAAGTAAAGGGAAAAATCCGTTAACCGTAAATTTGTAAGTCCAACACAAAATAAAAACTTTTTTACGACCGTAATTTACGAAAGTATTTTTACGGAACCCTCAGAGCGCTAGTCGGACTTACACTTGACGAATTTTTTTATTAATTATTGATAAGAAATACGCACGTCTATGAAATAATTTTTAAATACTTATCATGCATATCAGGGTTTTATTTTTATAATCTTTATACCGGCACAGACCTTCGAGACACCAGTTCAACTGGTACTTTAAGACGTTTTTTTTTTCTTTTTTAGTTTATAAATAGTTAAAGGTGTACAAGGTATACAACAATGCGAACATGACTTACTTAATAATGCATTTAATAATTAGTTCTCTGGACGCAGATTCCTACGTTCAATTTCAAACATTTATCGCAGGAACTTGTTGCTTATTAAAGTTGAGTACAGGAAATATAAATACGCTTTTTGTGTTCAATTCTAAAATTACAGTAGAGCAATTTCGCTAGCAATTACATGGACACAATTAAAAGTGCCCTCTGTTACGCCGGCATCCCGGGCATCCCGGCCTGGGAATTACTTAGTCCGCAAGTATTATGTACTGACCTTAAACTGACCCTACCTCACGTTTCAGCTGACCGAACAAATGCTTGGAGATTTAGTTGCTACAAAATTTTGGTTGAAATGGAACAATTTTCCTTACTAGTTACGAACTTACCCCATAAAACCTTGAACAAAATGAAACTACGTCGTAATAGCGGTTGAGAAAAAATAATTATAAGGTAGAACAAAACACAGAACAGTTGTTGTGAAGTTTGCTATTCTTACATAGTTGAAGAAGAATAATTTATATTTTTTGAAGGTACAAAAATAATTATATACGGTTTATCACTGAGTTAATTACTCAACCAACTCTGTCAAGGCTTTTTTGTAAATAATATGTCATGAAAGTTCAATGTACAGTGGCTCAGTTAAACATGAGCGGGCAATATTGTCGTTAATATTTCTTTCTTATATCACCAACGTGGCAAACAGGCAAACGGTCTGCCTTTAGCTACTACTTACCAAGTAGTAACTATAGACTTATAGACACATGCAACGCCAGGGGTGTCATACATGCGTATCCGGCACAGTTAAAACCTCTTCATGCATATTTTAAAAAAACATATATCTCCCGGGGATAGTTTTAGCAAGGAGTTCATTCCAGAACACAAGAGTTCTCGGAAGAAAAGTTCTCTGAAACTGCACAGTACGCGACCGTTGCATGACCGTGCAATCCGTCCAGTGTATGACGATGCATTTCCAGTCGTTGGCGAGCGGTGATAGACCTGACACGTCTATTTGCTAATACTGGAGCGACCAAGCATCGCTTGGCGTTTTTTTATGTTTATTTATATAAAATCATTTTTTTTAAGAATAAGACCTAAAGATAATCTACAAAATAAAACCTTTTCTATATACATGATATATTTATTATTATATGATATATGTTCAAGATTAGCTTGTTTTTTAAATTAATAAAGTATAATGTCATATTTTCAGCAGTTCCAATCATTATCCTAATTAGGTTACGGTGACCGCTTCACATCTACAGTACCGTTCGCTTATTTGCCACCCGACTCAGTATCAAAATTATAAATAGAGATATTTTTAACAATTATTTCACAGGTCATTTTCCTAGAGCGTTATTCTAGCATAGTAATTTTACATTCCTTAAAACAGTTTTATTTTAATTCAAGCTAGAATACCATCCCCGGTGTAATCTTCATAATGGAGTTTGCACGTAGAAAATTTTGTTTTCCGAAGTGAGAGATTCACAACAAAGATTTACTTCTCAAAACCTGGAGGATTCGCCTTCTACAAGAAATTTAAGTTTCTTGGTCACCACTACCATTGTATTACACATTGAAAACGAATATTCTGTAATATACTATAATCATTTGCAAAAAACGGGCCCTAATGACTTCCTACGTAGATTTTCATTATACTCGTAATTTTGGATTTCATATTTTAGTTTTTTATACACGTCACTGAGAAGTTAGATCATTTTATGTTGCATAACAGTTGTTCACTATCATCATGAAAATCAATTACTTAGATTTATACAGCCTGTAGCCCGAATCACCAAGGTTTTGTATTTACTCACAAAAAGAGAATTTTGTTTGATTTAATAATTTGAAAATGTCAAGACAAGTCAATCAACACAAGGAAAATATAATTATTATACGACTAAATTGAAAGTAAAATTGAATTAACCAGCTTCTCAGTGGGTATTGGTTAACACCTATTCTTAGCGTTATCCCAAATCATGAATTCGAGCAAACAGCACATCATATTATTCTGGGAGTGCGATCTCTGGTGTCGGGAGCGGGACGATATGTTAAATTCTTTGCGTGTCACATCCGGGGTAGTATACTATTCTAATTTGGTGGCAACAGAGGACAATTACCGGGCGTTTAGGCGGTTCTGCAATCTATATTACTGGAATCGATGTTGTTAGGTAACAACTCACAATTTAGGTCCCAATAGTGCCAGATATCTGATAAACCATGGTGCTTGGCAGTTGAGCTTTACTTAACTAGCCATCTCCTTATTTGTCATATTGCTGTCTCTCACTTTACCAAGAGGGGAAGTCAATTCCAAACCTTTTCTAATCCTAACCTAACCTAACCTAATCCTACAAATTTCTTTTGATTAAATTCGTTGTGAGTTCCATGGCAGGAGTAGTTTAACCCAAGGGACAGCAATGAACTTCATTCATTGCCTTTTTGGTGGTCGCCACTTTTAATTCTGGCTACACAGGGGACGCAGTGGTGGGAATGAGTGGTGGGCCTGTCCCATACAAACGATATTCCTATCCCTACAAACAGCGTAGAGTTTTCCTCTTTGCCGATGACATGGCACTCTACAATAAGACTGTTCAGAACAAGTCAGCCTTCAACAAACTTCAAACCTCAGTCACTGAGTTAAGAAGATGTTTTCATAAGTGGCGTATAGAAGTTAACCCCAACAAAAGTTTCGCAGAAACGATAACACTGGAAATATGAAACGGGAAGCTGGGGTTACTCGCTAGTATAATCACAACAATCCATCAGATTTGTAAACCTAACTAACTATTTCTAACATTGCTATAAGTGAGAATTTCGTGTATAAAATAAATAGTAAGGATCCGTGTCAACTACCTACTTGGCAAGTCTTGTAACTTACACAATTATACTTGAATACACAGCGCCGAGACACGTTGCCCCCGTAGGATTGTGAGAAAATATCCGTGCGCAAATGTTAAGCGGTAAGCGAGCATCATAAACTAACCCTCACCAAACTGGCAATGGTAAAGCTTTTCGTATATGCATCAAAATCACATTTCTCTCACTTATGGTATACATTGAATACTCGAGTTGTTTTGTCTGTATTCCCGATTTCTCTTTTGCGGTATGAAATGAAATGCTGTCTATTATTATATGTGTGTTTGTATGTATTTTTATCTCAGTAAAAATCTTCTCGTTCAATATATCTCAAGATGAAATACTTACGGCACAGAGTCGTCGTTTCTATGTGCCTCATTCGAAAGATCAAATTAGAACAGCATTCAGGACATGCTCAGAATATCTCTACGTGATGGGTTCAAGAATAATACATAGTAAAACTAAAGTTACGAATAATACGTAATAAAACGAAAGTTAGGAAGTGGTAGTGGGCAGGCCATGAGTCGAAAAACGCTAAGTAGGAAGCCCCACGCGAGGGACCGACGATCTGGCATTGATGAATGCCAATGTTCAGCAGTGGAAGTCTTTCGGCTAAAATGATGGTGATGATGTCTCAGTAAGCCAATACAGAATATAGTTCTTCAGCTATACATATATTTTACAAATGGTAAGTAATATTTTAGACTGATACAATGGTTTACTATTATAGTGAGTCGATTAATTAAATCCCATGATAATTGCTTTCAAATTATATCTCGCCAATCTATTTTTGATTTAAGGTCGGCAACGCATGAGTGACACCCCTGGTGTTGCAAATGTCCATAGGCTACGGTGATTGTTTACCATCAGGCAGGTCGTATGTTTTGTTTGTTTGCCACTTTAGTGGTATAAAAAAAGATATGTAGAATATGTAAATATATATATAGATAATAATTTCAAAGGGCAGTGATAGCCAGAGCATTGATAGCCCAGTGGATAAGGAACCGGTCTATTGCAACGGCAACAGGTCAACTGTTCGAATCCTGGCATGTACCAATAATTTCGTGTTTTCCAATTTATGTAATTATCACTTGCTCGGCGGTGATGGAAAACATCGTGAGGAAACCCGCACGTCCAAGAAATTGTACTTCAACAGACGTATGACCTAACCTAAGGTCTGTTTTTCCCTCTGGGCTGTATAGGTCAGACGGCAGTCGCTCTATGTCGAAATCAGTATTTTCGCCAAATCTTTAGGCTTAGGTAGCGGACCCCGCCAATCCTAATGAATTAGGAAACGGAATAACGCTGAGAAGAATATGATATTTAAGTAAATCAATTTATAACAGTATATATCTCTCTCTAAATAATTGCCGTTTATAATTGCAAAAGTTTTTTTACTAACTTGGAAAGGATATTTACTTTACGCGTTTTCTTTCTTTTTCCTCGGCCTCTAAAGGTCGCATCGTGATGTTGGATAGCTTCCTTCCTCGAGAATTTGGGCTATCAAATGCAAAAATAATTTTTCAAATTCGACTGATAGTCTCTGGAGATTTGCGAGTTCAAACAAACAATCTCTCTTCTTAAGAGAGATAGAGCGCATCAAAGCAGCCCGTCTGGTGAAGTACCTCCACCTCACAGAAAACAGCAGCCAATTTTTCCACTTTAATATTGGTATAGATTACTTTCCACCGATACTTGTCCAGCAATAAGTGATATATATGTTTTTCATTACATATATATTGTTTTTATACTGTTTACTGATAACCGCACACACTCTTAGTTGATACGTAATGATAAACTGATTTAACTACTGGAAAATATATATAGTTCAACCTTATTACTAAGTGAATGATTTCGATGATCCTAAACTCACACACGATATTGAGCCCTTGAGTTTAAGGAGAGATTTCGCCTCCCTTTGCGTGCTCTACCGATTCTACCATGGGTTGTGCTCTAAGGAGTTGTTCGATATCATGCCAACAGCCTCGTTTTACAATCGCACTGCTCGCCGAAGGCTGGGAGTTCACCGTCATACACTGGAGCCGCAATGGTCGCGTAGTGTACGGTTCCTGAGAAGCTTTCTACCGAGAACTATTAAGTTGTGGAATGAGCTCCCTGCCGAGATTTCCCCTAGGGACTACAGTATGGGGTTCTTCAAGAAAGGCGTGGAGAGGTTCTTACAGGGTCAGCAACGCAAGAATGACACCCCTGGTGTTGCGAATGTTCATAGGCTACGGTAACTGGTTATTGATTGCTTGATTGTCACCTTGGCGGTATAAAAAAAAAGTGAACATGAATGTTTTGATATGTTATGATATATAAAGTTTAATATGATTTGATAGATTTTTGAAGCAAGTACGATGTCTTGACTGAGTAAAATGCTTACGCGGCGAATCTGTACCGTTGCCATGCAAATGCAATACACCGTACAGTTTCCTTCTTCCCTCACACCAATAACATATAAACGACAGTAGTTAAATAGTATACATACAGAAGGCAGCAGTCCTGAAAATATTCGGGACTATCTACCCCAACAATCTAGACCGGCGACAATCCTTGCTCGCTTAATGAATGAATTCACGCTCATTACGTGCAAACCGCATTAAAATTCACAATTCACTTATACAAGAGACTACAGTTAAAGTTTAATATAGCAGGTGGCGAATTGAGTAAAAGTTTCTCTGTGAGTCACAGGCTGCGTGTAATTATATCGGCGGGAACTCCAAGTCTGATGCCGTGCCATGAATATTCCATTCCGGGGAATCGTGCAGGAACTCGGAACTAGTATCAGTGTCATGTAGTAAGTGTGCCGCTTCTCTAGTTGGCGTAATTACACCGTCTTCAGTTTCGTAGTAGAGGGACGTGAGCGGCCGATACGGTTTGAATTTGATCCTTATAAACCTAGATTAACGACTAACGAGAGTATATTGTTTTATCATGAAATCTATGTATCTCTGTGTGTGCGTTTTTTTCGAATATTCGAATTTTGACCTCAGATTCGGATTCAGCATAAAAAAGTAGAATAGGAATGTTCAGGAACACCGTTCCTATCTCTTAAGGAACATGGTCAAAATGGCCGACAAATTAAAAAAAATATTGATTTGTTATATAATTGACGATGTGTTCCTCTGGCAATGCAAGCTTGCGCATTCTCAACTGGTTTTGTTTGTTTTCATTTAGTATATAGAGTTGGTCTGAAAGAAAGCGTCGGTGTTGAAATAAGAAGAGGCATGCTCCGTTGGTTTCGACATGTAGAAAGAGTGCAGGATGAAAGAATGACGAAGCAGATATATAGCGCAAAAGTGGCAGGATGTAGGAGCCGAGGAAGGCCAAGACTTACCTATCATGAACCAATTGGTCGTGTTCTATCAGAAGGTGATGTCACGAGCCTAAGAAGCGCGCATGAGAAGAGCAATGAATGTTACAGAAGCGAGTGTGGTGTCGCCGCCCCGCAAGGGATTTGACTTGAAGTTATAGAGATATAGAACACATTGTGTATTTCAACATTGATTTATGTTTTATTGATGATGTATGTTTCAATCAGTAAGTGTCTAACAGAGTAGTCGTTGCGTGTGTCATTCTTATCAAACACGCAGGTTAAGCAACGTCGACTGTACCCTGTCTATGGATGGGTTTATCTATGTGCAATTTAATCTAATCTGCGTTGTGTGCTTCCGACACCAATTAATTCATGCGAACTAAACACTACCGTCAGTAGATGCAACATGCCGTCGCTGCTATGGCTGCTACGGTAGTCTCTGCCTCGGCTGCTGCTGTGTCCTTGCGATTGCCCGCAATCAGAAACCGCATGCACCCGCCACCGTTGCTGTCATGACTGCTCTGGTCGTCGCTGCAACACGTTTTTCACCTCTCCACAAGGCATCCTCAAGCGCTGTAAACTTTAGTCGTTAGAATAACATACAAGCCTTAATATGCCTACTTAAGGGTTTATCTATTTCGAGCTCCTCTTGCATCGAAGGGTACGTTGAGCCGTACGTACGGCTGTTTTCTATAGATGACAGTCATTAAGCTAAATCAATGATCTTCGGGAGGTTCGATACCATTGATCACCGTCAATCCACAATTGAGCAGTGTGGTGGAGAATACTCTAAACCATTCTACACTATCTATATTTGTATGCAGGATCTCATAAACGCATATTAAAAATTAACTCCCGCAAAATAACCATTTGACTGATGCTTGTATTTATAGTGACTATAACGGAATCATTTTAATCAGCAATTAGTGGTCTATTTCTGACATCAATCTGCCGATGCATTTGTGTTGAAAATAGAGTCGACTGTTGAACATAAATAATTGATAGCGTTCCAGAAACTACCGCGCAGTTTGTGTGGAACTGATTACATCGGCTGTAGGTACTGTACACTACTAGCGAATACCTGTCGTGTGCTATGCTAAAAAAGAAATACATTTTGTTTATTTGTTGGGAAAAAATAAATTTTGTTTATTTATTGTCTTTTTTGTTATGTATGCTAGCGGATAAACAATATTTTGAGTTTTTTCTGTAGGTGTTCCAAGCCGCTAACTTCACACTAATCTTTTTTGGAGTAAGTAATTTGATGAAAAAGTAAAATTTTGTGAGTAACGCCACCCAGAAGAAGTTGACCATTTTTATGTCGAAAATCGACTTCATAAATGAACCGAATGTGCCTAATGCATTGTTTCAGTAGTCTAAAACCATCTTCGCATTATTGTCTTGCAAATGAAATCGGTTTGGGACACATCAGTTGAAGCCTCTATTACCGCTTACCATGGTTATGTGCCATCCGTACTTAGCTGTGGTCTAATCATATAGGGAAATTCAGTTGATATGGATAGAGCCATCAAGGTACAAAAAATGTATTCGTGCCATTTGCAATGCTTGGATAGGCGATAGTTGCAAACCACTTTTTAAAAAGCTTAATATTCTCTCATTGCCGCGTTTATATATAAGAGACGTTTGTGTATTTGTGGAGTCACATCCATAATTTTAGCGCAAAAGAGGTGAGGTGAACCAGAGACAAACACGAGCTATAATGATGAACAGATTGCATCAACCTACATGAAAGAAATGTGCACAATATTTGACGATATTTAATCTAGTTCTCAACGACACCAAACTATTGGAGCCTACATTTTAAATAAAATTTAACGAAATGGCTATTGTACCACTGCTTTTATTCCATAATATATATACCTATATATATAAACATATATATATATAAACATATATATATATATATATATATATAGTATATTGAGCTCTGGAAATCACAAAAATAAATAAATTTATTATGGCTAATTTTATATTATGTAACAATTTTAATTATTATTAATTCTTAACCCAGACTTTAATATGACATATCTATTATGTATAAAATATATGCATGCCCGCCTCCAGGCTAAATACCAACTGTATTTAAGCAAATGAATGATTTATGATTTAAAGAGAGACAGGGGGCGTCAAAGGAGTCGACCTGTGGAAGTACCTCCACCAGACAGAAAATTGCAGTCAAATAATAACTCCCTGGAGCATTGCAGTGTTTCACAAGTTGCAGTGAGTGAGGTCACCTGTTATCTTTTGGGAAGCTGCTGATGGATGGATGGATATGGATATGGATGGCTCGCGTGCTATATTTCTTACAATAATCACTTCTTCTTCCCACGATAAACACCTTACATCACGTGCGTTTGCCTGCCAACGTTCTACATAAAATATACATTTTATAGCAACTTATAGTACAAACACTCCAGCAGCATTTCAACAAGGCTCACAAAAGATCTCTTTGACAAATACCCTCACACTCGCAAGTTAAACATTAGTGAAAACTTTTCGAATAATTATAATGCGTTGCAGCGGGGATCGAGAAGTGCACTCCAGAATAATGACGTACCATGCCAGGGGTCCACGCCACAGAACTGTAAGACATTAACAATAACCAGTTATCTAGATATGGCACACTAAAACAAGCGCCATGTGTAAACTTAAACAGATTTCGGTTATATAGTAAAGCTGTTTGTTATTTTATATTTCGCAGATAGAGTTACTATTGGAAAAAATATATGTATTCTACTATATTTATGTGTCTATATCACGCCCTTCCGAAGTAAAAAGAGGGAATCGATCGCCACATTAATAACCGCCATATATAATAATCGGCTACACACCTCACATATTGTAGCTTATTTCATTCACGCTCGGCGGTCTTTGGGGCTTAACTTCTGATTAACACAGTCATATAGTTGATAATGTTAGGTAAGTCTTAGCATTACCTGATTCGTAAATCCTTCTACTGTCGTGTTGTATATCTATTTCGCCATTTTTCTCCTGCATTCTTGATATATGTGTAAACCAACTAATTACGAACGTGGTTTACAAACTTTATGCCTCAGATTTAACGCAACGCTATGTAAACCTCGGTCCATGAGACCAGCAGGCCAATACGCCTGAAACACACAACTGTACTGCTACTACTACTAGACTGAAATACGACAACATGACAGGTGTTAAGTAGCTCATTTGCAGAATATGAACAGTTGCGACATAGTTGCAGTGCCATTGCGCGACCGCTGCAGAGCAAAAAATATTAGTAGAATACAAGTATTGGCATTGTACTACTCCTGCGCGACTCAAATGACAAGCGTAAAAGTGCAGTTACAGCTTTTAGTAGAATTGACGTATATAACCTGTTTCATTTTTGAAAAATTAATTTTCAAAATATTTGGCAGCATTCATTGAATTACATATTTGCTATCGGTGATTTTAATGTACGTTTGGTTTATGTTTTGGTTGAATCGAATGCAGAGAGAGCTTGAAAATATGTTGGTAGTGAGAATTCCATACATTGTTTGTAATGTATTCCATGTATGCCCAAATTTGTAACATAACCTTTTTGAATTTTATTGAAAATGAACATTGTTATGCACACTAATCCTTCGTACACCGAATGTTTTACTGTATTACAGTATATACTCGTTTTACACGTTGTGGCAAAGGCTCCCTCTACATGCGTACAAGAAAAAGACGTCCCCCTGTCACCGGCAACCCTGCTGATCGTGGCTCCGGTAACGGTCAGATTATCGGCGGGGTAGGGGGTGCTAAGAATCACCGACTCCGACGCCATTATATATACATAAACTTACTACACAGTGCGGATGGGGAACTTCAATGCAAAGCTGGACACGAAACAGAACGATGAGCTGAGAGTAGGGGAATCCAACAGCGAACCAAAGGGGTCAACTGCAGGACGATTTCATGGAGAAGGAGGAACACTTCATGATGAACTCCTTCTTCAAGAAGCAGTCGCAGCGCAAGTGAACTTGTAGTTGCCCAGACCGTTCGACGAAAAACGAGATAAACTTCATCTTGACGACCAACCGGCACTTGTTCAATGATGTCTCAGTGATCAACAGAGTGAAAACCTTCATCTTGAACCTTAACATAAAGCAGGAGAGGTTTCTGCTAGTGAATTCTACGCTCCGTCCATCTCGTGCCCCGATCTAAAACCACGAAAGTTTTCAGCTTGAATTTCATAATTGTTTCAAGTTCTTAGATGATTGCATAACACCGGACGATATTAACTGCAAGCTCTTGTGACTCTTGAAAGTTTAAATAATGCGAATGAACATTTTAGGTACTAATAAATATAGACGATACTAAGTTAGGTATACTTGTGGTAACGCTCGATGGCGGAATAAGAGGCCAATGCGCGGAGTTTCCTAAATTATATGGAGTTTTGGGTATGCGTAACGAATTAACTATCCAATTTTTTTCGATGATCGAAGAAAAGAAGTATGTATATAGACGTCATTATTTTTAATATTCCTTTGTCTCTTGGCAAAGAAGAAATTAAAAAGTAAATGCTTATATGGGTCTTTTTCCAGAACGTCAATGATACATATATACATCACAAAAATACAGCAAAGTCAAAGTCAAAGTCAAAATCTTTTTATTCCGTAAAAATGGCTACATTTGTTTGGAATCGTCACAATTTTTTCCCCTGCCGTGCAGTTTATGACTAGGTGAGCACTGATAAAAATACTGCCAAAAAACTCAGGCATCCCTCTTTTGGTATCCAAACAAATTTACATAATTTATTAATTACATTATAATTGGATCGACTCACTCCCAGGCATTTTTATCATTAATATAGTCAGATACTTTATAATATGCTACACAATTTGGCTTTTTGAAACTGAATATCATTATTATGTTATGAGCATATGCAGAATTATTTGCAGTCATATTTGTCAGTTAGATATTCGTCGATTATAAAATAAGCACATTTTGGAAGACAATTATTATTGTAGTTTCACTTCGTAGGTGAGGTGAAGTTATGACAACTTATTATAAAATCACCATTTTTAAAGGTTGCAAACTTTAAAGATCAACAACTTTGTTAAAGTGAAACTCAAGAAAAGTGATCTTTGTAGACAATCAGGGTTACCACAAATGAGATTTAATTCCGCAGCGCCGTTGACACGTCTTGCACGTATATTTTATTCAAGGCTCGTGACCGGAATGGCGTAACGTGCCGACAATCGCGCGGGGATGCATCCCAAGACACATTGTATTTAGCAACCCCTGGGATGTTGGCAAAATCGATACCACTCTAGGAATGAAGTACGCTAGCAGACAATACTGGTGGTTGTATCATATTTATGATTAGAACGAGCTACCGTTTTGAAAGTTAGATGGCATGTGCACCCTCCCGCGGTTCGGGGAGCTTGTTTGACCGAGATAATGGTTACTGACGTTTATAAAACTAAAAAGTATATTATGTGTATTTATTTATATACAACGTCGGAAGGCATACAAGCATACGGCCCACCTGATGTAAAGCGTTAAGCAATACATTAAGTATCACACGCGCGATGCCAGATCTGCTGCTAACACAGCAACTCCTTAGGAGATTACTGGTGACATCACTCACACGCAGGAACACAACAACCCTCTAGGGAATTGTTATTTGCCGATTTTCTACAAGGTGGACGGTGGACCTACCCTGCTTGCTGTTTTGATACACCCACCTCTCTTAAAAACACTCTGTCGCAGGGGTTAGTGCTCCTGAAGCAAGAAAGGCCGGTATTATATGAGAGAGAAAAATAAAAGAAGAAAATACCGACAATGATTTATTAAAGGAAAGAATACGCGATTAAGGGTCATGGGTAAGGTCGTGGTCTCCGCTACAGTTGGTCTGCAGACACTTTGCTTTCCGTCAATTTGCAGAAGTCACGCCATAGAAGAGGGTAGGGCGTGACGCAGCGGACCAGGCAGCTCCGGTGAATACCAGGTGTTCCTTTAGCGCAGGGCAGACGTAGAATACATCGAAGCACTTAAATTCGTAGGTATATATGCTCCTCTAATTTTGAGCAATGATTTTTTAAATTAGAGGGGGGCAAACGAGCATGTGGGTCACCTGATGGTAAGTGGTCACCGCCGCCCATAGACATCAGCAACACCAAAGGGTCACTGTTCCGTTGCCAGCCTTTTTAGGGAAACATAGGCTCTTATTCTTGAAGGCACCCACCCATATCGTATTTGTTCAGCATCACCGCTGAGGGTAAATTATTCGACAATTACAGCGTACGTGGTAGAAAATGCCTCAAAAAGCGTACTGTAGTGGATTGCTTCTCATCATTATGGTCAAATTTCGATCAATGCAGCGAACACTATTAAATATTAATTATATTATAAACCAATGCTAATCTTACCTGTAAGTTGTGAATCTGGCGATTATCGAAAGAGTGTCTAGTGAGATGTAAGTCATATCTGTGTATGCATCTATCTTCCAACTTATCGATGGCCACAGCCAAACAACAATCCCCTGAAGGAATAGGCAAAAGATGTGGTAACAGGCGAGTGATACTCTTCGTGCTGTCAGTGGTACTTTCATTTACCGCATTTGCAGGTGGTAAGTACGTCGAAAAAAAAGTATGTAAGTATCTATAACCATTTTGCAATAAGTTCTAATTGGATAATTTTAGGTTAGGTAATGTTAAGTTACTATAAACAGTAGTTAAAAACATTACTACTACTGTAAAAGGTATCCATAATAAAGTCGTGCAAGCACAGTGCCGGCAAACCATAGTTTGGCATGGTACAAAAAAACTAGAAATATGCAAATTAAAACCTGAAAATTTAAAGCTCAATTAATAGTAGTCAGATCCAAACAAGATATTTATATTCATATCATTATTTCTTTTATAACTTGGACAGAGGAACTGTACTGAATAAAACTGTGACAGTCAGACATACGTAACACGACAATAGACACTTTCAAAGTGTTCCATTATCGACTTTTACCAATTAGACATGTTCGCTTGTACGGAATACTAAAAATTCAATATGTTATTCATTTGTAGGAGAACCAGTATATACGATCGACTGTACCCTAGTATTATCCTCAAAACGTCTCACCTTGAGGTGAGGGGAGGCGGTCGCCGAAGTATGACATTGTGTGACAATAGGTGGAAGGAGTCATAAATTTCTTCGTCATAAATTGACGTCAAAATCTATAACAAGAAAAAAAAAATTACTAATTTGATGTGGATTTTCTTAGCATCCACTAAGAAAATCCACATCAATCTATCTTCTACTAATTTACCATCAATCTACCCTTAAGAAAACCCACATCGATATTAATAACACAGGGTGATGTTATAACCCCAAAAATCTTCACTGCGGCATTGGAAAATGTCTTCAAGCTCTTGGACTAGACAGGATACGGTATAAACATCAATAGCGAATACACTCACCTTCGATTTGCCGACGATATAGTTCTCATGGCAAAATCGCTGGGGGAACTTAGCGTTATACTCAATGACCTCAATAGTGTTTCCAACCAGGTATATCCATGTTACTCCTATACCTATGAAGCACTAAGCTCGAAGTTGTTGATGAATATGTCTTCCTAGGGCAGGTTATACAGTTAGGTAAGTCCAACTTCAAACGAAAGGCAACAGACAAATCCAACTCGGCTGGGCAGCGTTCGGGAAACTTCGACACATCTTCTCGTCCAAAATACCTCAACGCCTGAAGAGCAAGGTCTTCGAACAGTGTGTGTTTTTTTTTTTTATACCACTAAGGTGGCTAACAAGCGTACGGTCTGCCTGATGGTAAACTGTTACCGTAGCCTATGGGCATTTGCAACACCAGGCCGTATGCTTGATTGCCACCTCAGTGGTATAAAAAAAACATAGTTCGTTGAACCGACAACCGCTGGGGAGAAGAAAGGTTCACGAATGACGTCCCCGTACTATACAAGCTCAATCTAGTAATCTAGCTCACTAGATTGAGCGACGACCTACAGTACTTTAGAGGGGAGGCCTATGTTTTGAGCAGGGGATGAATACAGGCTGAGATGAGGATGATGATGTGGATTTTATTAAAAAATATTTGGAAATAAAACTAATTTCTGAACTGATGGTTTCATTCAATCATTTCTATATGTAAAATTGCAAAATACGTGACAAGGACGAGGGGGGAGGGGTAAAAAATTATGAAATTCGTATGACGTAATTTATGGATGGTTCCAATATCGGCTATCGAAATGAACTGACAGAATTTGATTAAAAATGAACAGATCCAATGATAGGATTCAATCATGGCCCAACAAGAAACAAGTGAAGTTAAATTGTAAATTTATTGAAATCTGTTTTAATAACAACAAACCCCTTCAAATAGGAGTTCGTGCTCGTTGCAGTTTTTGTAGGATTGCACATACGTGTTGCATCGAACGCTGCATGCATCAATACCTATCACGTAAAAAGATATTCAATATCATGATAAATTTCATAAAAATACCTCTGAATGCCCGGCTATCCAGATCTATTATCATAGTTGTAAAAGCTAACACACTTGAGATATCTATGCTATGATGGTAGAAAAACGTCGGTGCTCTGCCCAACCTACATTTTATACAGTATAGATATAGAAAACTCAAATGTAAATAATAATAATAATAAATAAATATTGTCGGACAAATTACACAGCGCCATCTAGCCCCAAAGTAAGCGAAGCTTGTGTTATGGGTACTAGACAACTGATAAACATACGTAAATACATTTTTTTTTTGTAAATACATACTTATTATACATAGAAAATACCCAGACCAAGACAAACAGACATGTTCATGCACACAAGTGTTTGTACTGTGTGGGAATCGAACCCACGAGCGTTGGTGTCAAAGTAGCGTAACAACGCGTTTCACCACTGCGCCACCGAGCTCGTCAATTTATTGTATTTATCTTTTTACTATGCAGTTCATCTATAGAAGTACCTATAAAGGTCTACAGCCACTACTTGGAGAGTTGTGGTTTTCCCTCTGGGTTGTGGAAGTCTGACGGCAGTCGCTCTATGTAAAAGTCAGTATCTTCACCAAACATTTAGGCTCAGTGTTACCTAAGCCTTATGCTTAGGTAGTTTATGGTATTATTAGGTAATAGGATTTCAGCCTGCCAATCATAATGGATAACGAAACGTAATAACGCTAAGAAGCAGAAGAGGATCGGTATATTTATGCAACACTTACAGGAATGCGACAACCCTTAACTCTTAAGTGAGGTTGCCAGGAAGCTCCTATTTTTTTTTATTTTTTTTCTACTACGTTGGGAGGCATACAAGCATACGGCCCACCTGATGTAAAGCGTGTACCGTAGCCTTATTAACGCTTGCGATATATTAAGTATCACTCGCGCGATGCCTCCTCTGCTGCTTACACAGCAACTCCTTAGCAGCTTACTGGTGACCTCACTCACACGCAGGAACACAACAACCAATGGTCGACTGGAAGAGATTCCTTGAAGGAATAAGTCCGCCTTTGCAAATCATGTAAGTTTTATACTTTATAATTATGGATAATGCAATAAAGTTATACAAACAAACAACCCTCTAGGGAGTTGTTACATGGCTGCGGTTTTCTGTGAGGTGGAGGTACTTCCCCCAGACAGGCTGCTTTGATGCGCCCTACCTCTCTTAAATGAAGTTGAACTCTCCTGAACTCCTATGAAGTTGCTATGTTACCAGTGGCATTGACAACGCTAATCTTACTACAATCCTTGCATTGTAAATTTCTATAGAATCACTTCTTCTTCCTAGCCGAAGAGCAAGTGATAATTACAAACATGTACGTGAATCCGAAAATACGAATTTAGTGGTACATGACAGAATTCGAACTAGGGATCGTAGGTTAATAGGCTAATGGTTTATCCACTGAGCTATCACTGCTTGAATAGACTAAATCACCCAGGAAAAATATAGCTGTAGAAATATATGAGTTATCAAAACCGTAGCTGTGTTCCTAATATTAATTACCTCTTACGTTCAAACAAACAAACTTTAGGTATCACATCATAATACCAGTATATAAAAACCGGTCAAGTGCGAGCCGGATTCACGTATCGAGTGTTGCGTACTTTCTTTGGAGTACACAACTAAGTGTCTTAGAAACGTTTTAACAATGTTTTAACAAACGTAACCTAAACATATCCAAGTTTCACTCAATCTTGTTACAAATTTGACCCAAATTTCAAGATTAGTATTAGTAGGACACGCGGCGGACGATCGCAAAACGGGGATTATATGTGAAAGAGTATAAAAATCTGTGGTAAGTAGAAACATCATGTTTCATGAAATTCAAGAAATTCAATTCTATCCCATTAATCAAATTATGTTTTGAACTTTGGTTACAATTATAATCTTATTAACTTGAATTGGAGCCCGATCAGTAAATTCCTTTATAATTATTTTAGCCGAGTGCCATAAGACACGGTCAATAACATAGCCCGCTCGCTTCTTTAATATTCATAACTCTTCTCTAGCACGCTCGCCTAATCTAAAAGATGTAGAGCGCATTTAAGCAGCCCGTCTGGAGAAAGTACCTCACAGAAAACTGAAGCCATATAACAACTCCCTAGAGGTTTGTTGTGTTCCTGCGTATGAATGAGGTCTCCAGTAAGCTGCTAAGGAGTTGCTGTGTTAGCAGGAGAGGTCGCATCGCGCGAGTAATACTTAATATATTACAAGCGTTTATAGGCTACGGTTACCGCTTTACATCAGGTGAGCCGTATGCTTGTATGTCTCCCGACGTCATATATAAAAAAAAATATATTTGCGCTCCTGACAACTCCAGATAAAACTCGACCATATTGATCATGATAGATGAATATTGACCTCCCTTGGCTCCTGCATCCTTCCACTTTTACGTTGCATATCTCTTTGTCACTATTTTCTTATTCTATTCCTTCGTTTCCTAATCCATTAGGATTGGCACGGCCCGCTACCTAAGCCTAAGGATTTGGCGAAAATACTGATTTTTATATAGAGCCGTCAGACCTCCACAACCAAGAAGGCAAACCACAACCCTCTAAGTGATGGTTATTTAGGTATAGTCTTCTATAGGTACTTTCCAGGGAGGGTAAACCAGACCCCTCTTAAGTTAGGTCACACATATTTCGAATTTCTTGAACGTGCGGGTTTCCTTACGATGCTTTCCTTCACGCCTAGCAAGACATGATAAATATAAATATATTCATAAATGCGAAAACACGAAGTTTTGTGGTTCATGCCCACACCAGAATTCGGGAACTGTCGAATAATATGTCTGTTCTTTATCACTTTTATTATTACTTCCTCATTCTGTTCCCAATTATGTCATATTATTTAGACACATCAAAGATAAAAGAAGGCGAGGTGACATCCGTGACAGACGGGCCGATGGAATCACCAAAGGGGTTTTGTTTTTTCTCGTTTTAATACAGAAATAAAAATGATTATACCGCAGAACCAATTTTAATAAAATTTTACATTGTACAAGAAGCGCGCAGCAGTGGTGTACCTATTGCAAAAACTTCTTATTTTAATAAACGTGATAATTTAACATGTCCGTAGTAAAACACTACTGGTTCTAATAAGGTGAAATTCTAATTATTACACCACCCGCGGTAAAAAATGATTTCACACGGTGCCACACTTTGTGAGGAAATTGGTCGCGATGTACTCACATTCACACACATAATGACAGAATGTGTGTGACTGTATTGTACAAGTATAAAGTGTGAATTGTGTAAAAGTCTATAATTGAGACTACGTACACAAACACAATCACTCTTACAAAAATGGCACGAGTATAACACTCGTAATATCTTGAAACTCCCTGTAAGCAGCGTTCTAACGTTACAGTAACCAACTTACATCAGGCGGGCCGTGTGCCTATAACCCTACCGACGTTGTATATAGTCAAACATGTTTTAGTATTAGATTTTCGTAGTGAAACTAGACGATGCAATGGGGTACTTCAGCTCGGTGCAATTTTGTTTTCTATAAAAATGTGAAGTTCGTACATGGAATCTTGGTGTAATTTTTGGGCGTGAGAATTTAGCTTATCACCTTCGTCAATGAGACTAGGTTTAGAGACAAATGTAAATTACTCACTACGGAAAAGTAATTTAAGTTTTTCACTGAAGGGCAATGTATGTCTTTCACTTCATATATTCGATTACACTCAACTGTGTTGTACCTATGCATTTAGTGGTAATTGATATTTAGTTTTTTCTATCTTATTGTAATAAACAGGACGTTTAAATAAATCTTGTCAAATAAATAACCGACTAAGTGCGACTGGATAGAAACTCCCACTCCCACATGTAGGGTTCCGTACCACAATTGTAGCTGAAAAAAGTATTTTATGTCTATTTATTGTTATAGCGGCCATAGTTATTGTTATTATATCACCGAGGTGGCAAACAAGCATACAGCCTGCCTGATGGTAAACAGTCGCCGTAGCCTATGGACATTTGCAACGCCAGCGGTATCACTCATGTAATACACAATCTGTAACAAATTCAAGTCTCGATTAATTACAGTACATAAGTTCTTGTAACGGACGTACAGACATACTGACAGACGACCAGACAGCGTAGCTTTAGTAAAAGTATCCTTTATATATGGAACTCTGATTATAGTTAAATTAAAATTAAAGTAAAATACTCTCTATTGATAAAGACTCTCGAACTTTACTTTAACTGTTGGCTATTGACAATTCCCTGTCCGACACTAATCATCATACCAGCTCGTTGGTAACTATATTGTATTTTTTTTATACAAAGTAGGGAGGCATACAAGCATACAGCCCACCTGATGTAAAGCACCGTTACCATAGCCTATTAACGCTTGCAATGTATTAAATATCACTCTCGCGATGTCGCCTCTGCTGCTTACACAGCAACTCCTTAATAGCTTACTGGTGACCTCGCTCACACGCAGGAACATAACAACCCTCTAGGGAGTTGTTATTTGACTGGGGTTTTCTGTGAGGTGGAGGTACTTCCCCTGACGATCTGCTTTGATGCGCCCTACCTCTCTTAAAAATTGTACTATCATTACAACCATGAATTGTCAAGTTTTGTAATGATACAACAGTAAGAAGTCGTAGATCCGTTAACTATTTCTAGTTAACTTATTCTAGTTAACTATTTTCGTGCAGTTTGGCCGAAAAATACGTGTTAAAAATTGAATTTATTTTACCTTTCACTAAACCCACATTAGTAAGCATTCAAATGTACAAAAGATGTATTTTTATACCTCTTGAGTATCCTTACTTTGCAGTCGACAGCAAAAAACGTTCAGTTCGTAATGAGTTAAATTATATTCCGTCCGACCGAACCCGGGAACTTCCCAGGGGACGGGTTCGGGACTCGTCTACGAAGCGATTTTTTCTATATTTTTATATGGGGCCGCATGACTAACTTTAAACCGTTTTCAGAAAAGCTTCTGAATTACATTATATATTTTCATGTCTTTTATACAATAACGTCGGTGCTAGAAATTTTTCAAATATTTTATCAATGAAAGTACCCCATACTTTCGGTCTTTCGGTAAGGTCCTCTTTAAGTTTCATAATCATCTGATGATCATAATCATGACTCCGAAGATATTCAATAGAATTTCTCAAGTATTTCACCCACTTCTCTTATAACAAGACTTTGGATATATGTTTATATACGATTAAGTATGTTTTCTTTTTCAATTTTTACTGACCGACGATTTTAACTTCCATAAAGCGTTCACGGACTGATTTCAATAATTTTTTTGCATTCGTATGCAATTTTTCAAAAGAGTGAACTAATCGTACAAGTACATATCTCGAGATTGCAGCAACGAGTGACGAGTAAAAATACAGCCTTAAATTAACCATCGCTTCGGACAGGTTTCAGATTAGGGAAGGCTGAATTTTAATGCCAATTGTCCTATAATCGGGGAGCTACCCCGATTATAGGCCCATTACCTACCACCACCATCGGCATTCTGAATGTCAATATAACTGATGATATTCAATTTTACGGTGATGTGAAGTTCACATTTGTAAAGCGATATTATTAACAATACTGCTAACAGATACTCATTCATCAATTCCTAACTTACCGGCGTCAGTAGTGTAAACCTTGGATGGAGTATAAACTTTGGTTGGAGTATAAACCTTGCAATATTCTAATGGTAGTAACTTCTATACTACGGTAACAGGCAGTTACGTGCCGATGTATAATATGTACATAATTTTTAAATATGGCCGTACATTGTGAGGTCCAACTACGATTATCGTGCGGGCGCGCGGCGTGTCCGGCGCATTTGTATGCAAATGTACCGCCACTGCACGCTGAACCGCGAACGCTGCCGAGTACTAACGGATAATAGGTATATTATTTGTAAATAATGTAATTATGTTACTCGAGATGAGGAGACAAAACATGGAGACGAGATAGTTTTGGAGATGATGGACACGTCGTCCAGATATATGTCTGTAATCATATACATGTACATTTAGCTGTTGTCCGCTCTGCACACGCCAATCTCGTTCCCGTGGGAATGCCAGAAAAAATATTCTGTTTTAATCCAGGTAGTGACTGCGTGCCAAATTTCGTTGTAATCCGTTCGGTAATTTTTGCACCATGATCAAACATCCAAACATGTAAACATTCAATCCAAACATTTACAATATTTTTATAGTATAGGGGTAGTATAGTAATAAAAAAGCCGACAATCATTCAAAAGTTTCATACAGGATTAAAGGGGTTCGCTGGCTTAACAGTGTTTCTAAACCAATTTTATTATTTTGCTTAGCGTTATTTATTTAAAGGACAATTTTAAGTAAAAACCTCGAGAAAACGACGACGTTTTGACGAGTTCGGTCTCAGTCGTGAATGACTTTGACACCACCGCTCGTGGATTCAATTCCCACAAAAGGCAAATATTTATGTGCATGAACATGACTGATTGTCTGGGTCTGGATGTTTTAAGAGAGGTAGGGCGCATCAAAGCAGGCCGTCTGGGGAAGTACCTCTACCTCACAGAAAACCGCAGCCAAATAATAACTTCCCATAGGGTTGTTGTGTTCCTGCGTGTGAGTGCGGTCACCAGTAAGCTCCTAAAGAAATGCTGTGTAAGCAGCAGAGGAGGCATCGCGCGAGTGATACTTAATATATCGCAAGCGTAAATAGGCTACGGTACCCGCTTTACATGAGGTGGGCCGTATGCTTGTATGCCCCCCGACGTAGTATAAAAAAAGTCAAATATTCTTATTTTAAATTTCGTGTCTTTTTTTAAGACAGAACCGTAATCGTCCGATTATTGAGATTCTAGAAAATAAAAAGGCGTTATCTAGCGACGGGCATGAGAAGTTAAAACGCATTATGAGGCCAAAATCTATCAGGGCTAATCTAGGGAGGTTCTGTTCGAAAGCTGATTTTTCCACTTTTACTATTAAAAAAAACAACCAAATATGTGTTTCTAAAATACATTTCGATAGTGTTTCGTTATTATTATATGTAGTCACACGTCCAAGAAATTATGAGTTTGGGTTGTGGAGATCATTGCAGGCACTCCATGTAAAAATCAGTATCTTCGCCTAATCCTTAGGCTCAGGTAGCGGACCCTGGGATAATGCTAGGAAGAAAGCAATTCAAATAGAAAATTTCGTATCTCTTTAAAAAATCCGACCAATACACACTTTTAGTACCTCGCGTCTGTCGTGTAAAGTGGCAGCGATATTCACATGGATGACAAAAAATGTGATGAGTATGAATACCGAGGAACCGAGGGGAAGAAGACAACCATAGTAAAGATAGATGAAT
This sequence comes from Pyralis farinalis, assembly GCA_947507595.1. NCBI lineage: Eukaryota > Metazoa > Arthropoda > Insecta > Lepidoptera > Pyralidae > Pyralis > Pyralis farinalis. The sequence continues at coordinate 11,063,793 of OX382273.1, forward strand.
GAAAAGAAAAGAGAAAGGGACTTATTATTCTACAACGACTGACCATAATTAATAGAAGAGAAAAACATACTTCGACGTCCAGAGAAGATCCGAATGTAGGACAGGTTAATAATAATGATTATATACACATACTACATACTTAGGAAAAGGATTTTAATTTTTTTTTATATAAAATGTATTAAACAATAGGATGCAATATTAAAAGTAAGTGAATATTATTATAAGTGATTATGGCCTACAGTAACTGTGTGTGCTTGTTTGGCATCATAGCGGTATAAATAAATAAAACATGACAAGCATCGGCAACGCACGAGTGATATTCATTACCACTGTCCACAGACTACAGTAATTCTTACCAGAGAGGTGGTGAGACCAAATCAAACTACTAAAGAGGTGGCATTTTGTCTGGAGGCATCTTGCAGACTTTCATTTTGAGGACTGTAAAAAAGTTATTATACTTTTTAATTACAAACTTACTTTACTACTACTTACGCTGAAAAAAAAAAATATTTAGAGCTTAATTACATTGGCATACGACAATAAAAAAATAAAATGATTTAAATGTTCGTGCTGTTCAAGAGGAAAATTAGCGTAAACTTTCGTTTATGTGTTCGGTTATGTGTATGTATATACACGCGACATACACACAGTAATCAGCACGACACAAGCAAACACGCATTCACGTAATGGATGCCCGACTATACACATAGAGGTCTTTACACACTAGATCACTCTGAGCTATATGAGGAAAACTTCGACGGTGGTGTACATCCAGCTTGCTTTGAGCGGACGGCGCTTACCGTTGAATTTTGTATGAAATTCCAGATGCACTCGTGCCATCGAAGATAGATGATATTTCCTTGCACAAGCACTTAAGTATTAGTATCTACTGTATAAAATACGTATTTTATTAGTTCGATATTTTGCTGGCCAGATGTCGAAGTTTACATTGAAACGCAATTAAATTCGCCCGACATTTCATAAAAAAGTTCTTATCAGAACTCCTGCTTAATTGTTCCGATCAAAAACTGTTACTAGAACTAACACCCCAAAACCGTTTTTGTCCCTTCGGGGGAAAGATGGGTGCTTTATGTATTTATTCTTATTTCTAGCATTAGGGGACGGCATATAGGCCCTGATATGGCCCATTGGTACTGTGGACCTTAGTAGCGCAGTTCTCTATATAACGACAACATGCTTAAAATAAAATCACAACTATCTAGACATACATCCCAGACAATAGTGGCTAAAGTACGCCGAACGGGAAAAAGTCAAAGAAAATACACATCGCAAGCGCGAGCTAAAGAATCTAGCGCCGATCTTTGATTTGCAAGCCGCTGCGAACGGCTTGCAAATCAAAGAGTAAGAAGAAGAGTTTACTATGTTAAAAACTTCTTTCGATTTCCCGCCGTTTTATATATTTTTGTGTTTATTATCACATCACAATATGGAATGGGCTGTGAAATAAAAAAGGATTGCAGGAAATTGCCTTGCGCAAAGTGGCTATGGAGCTGTCGATCATATTTAAGATACTCGTACTTCAAAAGCTTGTTATCAGCCATATGTTCGCATATCGTACTATCGACAGATATACCAACACTTTCTCTGTTGATGACCATAAAAGATGGGGAGACCGCGTGCTGTTAGAACTATAAAGGTTGTTAATGCTTGCAGAATTCGCCGAAACGACATTAGGATACAAAAAATCTTATCGTGAGAAATTAAGATTCCCGCTAGAACTCTGTCGCCTATAATAAAACAAGACCTAAAGCTCGGCGCTTATCATCGATATACAGGACATGCCCTAAATCAATTCCTACAGTTGAAGAGAGTGGATCGATCAACATTCCTTCTATTCCAATACGTAGGTGAAAGGCACAGAAATATCAACTTTACTGATGAAATAATTTTCACGATTGAAGAGTACTACAACAAGCGAAATGACAAAGTGTGTACACACAAGTTCTAAAAAAGGCGCCCAAGTGGTCGGAAAGGTACAACGTGGTCATTATCGTGCGTCTGGAATGGTTTGGTGGGGGCTGTCTTATCAAGAAGTCACAAAACTTGATTTTTCTTGATTCTTTCGAGCAGGACTGCATCTGGTTACAAGGCGCAAACTATCCAAGTCAAACCAACCAACCAAAAACCAACGTTCCGGACTTTATAAGAGCTGAAGACTGGTCCTCGCCTAGTCCAGTTTTGAATCCCTTAGCCTACAAATTAAGATCAGTATTAGAGGACATGTTCTGTGTGAAACGACACGCTGACATTGTATCTCTTAAGAAATCTCCAGAGCAAAGAATGGCTAAATTTCCCATGGAAACAGTGCGTAAATCCATAGATTCGTGGCCAGATAGATTAAAGGCCTTTATCTAAGCAAAAGGTGGCCATTTCGAATAGTATCATTTTTTAATTTTGCTGAGACTCCCATAAATATAATTTATTAATATTACATTACTTCATAAAAATAAAAGCTTGAATATTCATTTATAAAATATTCCCTTGTAACAGAACTTATGGCTGGACTAGGTATATATACTCACAACATACACATGGGCAAAAACAACTAAAAAGTTACGCTACTTAACAAACTTATACGTAGTAACTAACAACAAAGTTGTGTTTTAGCGTTAACTTGGAACAGCGGCCCTCGTTACTCGCCTTTTATACAACATTGCAAAATTGAAATGAAAAATGAACGAACTTTTAATTATGTCCTCGTTATAAAAAAAACTGTTCAAATATCATCCCAAAAATGTACAATGGCAACTTTAATACTATGTACTAGTCAATCACTGACTGATGTAGAGAATTGAATATGGCATGTGCGAAATAGTGGATTACACCCAAATACTAAATAATACCATGAAATACCCGGGCGGATGCGCTTTGCTCGGCATTTTTGTTTTGAGTATAATCGATATTTCTTCGGGTAAGACACCTATTTGTCTATAAACTTAAAAAGCAAAATCTTGTCTAAATACAAAATTTGATCTAATGCGTTAGAGCCGTTTCCTAAATAAGTACGTGAAATATATTTAGTCACATAAGAATTGCTCGTTTAAAATGTAATGGTAATACTATTATTTATTTGTATACACGTCTTTTTATATAATATCTTCTTCTTTCTAGCGTTATTTCCTTTTTAAAATCATTTGGATTGACGAAGTGGATTGGACGCTACCTGAGGATTTGTAGAAGATACTGATTTTAAAATGAAGTGACTGCCGTCAGAGGTCCACAACTGAGAGGGAAAATCAAACATTTATTCAAAATAATAATTTCTTGGATGTACGGATTTGTTCACCATATTTTTGTTGATGGCCGAGCAAGTGATATTTATATCTATATACTCGTACAAGTCGTGTGTCCTACCCTAAGGAATGGCTAATTTTCCCTGCGCGTTGTGGAGATCTGACGGCATCCGCTTCATGTGATAGTGAGTATCTCCGCCAAACCCCTAAGCTTAACAACTGAAACCGCTGACAAACCTCATTCAGAAAATGAGAATTTAGATAGCCAATATAGATTTAGATTAGATTTAGATTATCTAGATACCGGTTATAACTGCCCGGTACAAATGTCACTGTGCTATGTCTGTGAAGGAGATCATCATGAGTGATCCCGCATGTACAAGCGATTTTATTTCTAACTACCATAATAAGGAAAGTTTGGTCGCTCCATGTCAAAATTAAGAAACGGTGCAATACAAAGACGAAGAAGCAGTGTTGTGTCTGTCAGGCTCTGTCTGAATGTTTTCTGTATTTTATAAATATGTACATAAAAAAAATATTTACGTACGTTATATACGTCAGTACACATATTACAAGTTTGCATAGTTTGGGACTAGATGGCACTGTGTAATTAACTTCAGCTACGATCCAACTTTTGTGTGTGCTTGGAGAGTTTCTGAAGGGAATATATTTACCGGCTAGGAACAAAGTATTAAATGCCAACCAGAATTTACCCAGACACGAATTTGATACTCAGATCTAATGATTATTTCTATCAATAACAACTTGCCTAAAGCAAAGATGTCTTATATTATAAACTGCTTGTGCTATACCACTTATCCTTAAGGGCTGTTGCCACGCAAGTGTTAATAATAATATCTAATATATAGGTAAATCCTTCAAACAAACTTCGACGTTCCTGCAGTAATCAATCTGCACTAACAGCTATCTATTAGAACGATCGATCAATCGCAGCAGCGGATCTACAGGGGTTCTTAAATCTTTCAAAAGATTGAATACATTTCAGACGCAAATTAATTTGCACCAAGTTTCCATTCAATCTGAGAAAATTGTTACATTTGAAATTCTTGATTTAATTGCTACGGATTTTAATGCAATTTGATTGTTTTACATGTATGGGGGATTTCTATAGATTCCAACAGTTTTCTAGGGTCATCATGACGAAATTAGGAAAGTGGATAACTTTCGTAATTTCGTAATGATGCAAGGGAAGAGAAAAAATGAAGCATAATAAATGTTTGTTCTTCTTCCCAGTATTATCGTGCTTCATCATTCGTTATGATTTGCGCGATCCGCTACTAAGCCTAAGGGTGCGTTTCCACTGACGAGGAGCTGGGCGGAACGGAGCGTAGAAGGACAGTGAAAAGTGTTTCCACTGAAGCGGATCGGAGCGGAGTGGTGTGGAGTGGCACCGCGCTGCATCGCCCCGACACCCTTCGCTTCGCTGCCTTCCGCTCCACCACCGCCCTGCTCGACTCCATTCTGCGCCGCACCGCCCCGCTTCCCACCGCTTCGCTTCGGCACCATCGCCCTGCTCGAGTCCTGTCCGGCTCGGAACCGCGTGTTCGTATATTTTATTTGAAAGGTTACTCTGCTCCACTTACACTGTTTCACTGTTCTGACTGATTTCTGAGGAGATTTCGAGCACTGTGATTGGTCAATTCCCGGTCCGCTCGTCTTCACCCTTTTGGATTTAGCGAGGAATTTGAACATTGAACGACTGTTGTCATACCGCCACAACCCGGTGGGAAAACCAAATACTGATTGTGTGCAGTCTAACGATAGTCACTTTAAATTATTATCGTCACCAAACCTTAGGCTTAGGTAGAGGACTCCGCCAGTCCTAATAGATTACGAAACGGAATAATGCTAGGAAGAAAAATGATTACTCTTATAGTTAACAGGAAATACTATAAACATATAGTATACTAGCTATGCCCGCGACTTCGTCCTCGTGGAATATTATTTATTTATATTAATAAAAATAAATAAAATTTCAAAATAATAGTAGCCTAAGTTACTCCTTATTACATCAGCTATCTACCAGTGAAAGTCCCGTCAAAATCGGTCCAGCCGTTTCAGAGATTAGTCGGAACAAACAGACAGACAAAAATTGTAAATTATTCATTTTGGTATATGTACCATGTATACATCCATATGCATTTAGTAAAAAGCGGTTATTTCAACTTTACAAACACACACTCCAATTTTATTTATCTATATAGATAGATTTTGCATTTTGTATGCAATAAACATATTTACGCATTATTTATTATGTTCATACTTAATATCCAGTATTAGAAACTCTTGGTATAGCTCAACTACGAAAACATTGAAACTCTACAATCAGCAACATACCTGAATGCAAATCGAACTCATCGAACTATCCAATTCATGACCGGAACGTGCCTGGCCGCCACAAAGCGCCGTACCTTGTCCACCATATTTGGAGCTCTTCCTCTTTCAATATATCCTTTTGAAAAGAATAAAATACAGAGAGACTGGAAGATCAAATAATATCGGTCAGCACTTTATATAAAATCTTTACCTTGTTACCGAGCCGAATGTAAGGGATTCTAACGTTACTACAACAATTTCAAATTAGGTGTAGATTCTTGTTGTTCGATACAAACTCAAAATGTCCTATATGATATACCTACTCCAATAAGTTGAAAATCAGAGCGCACGTACACTCACTTGCAAAAAAACGGGCACTAACGATTTCCTCTGTACACTTTCATATTGGTTTTGAATATTTAAATTACATTTCTCTACTTTTAGTTAGACATTTTTTTGTTTTATAATAGTTGTTACTACCGATCCTAACTCTCTTAAAAACACCAACCCCAAGACAATCAGACATGTTCGTGCACACAAATGTTTGTACTGCGTGGGAGTTAAACTCACGTGCGCCTCAACCACCAAGCTCGTCAAAAATGCTGGCTTTGACTTTGATTTCTACAGCCCAAAAGGGATTTTAAACCAGATCTTTTCTTTTTTCCATACGTCTTTCGAAATATTATTTCTGAGACGTGCGGATTTCCTCAGTATGTTTTCCTTCACCGCTGAGCAAGTGAGAATTACAAATATGTACATAAATCCAAAAAAACGAATTTTGTGGTACCGGAGATCAAACTGAGGACCATTAAGTTAACAGGCCAGTTCTATACCCGCTGAGCTGTCACTGCTATTGGTTATATAGCTCAGCGATGGCCAATCTACTTTTAACCTGTGCTTAGTTTATTAGTCAGATTTATTACAGCCTATGCCACTCACACGCATAGTATAACAAATAGAACATTCTTAAATTATAACGCATAATAGTTATAACGCATTCGTTTTTTAAATTGTGTAAACAATAGGCACATTATACGTTTTAAATTAGCCTAATTATAAATTGATATTTCCTAGTTGGAGACTTATTAGCATAATTATTGTGCTTGTTTATTTTAATATTACCACAAAAACGAGTAGGAAACATAATATATTACAATACAGTGTACATATTGACGTGTCGTGAAATAAATAAATAAATAGTAAGTTGCAAGAGCAGCGGTAGAGACACTGACAACACGTGAATTTAATTATTATGGAATTCCTGTAACTTTCTTTGCGTTCCCAGAATATTTCGAAAAAATACCTTTTTAGTTAATTCTGAGCACAATGATTATTGAATACAACGTTTTAATCTTTATGTCCAGCACTTTACGCGATTAATCCTAGCGTTATCGCATTTCGTAATCCCTTAGAATTGTCGGTATATGTTACCAAAGTCTAAGGATTTAGCGAGGATACTGATTCTGAAGTAAAGCGACTGCCGTCAGACCTCCACAATAGAAATTCAGACCATTTTAGGTTAGTTCACACTAGAGTTGATGAGGAAGTGGTTATGTGGAAGAAGAAGCGGATGAGGAAGTGTCAAACTGAAAGGTGGAGGATGCAGAGGAGGAAAATGAGAGAGGGAAAGCGAGAGTGAGGTAATTTTAGTTAGAAATTTAAATAAACAAATTCATGTGTTTTTCTAAACTTACGCGCGCGTAAGTGAATATGCGCAATTCTTTCTCAAGAAGAATAGGAGGATCAGACAATTGACGGCCGCGGGCTTTGTGTGTTTAAGCTACTTTCACAGCAATATATCGTATGGTATACTATTGAGGGAAAAACAACTGATATTGGAACAATCTTTGTCTTATTTTAAACTTTTACGGTTGTTTACACTAATAATGTAGGTACGAGACTTACCGGGAAATAAAGAAGCATCGTAATTTCAATCGTGAAAACGATTACAAGTTGTAGGAACGTGGAATCCAGTTGTCGAGTTATGCAAACGCTATGTGAGGGTTTCGAACAGCAAACTCCAACAGGACACCGTGAGTGTAGTGTGTAAGGCGCCGAGTAATAAACGACGCAGAAAGAGGGTAGACAGATATGTCTGCCCTTAACGGCTTTATCTACTCGCCGGGCTCCAGTCAGCCCATGACCATGGCATCTACAACGTCGTCGCCGAAATATCGGGGAAATATAAAAACAAATCGAGGTAAGTTCCGTACCTACATTAATAATTTTTGTCTTCAAAATAGAGCCATCCGCTCTATTTATAACTTGAGCTCCAGGAAATCTGCGAACTCTTCAACAATATAAATACTCTGTCTTTCAGTTTTTATAAAATCATAATGTATGCTCGTAAAAAAATAGTGACACAACTAAACGACATATTTTTTCGAGTTATTTCGGTTTAAAAACTAAACTACTAAATCGATTTTGATAAAATTTCTATGGGACCAATCCGCACGTACATCCTTTCGATTAAAAAAAACCAAATTGGTTTCTAAGTGAAGGAGGTCTGAGGTAACAAACATAAAAAATACTGTGGAATTGATAACCTCCTTTGTTTTGAGGTCGGTTAAAAATATAAAGTAATTTTCATTAAACTCAGTGAAAATCTTAGAAGCAGAAATGAGCTGCATATACACAACACAACGGCTTGCTAAGACTAGTTGTTGTGAATTATGTTATTTAATATTTAATTCTCTTTTTACCATTTATTCAAAGAGATGGATGGAGCACATCATGACATGGCTGGCAAAGAATACCGCAGCGAAACAACAAATCCCTGGAGGGTTGTTGTGTTTCTCTAAGCGTGTGACGTTACCAGTTCGCTCCTAAAGAATTGCTGTGTTAGCAGCAGGGGTGCCAATGTACGAGTTTTACTTCCTGTATTGCAAATTATCATATGCTACGGGATATAGTATATAATGCTTACATCAGGTACGCCGTATGCTTGTATGCCTCCCAATATTATTTATTAAAAAAAAACTCAGGATTTTAAAGTAATAAAGGTTATCATTATTAAAACTCAAATTTAAAATGAACTATAATTTACCAGCAATTGTATAAAAATAAAGTCTAGGTGGCTTGGTTTATAATTTCTTCGTTGTCTGAACTGTACAATGTTGACCATATTTTTTTTCTGTCTAGAAGGAGGTCAGATACATCGAATCAGCCGGACTGATGAAGACTCCACAGACGATGATATACCAAAAAACAATTCCCTGGAAGAATTGTAGTGTTCCGGCGAGTAACATTCTATGTATTGCACCTCTAATACCATCATCTCGTCGCAGATGTCCATAAAAAAGGAAGCTACGAAAAGTTGTGTATTTTTAACCAAGTCGGGAGGCATACACACATACGGCCCTCCAGATGTAAGACGGTTACCGCAGTCTATGAACGCTTGCAACATTTTAAGTATCACTCGTATGATGTCACCTCCGCTGCTAACACAGCTACTCCTTTAGGAGCTTACTGGTGATCTCATTCACTAGTACGAAAACAGCAACCCTCCACGGAGTTGTTATTTGGCTACCGTTTTCTGTGAGGTGGAGGCACTTCCCCAGATAGGCTGCTTTGATGCGCTCTACCACTTTTAAAACCATCCAAACCAAAACAAACGGGCAGGTTCATGTACACAAATGTTTATCCTGTATGGGAATCGAACCCACGCGCGTCGGCGTCAAAGTAACATTACTAGTTTTAAGAGAGGTAGGGCGCATGAAAGCAACCTTCTGACGTAGTACCTCCACCTCACAGAAAACCGCAGCCAAATAACAACTCCCTAGAGGGTTGTTGTGTTCCTGCGGATGAACGAGGTTACCAGTAAGCTTCTAAGGAATTGCTGTGCTAGCAGCAGAAGTGGCATCGCGCGAGTAATACTTAATGTATTGCAAGCGTTTATAGGCTACGGTTTCCATCAGGTGGGTCGTATGCTTGTATGCCTCCATGCCTCCCGACGTCTTATAAAAAAAATGCAACAGCGCCACCGAGGTCATCAAAAATTTGTTAGACAAATTTTATGCACAGTTATCTAAAAAAAAAACTTTTCTTAGCTCCATTTTTGATGGATGTCGGCGACGAGTTAAAGGTTACATAAGTAAAAATATTTCATATACCTACGTATACATTAATAAAACATATTAAACAGTGTTTTTTGCCCTTATTTCTTTAGTCACCGCTACGTGGATAAAATATAGACAATAAAAAATATGAATATGTAATGCGAACCTTGATGAGAGCTATATAAAACTGGACAGTGGTATTACAGACACTTATTAATGAACATCAGTTACATTAGACTACCTCTAAATTGTTGGTAATCATATCATAGATAATAGTAAAATGACTGGTTTGGTCATTTTGTGTGTTTGTGCGTTGTTTGTGGGCTCAAACGCCGGAAAAGGTAAAGATAGATTTTAATTATAGTTACATTTTAAGATACACAGCACAAACATGCACAGCTCGCCGACGATTAGGAGTTTATCCTCATACACTTAAGCCACAATACACAAAACACCTCAGTGGTATAAAAAAAGAAACACAGAACTTAGGTATTTAATAATAAACGGGCCTAGTCCGAGGTATGTAAATAGTTCATCTATCACAGAAATCGAGTCTCGGAAGATTATTCTCATTTTTTTCGATTCTGTCGAAAATTTTCTCCCTAAAATCAGTCTCCAAAACGTATAATTACAATATTAATGTCCTTGTGGGTGAAATTGAATGGCAAACGTTTTGTATAAAAACAACTATAGATTATTAGAATATATTATTGGTATTGGTAAATATAGTCTTCCATTCAGAATGTCTGATTCTTGTAATGTCCAATGCAATAGATAATTTTTGCCTGCTGATAACATAGCAACTCCTAGCTCTCTTAGTCCTGCTGCTTTGATGCACCCTACCTCTGTTGAGAACATTGAGGCCAAGACAAACAGGCATGTTAATGTGCACAATGTTTGTCCTGAATGGGAACCAAACTCATGAGCGTTGATGTCAAACTAGCATTGCTAACCACTCCACTACCGAGCGTGTCAAATTATTCAAGTTATTTTATTTCAGCTCCTTTTATCAAACGCTGCAAAATCAATGACAACGCCTGCCTTCTGAACTCTGGCCGTGCAGCGTTGCCGTTCCTTGCAGCTGGTATTCCAGAACTTGGTGTTCCTTCAGCCGACCCAATTTACCTGGACACTGTTAATGGAGATGCTGAGGACCTGAAACTAACGTTCATACATATGAACGTTGTGGGTGCCAGTCAATGCAAAATGACTAAATTAGAGTGAGTACTATATAACATTACTAAAAATAATTTAATTCAATGAAAAAAGATCCAATGTAATCGGGTACATAAAACAGAAATTGTTCACGAAAAAGAAATGTAAGTTGAATCTATCTGTCAATTTTTAAGAGAGGAAGGGCGCATCAAAGCAGCTCGTTTCGCAAAGTAACTACCTCATAGAAATCTAAATAAATGGAGGGGTGTTCTGTTCCTACGAGTGAGTGAGGTTACGAGGAAACTTGTAGCAGTAAGTTGCTGTATTAGCAGCAGAGGTAACATTTATTTATATTATGTCGAACTATATAATATCACAATCACAGTACGAAGGTGAGGTGAAGATAAGATCTTCAATTTTTCTAAAGTAAGTTGGAGATTGGAATGATTCCAACAGTAAGGTGGAGCAGAGAATATATCTAATATTATATTGTGCAACTAGTGCGATAAGTTGTCGATTGCCCACAATTTTTTTTATTACTCATGCGGGATAAGTAATATTATTGCGCCCGTTGTTACGGGTGATAAGTCGCTATTTGCCCATTTTAAAATTACAACATGAGTTTTCAGTAAACCACACACTCTATGAGTGTGACAAGTAAACTTGGTGCTCGCAAATTGATAAGAAAAAAAATTAATAACGCCCCTAGACCCCAATTTTGGACGACAGAATAGTTCCGCATTCGTAATAAAGAATAGTATCTGCAACTAGTGCGATATGTTGTTGATTGCCCTCGAGAGCGAAGTTGAACTCGCTTCGCTGGTGCGCTCATTCGCTTGAGTTACACAATATACTATTTCTCGTTAATTTGCGTGCGCCAAGTTTACTTGTCGCACTCAAATGGACTGAAGCAACTCGAGCGAATGATCATTCGTGAAAAAATCAAACTTCTAAGTCTGTCAGTTTATGCGCATATTTTGACAGTTGCAAGGGAATCAAGAGCGATGGCGTCGTTGCGCGTGTCATTCTAACCAGACACGCAGATTGCAATGTCGACCGCAGCCGTCTATGGATTGGTTTATGTATCTCTAGTTTATCTATGCTAGGGAGAGCACGTTAACCCGTCGGTACCGGCTGTTGTCGATAGATGACAGTCGTTACACAAAGTCAGTGGCCCTCGGGCTGCTTGAAAACACTGGCCTCTGCCAATCCGTATTTGAGCAGCGTGGTGAATACTCTAAACCTTGCAGTGGGATGAGTAAGGGTTGATGTGGAAGGGAAGCAAAACCTATAGGGTACTTCCCATCAATTCATGAAATTGGTAAGAAGCAAGGTAACACAAGTAAACGAAAAATCTGAAATCTGTAAATTTATAGTTACATCACAAAAAAAAAATTGCGGAAATTTTTTTTACGGAACCGTCGGTGTGCAAGTCGGACTCGTTTTTAGGGTTCCGTACCCAAAGGGTAAAACGGAACCCTATTACTGAGGCTCCGCTGTCCGTCCGTCCGTCCGTCCGTCCGTCTGTCACCAGGCTGTATCTCTTGAACCGTGATAGTTAGACAGTTGAAGTTTTCACAGATGATGTATTTCTGTTGCCGCTATAACAATAAATACTAAAAAATAGAATAAAATAAATATTTAAGGGGGCTCCCATACAACAAACGTGATTTTTTTGCTCATTTTTCAACAACAACAAGCAACAGGTAGACGCTTGAAATATTCACAGAATATTTAGTTATATATTCACTTTAAGAATAAATAATTAAATTAAAATAAAACAAATATTTATGGGGGGCTCCCATACAACAAACGTGATTTTTTTGCTGTTTTTATAGATAATGGTACGGAACCCTTGATGCGCGAGTCCGACTCGCACTTGGCCAATTTTTTTTTTATCACTAAGTTAGCAAACGAGCATACAATCCAACTGATGGTAAGCAGTTACCGTAGCAGATATTTGTAACACCGAGGGTATCACTCGTGCGTTGTCTTGTGAAGCTCGTAAAATATAAATATCTATTTAAAGAGAAATGAGATATCTTCTTAAGAGAAAAAAAAATAAGTTTTAATTGTGTGCCAAGAACGATTCTGGAGACTTCAATAAAACTACGCAACTAATATTTTTGGCAAGTTTTCAATTTCTCACATTAAGTTATAATATGTGGGCTTTAAAGCCAAAAATTGAAATTTTGCCAAGGAATTTTAACCGACATATAAAGTCAACTTTGCCTACAAATGGTACAACCGCTTGCAAAAGAAGCACCAACAAAAAACATACCTATCTTTTATTTTTTATACCACTAAGGTGGCAATCAAGCATAAGACCTGCCTGATGGTAAACAGTCACCGTAGCCTATGGACATTTGCAACACCAGGGGTGTCACTCATGCGTTGCCGACCCTAAGATGTCTAGGGTAGGCACACAACGAAATAAACGGTGGCTCGCCAAATTGGATGTGGCTACCACAAACCAATAAACTGCTTGACTTCGCATGAAGATGTAGTAACGTACCACGTGACGTGCGTGTAATAGCCTCCACATCCTCCTTGACGAGGTGCTGTTGGCAGAGCATATTATTTTTTGTTCTACGTTTGGTTGCAAGCACAACTTGTCGAATGTCAAGAGGCCACAAGGAATATCGATGGTATAGAGAGATGTTTACACCCCTGATTCTAACGAAGAACCTCAGGATCCTTCCCGTATTCTCACTCGCTCGTAATATAATATCTTTTGTGTTTTGGGAACTATTCTTTGGCCGCAATTTTTGTTACTTGACAAGGTACTGTAGGTAAGGACGTATTGATTGGCTATTCAAATATCGCTAAGCCCTAACTCATTAGCCAGAGTGCCCTGTGAGGTTAATTTTCTCTCTAAATATATATACCGCTCGCACAATTTATCCCTATAGTAATACCTTTTTATATAAATAAGGAATGAAGCTCCGTGATCAATGCAATGTCCGTTCAAAGCCGTATTCTAATAAAAATGAGTCGATTCTTTATTCGACCTGTATGGTATTATTGTTACATATAAAAAACCATTAAAACACGCACTATATATATACATATATTACTCAACTTTGAACTGCTTTTTATTAGGTTCTAGTGGTTATAGGTAATTCATATAAAATACATGATTTTACAACTTCAGTTCAACTTTAATTATTTTGACCTTATTATGAAAACTCTGTGTTTACCGTGAAAACCCTAGCGCTAGCGTAACATGAGTTTGGTGAAACTAAATTTTCAACCTCTTCATGTTCATTTTCCGGTTTTTAAACTTTGTGATTATATAATACCTGTGCTAAGTAGCTATGAAATTAACAAAGGAAGAATTATTATGGCTATCTCCACATAACTGGCAGGGTAGGCAGAGAGAACCGAGCGCCGCATGACCATGTGGCGCTCATGTACCTTACACGCCTTACACGCTTCTTTAACATTCGTAGATCTTTTCATTCACGCACGCCGGTTCCTAGAGTTCATAACTGATGATAATACAAGACCAAAAAAATAAACATCAATGTAGATATGTATAGGCGGTCACGAAAGATCTTTTAAAAAAAAATATTTATTAATTATGTAGATATGTTTACAGTATCAAACTCAGAACAAGACTATTTTAAATTACAATTAATTATTGTCTACAGAAAATGTCGCAATTGCTGACTCGAAGGTTCTTGCCGGCGCATGTAGCCGACGATGCAGCTACGTCGACGATTTACCAAGGTTACGCCTTGGTAACTCCTCCCTCATTAAGATAAAACCTGGTCCCACTGGTTTGCTCGGGGGTGTCCCTCGATGTCGCTGGTCGCCCATATGGTGTTATTTTTCTTCCAGAACAATGCTTGTATGTCTTCCAGATAACGAAAGCAGCTCCGATAACATACAACATGATGGTGGTCCAGCTTGGTGTTAAAGATACAAATGGTTCATCATAGGAGTCATCTATTTGTAAGTTTCTCGCTTTGTTCACAAGTTGGTGCATATTGTCTAACGAGATATTTTCCAATTCCACTTCAAATCTGACTTCTTTATTCGTCATGTATTGTTGCTGCGGTAGTGGGATGACGTCATGTATGCTCACGGCACTACTATGTGTTTGTAGTGTTCTGTTGAGTACTTCTGCACGACATTCGTTCGAGATGGTGATGAGTTGCGTTTTCGTGAGAGTGTGGTACGTAACTTCGTTTCCGCACGATGCTTTCAGTATTTCGTGACTGTTGGTGATGAGAAGCCAGCTATTAGGACTGATACTTTGAAGTTTACTATTTTCCAGCTTCATCTTCGCGTACGAACATTTCAGGTGATCTGGTTGATGTTGTATTATGGATGTTATACAATCTCCAGTATCCTCAAGCGGTTTCGTGATCAGCTGCTTGCAGACTTGGGTTTCGTCCGAAACGTGACGACATTCTTGATCGATGTAGGCGTACTCTCCGCTACCAAGTACTAGGAATTTGGATTGTGGGATAATAGTTAAGTTTTGATCATTGGGAATGGAGTATATGTGGATGAGGTCATAAGGTATTGGGTCTACAGAGGGTATTCCCAAGATAAAATTTAACGAGCGTCCGGTACTATAGGCTTTAACCTCTATAGATTTCTCTATACTATGTATATTATCTAAGCTAATGGGAGCTACAGCCGTAAAACTGAAGTTTCTACTTATCTCTAAAATATCAGCAATAAGATTCTTTGAATTGATTATGCTAGGGTGCATGATGCCTATCTGTGCGAATGCAACAGCGTCTTCTAATACCATAAGTTTATCTAAAATTACCTGTAAGCTGAAATCTATCTGTATGTGAACTTGTAGAAGATTAAAGTGCCTGTAGACTAAGTTAGAGTGCATAGTTATATTTTTTATGATTAGACCTAGTTTCTCTTGATTTTCGTTAATTTTACGTAATTGTGTAGAGAACTCGGTGACAGCATTTTGAGCTATGCCAACTGACTTCTCTTGGACGTTATGAATTCTGTTATTGAGATTAGATATCTGTTCTTCTATTCTCACTGCATCATTATAATCCAAATTACCTGTTACTAACTTAATAACTGATCCCAGACCATTGAACAAGCCACGCCTTACCCTGCTGTGAGGTGCCAGGAATATTAATTTATCATTAATTCTTTTAACTTTATGCTCAATTTGATCGGTATATGATTTGTGTAGATCTCCTACAAGATTAGGGTCTAAGGACTTAGTGCTTGCATATAGCTCTGCTAATTTAAGGGTGGTTGTATAAAGGTAAGAAATATTATAAGTACAAACTAAGTTAAAGGTATCTACTTGTCTAAAGATTATGCCTTGTTTTATAAGTAATAAGCCATTGGAGTTATCGATGGGAGTGATATTCACGGTGGCTGCTGCTGAGAGCGCGAGGGCTCCGGGGAAGATTGCCCTGGAACAAGGTGAGGCCGTCGTAATAGTTTGAAATGGACTCTTATTGACTTAGAGTTAGGGTGGTTCCCTATAATCTCAGCCACGTTGTTGGGATGTAAGTGTATGATTTTATACGGACCTTTAAATACTGGCTTAGTCTTGTCTTGCCGCGCTGTCTTCGCTACTTGCTTATAAACGGTTTCACCTACCTTTAATTGATTTTCTTCAGCTACCTGGTTCCGTTTCGCTATTACTTGTTCCTTATTTTTAGCGAGATGTGCCGCTATACACTCTTGTACAGCTTCCGCGTTTGATCTATGTTTGAGTACAAAATCCTGGTAGAATTCCTTAGGATAGTATATCTCTAAGGGATTCCTCGCTGCTGTGTGCCCATAGAGTAACTCATATGGTGTGTAACCTGTAGCCGAATGTATGGAGTTGTTGTAAGCTATTACCGCGTACCTCATAATAGTTTGTATGGTATCATCTTTGTTGGTCATACGCTGAATTCTTACAATCTCTCCAATAGTGGAGTGAAATCTTTCTATCGGGGAATTCGAATTAGAATTGTACGGTGTTGTAAAGTGAATCTCGATATTGTGAGAGGCACATATTTCCTTTAGAACATCATTATCGAATTTGGTATCTGAATCAGTTGTAATTTTAAGGGGTAGTCCTAATATAGAGAATATTTTCAAAAGAGCGTCTGCTACGTGAACACTGCTAGAACCTGACATGGGTACTGCTTGAGCAAATTTTGAAAAGTTATCTATAATAGTTAGAAATGTTCCCCCACCTGTAGAATATAAATCCATAAACAGGTGCTGTAAAGGTTTAGTAGGCGTTTCTGTTACCATCAAGGGTGGTCTCAAAGGGTTACGTTCGTACTTCGCTTTAAGGCATGTATCGCATTTATTAATAAAAGATTGTATTGTTAGTAACATGTTAGGCCAGTGGTAATTCCTGCGGATATGTTTATGCGTTTCCTGTATACCACGGTGTATGTTCTTTCCTTCGTGGTATTTCTTAATTATATCTATTTGCTCTGCTTTGTTATCAACTAGTGTTACGCGGCATGTGCATCTTATTAACTTAGGACCTCTTTCATTAAATACAGTAGTATATACGCGCGAGAATGCTAGGTATAGACTTTCGTCGTAAAAATAGCAGTGGAATACTCTACTAGCTATGGTGTGCTCCTTAAGAAATTTAATTATTTCTTGTTCGGTGTTATTTATGGGTATGAACACATCTTTAATAGTGATTTTAGAATTACTAGTCCTATTCTCAACTCTATATGTGGAACCTGGTGTGGATCTTATGTAAAACTGTTTCTTTTGTCTTTCAATAGCGTCATCTACTATAGGAATACCATTATTTTCATTGTCCGGCCGAGTATGGTTTGTGGAGACTAATTCATTGGGATCTAATGATACTACGCTCATGGTATCTGATGTAGTGCCAGTTTGAGATGGAGCTATATATACGGGTTCTGCGGGATTTTCTAAAAGGTCTTGCTGATTGTTGTTATTTTCAGCTTCGCGTTCTATCTCCCGACGAACGTTCTCGAAGATTCTCGGTATAATATCATCGTCGTCATTATCGTCAAAATTAACAGCAAGGGAATCTATACTATTATGGAATATCTTAGCTCGAGATAGGGCATCGGCGTTTGTATTTTGCGAGCCCTTTTTGTATAGGACATTATAGTCATACTCGGCTAGTTTCAATCTCCATCTGGTTAACTTGGAGTTGGGGTCCTTCAGAGACATAAGCCACGTGAGAGGACGGTGGTCAGTGTAGATGGTAAATTTACGACCGTATAGATAAGGGCGAAAGTATTTGACTGCCCACACTATGGCTAATAACTCTTTCTCTATAGTAGAGTACCGTGTTTCCGTATCTGATAATGTTCGGGACGCATATGCTACCGGTTTATCAGAACCTATTTGGCCTTGGGATAAGACTGCTCCCAGAGCAAAGTCCGAGGCGTCAGTGGTCAGAATGAAAGGCTGTTCGAAGTCCGGAAACTGTAGGATGGGGTCGTTAGTTAGGATTTGTTTACAGTTAGTAAAGGACTCTACGAAGTCAGGGGTATGTTCTATTTTACGGTTTTTCTTGAGACATACGGTCATCGGCTTAGTCAGTTTTGCAAAGTCTTTTATAAATTTCCTATAATAGCCTACTAATCCTTAAATCCTAAAAGCCTTTAATTCTTTCGGTGTTTTGGGTATAGGGAAATTCAGTACAGCTTTAATTTTATCTTGATTGGGCTTAAGGCCATCTGATGTTAACTCATGACCTAAGAACTGTACATGCTTTTGTAAAAACTCCGACTTATCCAATTGAATTTTTAGATTATGGAGTTTGAGACGGTCAAAAACTTCTTTAAGCTTATGCATATGTTCCTGAAGGGATGATAACGTCATCTAAGTACGTAAAAACATTGTCTATCCCACGTAAGATGTGATCCATGAGCCGTTGAAAGGTACTAGGTGCATTTTTGAGTCCAAAAGGCATCCTAAGGAACTCATAATGTCCTCTTTCGGTTGAGAAGGCTGTTTTCTCAATGTCTTGTGGGTGCATTTCCACCTGATGGTAGCCGCTCGCTAAATCAAGTGTACTAAAGTATTGGGCGCGCCCTAACCTGTCCAATATGTCGCTTATATTAGGTAGAGGATACTTATCTTCTATTATCTTATCATTAAGCCTTCTGTAATCTATGACGAGGCGCCACTTGACCTTGCCTGAAGCATCTGGCTTCTTTGGCACAATATGAACAGGGCATGACCACGGTGACACGCTTTCACGTATGATACCTTGTCTCAATAAGTCATTTACTTGTTTTTTAATTTCCTCCCGTTGTTGTGGGGCCTGTCTATAGCTACGTACAAAAATAGGATTGTTGTCCGTTAGTCTCAACTCGTGCTTAACGGCGTGAGTAAAAGTTAGAGGTATGTTCTCGGAATAGAATATATCTCTATACTGATAACAAAGTCTCGTTATCTCGCGTTTCTCCTCCTCGTTCATATGTTCGGTCCGAATTTTATTTAAATTCTGACGAAGTTCCCTATCAACTTCATTATTAAAACTTGATTTTGTCTGTATTGAGTTTAACGAGCATTGGTTGTAATGGGTTGCGTCGTCAACATATGGAATTAAGCTAATTGGAGGTTTATTGCAAATAACTTTTTTTTCGGAGTGTAAATTCAAAATTTCAGTTAAAAATGAACCGTTAACTACATTAACAATTGCCGTGGGTGAAATTAACCCTTTCATCCACTCGTAGTCCTCCTGAATATAAGTACCATTTACATTATTAGTTTTTACTTTAATGATTTTCCTACAATGAGGTTCAACTCTAATTTTTTTTAAGGGGTAATCAAAATGAATCGGAATTATCGCGGTAGATGTGCGTAGCACCTTATTTTTTAAGTCAATATTAGTACAGAGAGATTTTAATAAGTCTAAACCAATAAGACCTTTATATTTTGGATCGAACTCGAAGATGAGAAACTTGTGAGTTATATCGCTATTAAAGACCGGTGGTAGTGGTAAGTATGTGACGTACGAGTGTCGCGTTACCGCGTGAGCTGTTTTTACCTCGAAAGGCTCGATGTCGACATAGTGTTCGAGCACGGTGTTTTGTATGACATCAGGGGATATCATAGAACGCGAGGCCCCTGTATCTATAAGGAATTTACCTTGAAATTCCGGTATCTCTATGTAAGGAAGGTGGTCTTTATCCTGATGATTTAGCTTTATCAGCTCTGGTCTCCCGGATCCCGATCCTCTGGAAAATCCTGAGAGGTGCTTGGTTTATCCTCCTCCCGACTAATTGAGGGGTAACTTACGTCCTGATCGTCCTCAGCAGGGTAGTAGTCTGTTGGGTCGTAGTAATATTGAGGTAAATTTACATTACCTTCGTACGGAGAATAATATAATTCTTCGAATGCGAATTGTGGCGGCGCCGGCTTGTTAACCGATCGCATTGTGACATCTGATGAAACCTGAGGTGGGTTGACCTGTTGCTGAGGTATATTAGGCTGCCTTTGTGGGTTCCCTTTGTTCCTAAAATAGCCTGAATTATTTTTAAACGTACCTTGAGGCTGTCGGTTCTTCCAAGGCAGTAAGGAGTTTACTAGCTGCTGTTTCTGTTCGGGGGTCAAGTTGTTGCGTTGAGGTACAAAGTTATTAGGGTGTGCAAAGTGTGGCTGAGGTGCGAAATTAAATGGCCTAAAGAAAGTTTGACTATATGTACGTTGAAAGTTATTTTGATTATTTCCCGATTTAAAATTCTCAGGTTTTTTATTTTGGGGATGGTTACTAGAGGGGTTATTGAAACTAGGACCCTGTCTATAACCTGAACGCGCTTCCTCTTGCCGTGCAGTCACTATTGCAAGCTCTAAGCTAGTAGGTCTATTAATACGTTCCCCTATGGATACTTGAAACTCTAATTGACTGATGTACTGTTCAATAGCCATATTCTCGTAATATGTTTTATCCGAATGTTTTCCTACCATATACAGAGTATCTAACACATCTCTGATACGTCTACCAAAAGACTCGGCATCCTCGTTCTTATTGCGACGGGTGCGTGTTAGTTCCTGCATTACTTGGATTTCGTTACAAGGCTCTCCTAATCTCGTCAGAAGAACGTGTTTTATTTCTGTCCAACTGTTCAGAGGTCCCTCGGGTGCAAGGGCGTCTATTGCCGCACCGCTAAGTTTACTTTTAATTAAACACACTAATGCTAACGAACCTGAACCGTCAACCGGTCTAATAAGTCCCATTATATTATCTACTTCTTTAACATAAAAGTGTAACCTCTTTGGGTTCCCATCAAATTTGGGCATAAGTTCGGAGATCATTTTAAAGTCTGTTTGAAACTCCATTTTCAATATGTAAAATAAACGCGTGCACTTAGACTTTAAAATTGATTGAAAATTTAGTCTATAATCTACAGCGATATGAGCCTATAGATAGACACACGTTAAATAGTATCTTAAGATTAATACGACAGGAAATAGAGCAGAAAGGAATGTACTTGGGAAGCGAAAGAGTACTCACCAACACAGCATCCTCTGCATCTCCTGCTCGGGTCTTGTCGAGTACGGGTCTCCAATGTTCCGGATCCCCGCTGGTTCTGATGGCTTACGGTGACCGCCGAAGGTTCTTTGTTATCGCGGTTGGCAACGATTGAAACCGTTCACTCTGGGTCTTCACGAAGAGTTTTATTCGCGAATAGGACTTTTATTTTGAAAGTCCTAGAGTGCCGCGACCCTACCAAGAAGAGACTGCGCCAGATATGTATAGGCGGTCACGAAAGATCTTTTAAAAAAATATATTTATTAATTATGTAGATATGTTTACAGTATCAAACTCAGAACAAGACTATTTTAAATTACAATTAATTATTGTCTACAGAAAATGTCGCAATTGCTGACTCGAAGGTTCTTGCCGGCGCATGTAGCCGACGATGCAGCTACGTCGACGATTTACCAAGGTTACGCCTTGGTAACTATGTTCAAAAAATATTTTTTTTATTTACCTGTAAGTATTCGTACCTACCGTTCGCAAACAGTTCTAATTGAACAATAGATACGATATAGAACGGGCAGACAGTTAAAACATACTTTTACGATATCTCTTTTATTGATCATCTTAGCTAAGTATTATTTAAATATGCTACTTACAAAAGCCTAAATGTGAATAAGCTGCCAAATGCGGCACAAACAAAGTCACGTATTAATGGTGTTATGAAAAGACATACATATAAAGACATTATATGCGTTTATAAACTTATTTCTAAGTAAATTACTTATTGTAATTGTGAAGCATACACGCATACCGTCCACCTGATGTAGAGTGGCTACCGTAATCAATAATTGCTTACTATACTAGAACTCTTACTCATTTGCCATCACTGCTGCTAACACAGCAACTCTAAGTAGCTTAACGGTAACCAACCACTAATTTCCTAGCATAAAACCCTGAGTGATGGTCAATTCTGACTTGTATGTATGTGTGTGTACATTACCTATCGTAAGCTTATTATGTGAAGTTGGAATAAATATATTTCTATTTCTATAATTCGCAGAAACAGAACAACCCTTCAAGGAGTTGTTATTTGGCCGCAGTTGTCTGTGAGATGGAGGTACTTCCCCAGTCGGGCTGCTTTGATGTGCCCTACTTCTCTTAAAATACCCAAACCAAGACAAACAGAAATATCCATGTACACACATCAAAAGTGTCTAGGGATCAACATATATTTTTGCAATAACTTTTCTCCTGATTGATATTAATTAAAATTTTCTTTAAGGATTCATCAAATAAAGTGTTTTCGTTTGTCTACAGTAACGATAAACCAAGTCACCTTTGCATTAATAAAGAAATTTGCCATTTTCATAATAAAGGGATTTTTGACATTTGAACCACTAACATTAAAGTTCGAAAAAAAGACTGAAATAACAGTTTTCTTTAAAATTTTATTGGGTAACTTAAACAATTAATAATCCGTGTTTCTACCGCGAACACTAACAACACAAGAACATCGGTTTGGCATACTCAAAATGAGTTCATCCAAATCACGCTGTGGAATGGCCGCCCATGTTCGTTGCAACAACAAAAAAAGGTCTTCTTGCGACTGGATACCCTCCATATTCGGCAGAGCTCTTCTCTGTAGCATATCCCATGCATGCTCAATCGGGTTCAAGTCTGGCGACTGAGCAGGCCAGGGCATGACATTGATGTTAGCTGCGGCGAGAGTCTGTCTTACAACTCTTGCGGTGTGCGGTCGTGCATTATCATGCATTAACTGAAATAAGGGGCCGATTTGCATTTGTAGAGGAACGATGACGTCTGATACAATCGTCTCAGCATAAATTTGAGCGTTGAGGTTGCCTCTGATCCAAATCAACTCAGTTCTTCCGCCGATCCAAATACCCGCCCATACCATGATGGTTCCACCACTATAAGGATGGACTTCCTGGCAGGATTTTAATCGCTGTTGGCGTCCAGGGGTTCTCCAGTGTCGTATACGTCTTGTATCCGGTCTCATACCAAAACGAGACTCATCAGAAAAGCACACGAAACGCCATTGTTCTTCTGCCCAATTTCTGTGTTCAAGAGCCCATTGATATCGAATCCTACGATTGTGCATTGCTATAGGTGGTACCCTTAGCGGTCTTCGGGAATGAAGGTTCACTTCATGCAAGCGGTTTCTGACTGTTTGGTCGCTAATTAAGTTCCCTGAAGAGTGATGAAGCGTCACGGCTAACATCATGGCGGTTATTGTTGGAGCTCTTCGAGTTGTGATTTGAATGTATCGGTCTCGTCTCCGTGTGGTGCAGCGATACCGTCCTCCATGGCGCTCAGCCACGGTACCAGTGCTTCGGTAACGTGTCCAAAGTCCTTTTTTTGTTGTTGCAACGAACATGGGCGGCCATTCCACACCGTGATTTGGATGAACTCATTTTGAGTATGCCAAACCGATGTTCTTGTGTTGTTAGTGTTCGCGGTAGAAACACGGATTATTAATTGTTTAAGTTACCCAATAAAATTTTAAAGAAAACTGTTATTTCAGTCTTTTTTTCGAACTTTAATGTTAGTGGTTCAAATGTCAAAAATCCCTTTATTATGAAAATGGCAAATTTCTTTATTAATGCAAAGGTGACTTGGTTTATCGTTACTGTAGACAAACGAAAACACTTTATTTGATGAATCCTTAAAGAAAATTTTAATTAATATCAATCAGGAGAAAAGTTATTGCACAAATATATGTTGATCCCTAGACACTTTTGATGTGTGTATATAAATATTTGTCCTTTGTGAGAATCGAAGCCTGAATATGTTTAATAGATAATATATAGGACTTGCTTAACTGAGCATAAGCGATTAAATTTGGTGCAATGTTGATAAGTTCGCATAACACTCATGTATATGTAGTAATATATATATATGTACTATATTATATATTTTATATTTTTAATTTTTGTAAAAAATTTAATATGTGGTACATAAGTGCAAACCCGTCAGGATTATCTCTTTAGTTCTGTCTCAAAAAAATTGAACGAATTTGTAGGAAGGACATGGGTTATAAATCAAAAAATAATCGATGTCGATTGTTTAAAATAAAACCTTTAAAATAACAAAAAAGGATAAATGAGCACTTTGTCTGATTATAAGACGTCCATTATCATTTTTAGAGTTCAAGCCAAAATTTAAAGTAAGGGACAGACCCTGTCAATTAGGCCGGGATGCGGCGGAGAAGGCGTAAGATGTAGAGTGCAACTATATCAAATAAGCCGTAGCAAAATAACTTACTACTCGTAGAAGGCTGTGACGTTTCTGTAAGGTTTCCAATGAGTAACTAAGGATTTCCTGACTTGAAGGAGTGCCAATGCGCTTGAAATACTCCTTGTATTATATGCGTTCATAACGGCTTAATTCCAGATAATTCTCATTTTCATTCCATTCCAAATTATTCTTATTCTATATTCTTATTTGCCTTCTAACGTATAAAGCCTGTATATTATAACGTCACTTGGTAGACATATGAATGTCATACAAAACTATACAAGGTGTATATATAACCTTCTTCCTTGATTTTTAAATAGACGTGCGGGTTTTCTCATGATGTTTTCTGCCAAGTAAGTGATAATTACATAAATCTGAAAACACGAATATAATAGTACATACTCTTACCTGAATTCGAACCAGGAACAAGTCAATTAACAGGCAGGTGGTTAAATAACATCTACCACTTAAGAAAATGCTAATGACTTTAGTATGGTAAATTATACTTTAGTATGGCGAATCAAAACAATAGCTGAAGTATTTTTTTCCTTTGACTAAAATCTTACATATGTATAGCAGTTACCACATTCTATAAACGCTTACGAAACTAGGAATAACGTCCATGCTACAGTCTCAAGTCTCAGCTACAGCTGCTCAGGTAAATGTATCATGAGGCCAGCTCTAGTGGTAAAAAAAAGCTTTACTACGCGTGGCTAACACGCGTAGTAAAGCTTTTTTTTTAGATTCCATCTTTCATTATAACAATAATCAAATATTGAGAATAATATTGTTGGAGTAAATCCTTACACGGATGTGAATTCTTGTATGCCCAGAGTCCAGAAGGTTGTATGTACCAAAGTAGCATTAATGTTAGTGATACGATCTTGCCAAATGTCAGCTGGGTATACATTTGTCTCATTGCCAGATCATTAGCGAGATAGATACTAAAATGAACATAATATGATATCATGACATTTCTAAACTATGGTACGGCACTTACACCGTCCTAATTTATTAATATATTTCGTTAATAAAAATTATCAGAACCTTTCGCGATGATATGTCTATAATAATTATATGGAAGTAGGAACTAACTCGACCATGGTAGCATATATTTTCCAAAGCCTAATTCTGATTGTAATAAAGAATAAACAATAATATTATCACATATCCTTATAAATCCTTATAAAAGCTAATTCCAGATCAAGTATACAAATACTAGCCAGTACTTGCCTTGGCCTGATTTCAGACTGGGGCTATCGTAACCGTCTCGATTTCGCACCCATCATAACGTATCAGCTCTTGCTTAAGTGAAATTTGCAGGTTCAGCCGCGATTCCACTTCAATGGGGTATCAGTTGCAAATAAAAACTCGGTTTGTTACTTGGGATTACTGTTGGACAAAGGTTTTAATTACTACATAAACAGTAAAATTACATAAAGTCAGCAACAACGAAAACGAAGTAACAGAATGCGAACTTCATCTGCCCAAGCAAATTAAACCAGTGCCTTGCATTGTGGCATATCCCACAGAGACACGATCCGCGGAATGCAAAACGTTCGAAGCTACGAAAGAACCTGAAAGCCATCAAGCCATGATGGTTTTCAAATTGTAGGCGTTAAGAAAACTGCCAAATCGGGTGTAGTTTTACGTGTGTCGAATGATGCGTTAAATTCGAAAGCTACAATCGGTAGAATGAAATAAATCGGCTGGACTAAAATTTAAAAAGCCCAAAGGACGCCGACCATGTATTATTACAAAAGACATTCCTGATAAAATGCTACACAAAGTTTTTGTCAGCGTTATATAATCAAAAATATTAAAGGCAAAATAAACCCGACGATTCGATGTCTTATCCCCCTATTACCCTACTACCATAGTCGTCCTCAGGGTTCAGCGTTGGGGCCTTATCTTTGAAATTTCGGTTTTGATGACTTTCTTAGCCTATCCTTACCGGAAGGGTACTTGTTAACTGGCTACGCCGATGACGGGCTCTTATTAAGAAAAGATAATTCCAGATCAAGTATAGAAAAACTGGCCAGTACTTCCCTTGGCCTGATTTCAGACTGGGGCTATCGTAACAGTCTCGATTTCGCACCCAACAAAACAGCTCTTACTGAAGAGAAATTTGCAGGTTCCGCTGCGATTACACTTCAATGGAGTATCAGTTGCAAATAAAAACTCAGTTTGTTACTTGGGATTACTATTAGACAAAGGTTTTAATTACATTATACACATGAAGCAGGTTGGAGAAAAAACCAAAAAGAACTTTTATGCGTTAACTCGAATTTCCACCTCGACGTGGGGCTTAACTTTTAAAACATTAAAAATTATTTACGCATCCACATATTTAGGATGTATTACGTACGGTTCACCTGCATGGGCTGATAGGGCTACTTAGGTGCTGCGCGTCGTAAGTTGCTGCAAAGTCAGCGTCTCGCTTTAATATTTTTATGTAAATCGTATAGAACTGTGAGCACCGAGGCACTACCAATACTGACAGGCATGTTACCTTAGAATTTGACTTAGAAATACAACGACACGCTTCACAATACTACACCTCTAAAAACATGCACCCTGACATTCTAAAACACCACGGTCATGACAAAATACTTAGATTATTCAAACCAATTGACAAGATACTTGAAACTTTTTCTGTCTGAATGGTAAGAAAGATGGGAAACTTCTACTAAAGGACATTCATTTAGACTTGTGTCATCACCTCTATGCGAGTGTTCTACGACAAATCATGAATTCGAGCAAACAGCACATCATGTTCTCTGGGAGTGCGATCTCTGGCGTCGGGTGCGAGATGATATATTAAATTACTTGCTTGTCAAATCCGGGGTAGTATACTATTTTGATTTGGTGGCAACAGGGGAGATTTACCGGGCGTTTAGGCAGTTCTGCAATCTATATTATTGGAATCGATGGGTTAGGTAACAACTCACAATTTAGGTCCCAATAGTGTTAGATATGTCATAAACCGTGATGCACGACAGTTGTGCTTCACTTGACTGCCTTAAGTGCCTTATTTGTCGTATTGCTGCTTTTCATTTTGCCAAGAGAGGAAGTCAATTCCAAAACTTCCTAATCCTACAAATTTCTTTTGATTAAATTCATTGTGAGTTCCAAGGCAGCTGTAGTTTTAACCCCCGGGACAGCAATGAACTTCACGGTTCATTGATTGTTCATTAATTCTAGCTACACAGAAGACACAGTGATGGGAATGAGTAGTGGACTTGTCCCGATATTCTTAGTATTCTCAAAATCTTGAATAAACTATAAAACTCTTTCTTATCATCTCTACCTCTACTTATCTTGTGAGACATCCATAGTTACTAAATCTACCCTACCTTTATACCTACTATATCTATCTACTTACATATCTACCTACCATAATTCTAGACTTTTATATAAAAATACAATATGATTTTTTATTCTAGATCGCAAGGAGACTCATATCATATGGAGCTAGAATGTCCATTCACTGCGACAGGACATTACACACTTGGTGGCAAACTTGGTATAATTCCCGCGGAAGGGGATGGAGATTTTGAGATTAAAACAGGTAAAAAGCTAAATATCGAGAATGCAGGAAAGACAGTTAGAAACTTGTGAAAGACTGAATATATGTTAAAATAGAATGAGTCGTGGCCTGCTGATGGAAACGTTTAGGAAGAATGTAAGATAATGAATATAATGATGAAGCAAATAAGCAACACGAAAGTGAAAGGCGACACAGGGAATGAAAACCTTCACTCTTTCAAGATTTATGTAATAAGGCCAAATTAGCCATGATTTACGAGAAGGTGATGTCAGAAGCCTTAGAGCGGACCCAGAGCGGACAGATTGTTAGTTAATCGCGCATGAAAAGAGCCGTGAATGTCAAAGAAGAGAGTTAGATGTGTAGTGACCAAACTATGTGGCACTTGATTCTCTGGCTATTTCGTATGAGATTTGTCGTGAAATCATTAGAATTTCGACCAACACTCGGGAAGTAGAGAATTTTTCCATTTTAATAAACTTGGCAAGTTGCGCCAAAAATAGGTAAAAAAATTAATTTAATGAGTATAATTTTGAATGAGGTAGAAAGATCAAAGAAAATCTTCGAGGCACTTCTGAAGTTTTAGAATGTATAGTAATTATTTTTATTTTGGGAAAACGACGAAAACGTATAAGTATATCGGTATGGTAATGTCAAAAGCTCTAATAACCGGCGAGTATCTAAATAAGGGCGGAGCATAAAAAGAGCTAGAAACGGGTGAGGTGTCATAGAACCGAGTCATGTGGCGCTGCTCGCTGGCTATCCCACATGGACTTGGCATGAAGATAGGTTGAAATAGCAAAACCTTCACCTAGTCACACAATTTTGTAGCCAACCCATCATTTCTTTAGGATGTGTAAATTTCCTTAAAGCACAAGTCCAGTGTTGTATTTTCTTTACTTTGTTACCCCTGAAATTCAATCGCTCTAGACCATTGTCAAGTTTATTTATGGTTGAACCATCCACAAATTAGGGCTGCAAATATACAAACAGGTCACCTCTTAGTAAGTGATTACAAAGTCATACGATGCAACTTATCTTGCTGACACCTCTTCCTCGAAATAAAATGTTTCTCCAGTAGGAATCATCAACAGATAGATTTTTGTAACTAACATAAATTAAATAGTTCGTTTATATTTACGTAGGAGCCGAGGAAGGCGAAGACTAACCTACCATGATCAAATCGATCGTGTTCCATCAGAAGGTGATGTCAGGAGCCTTAGAAACTGGCGAGCGTGTATGAGAAGAACAATGAATGTTAAAGAAGCGAGTGATGTGTGTAAAGATTGAGTCACGTAGCGCTCGGTTCTCTCTGCTTACCCCGCAAGGGATTTGGCGTGAAGTTATAGCTAGATAGATAGATTTATATTTAAGTATAATGTTGTTTAACAGCTAACCCTGGCCTCCAAAAGATTTCTTGGAGACCGGGGACTACATGTTACTGGAGAAGACTTAGACAAATTATTATTAAATAAAATATTGCTTTAATATTTTTGCAGATAACATCAGGATAATCGTAAATTTTATTCTCGCCGAAGAAGATGGTTACTGGAAAATTGCTAGCGTGGAACGCAAATTTGAACCTATTGAAAAGTTCTACATAAAGTTAGGAAATTTGTTCAACGGTGACAAAAAAAAAGGTATGAAAAATGTGTTGACAAAATAAAATACTGGAGACAGGTGTCCCCCCATTTGTCGACGTGATAATCGACTAATTATGGATTCTGTAAATAAAACAGCCGATAATACATTGAATTGGACCTAATGAACCTAATGCATTAGTGTTTGAGCCATATTATTTATTCCACACGATGTAGTATGACGACTAAATATTACATGAGAAACTATTTTAAAAAATCAGCGAAAATGTGTATTTTTATACGAAAGGCCACTAGAGGTGAACCCAATAATCCTAAAAGACGTTTCTACAATGAGTAGGAAAATTCCAATTCCAAACTAGAAACGAGTCAGACTTCAAGTCTATAATTTTGCACTCGGAAATTTCGCACTTGCTGAAAAAATGATTTTTATGTTAGCTGGATCCCTGATTAACATCCATCGCCCAACCCAATCGGCCAAGTCCATATTTTCGGAGCTGTTTATTGTAATTTCTTTATATATATATTACAAAAAGTCAATATAGTTTACACACTGAATTTATCCATGTAAAATATTTATATGTAATTTGGGTGTAATGGTTAAATAAGTTTGTTTTAATTGTTATTCACGCAAGACCCACGGCACGTTTCTCGTTCGTGCCTCGCATCATTATTTAGACTGAATTTTCATAAAGCTTTATCACATTTTGCCAAATGTTTATTTTCAGCGGAGCCAATCTTGACGATTTTGGACAATGGTTGGAGGGATCTCATTACTGAAATAGGCAAACCCATCATTTTTAACATCATCGACAAAGTGGTTGATGGAGTCTCCAAATTTTTTGATTCTGTACCGGTTAACGAATTGAGATTGGAGTAAAAAGTACACTTGCAAAAATATTCTTATTATATATTATTTGACGTTATCATATATCATTATAGTATGCTATATACTAGTGTCTCTATGTCGAAAAATAATTTATAGCTTTTAGGACGGAGATAAGAAAATAAGTGAATCTTAAATGGTCAGTACTGATAATAATCAAATAATAACTATGCCCCCGCTTCATATACACTAGAGGAGAAATAGAGCAACATATTACGTAACATACAACAACGTAACATAACGCATGTCAACGTGATGTATTCGGAGGCGGAGATAAAGTCTAAATATGCAAATGTGTCGCAAAATTTGGCACGGTATGTCGCAGGACATTGGACAACGTTGCAGCAGCGCAGATTGAATGTTGCGCCGCATATTGAGGAACATTTTATCCCCTAGTGTATCTGAGACTTTAGCCAACAGATGGGCAAGTGACGCAAAACCTATACGTTATATGCTTTGCGAAATATAGAACAAAACTTCAATGAAGGAAAAATGGAAAAAACTTCGAAGAATGATTTTTGTTTCAATGTGTACATCATTGTCATTAAATGTAGAAAAATCTATTATAGCGATATTAACTTGAAACACTAACTAATTATTGGACACCAAATCATACCTTTTCTTGTAATCCCAGCCCCATCAATTATTATATATACTTAATATACATGTATTTTAATAAATGAGATTCTTTCGTTTTCTTTTAACAGCGACAGGCAATCTTCAAACATTCATTATAAGTATAATAAAGTAAGTATAAAAATCTAGCTTAATACCTACTGTAAAAAAAACCTGACCTTTGAGCTCTAAGGGTACCAACGAGCCCTTCACCAGCTGACGCTGACGTGTGCTACAGGATGTATCTGTTAAATTGTAATAAGTAACAAGTTGCTTCTTCTTCCTGGCGTCATTCCATTTCCTAACCCATAAGGATTGGCGGGGTCCGTTATCTAAACCTAAGGATTTGTTGAAATTATTTTGAATTCTAGCTTTTACATAGAACGACTACCGCCAGACCTCTACAACCCCAAGGGAAAAGCCATCATTTCCTTAGGTTAGCTCATACGTCTTTAAAAATATATTTTTTTGAACATATAGGTTACCTCACTATGTTTCCCTTGACTGTCGAGCAAGTGACAATTACGAATATGTACATAAACACGAATTTAGTGTTGTACCACTTAATTCGTGTTTTCTGATTTCGAATTCAACCATCCAGTGAATCGGGCACCAATTGGTCAATAAACTGGTTCTTTATCCACTGGACTATCACACAATGATAGAACCTCTACCACTCAATAAGTACCAATTACAACTGGTGACAAAGAAAATAAAAAAATATAACCAATAAAATTTAAAAAATTAAATAAAGTAGAAAATCAAAAACCATATTATAATGTATTTTTACTGCGGAGAGATCGAAAGTCATGAAAATATATTGCAATCATGCTTTTCATAGAAACATCAGAAGGATTAATAGAATCCGAAAAAATCTATAAACAATGGTTGTCTATGCTTTTGTGTATTCATGTATCTGTTAGTCTGTAACAATTGCTGGTAACGAACATTCTACGGGGTATATAAAATACAGATCCCTAATAACTATAAATTATCAAAAAGATAGAAACTATTGCCCATGATGTAAACTAAAGAACTTTCTACTATTAACGAGCATTTATCGTAATTTTTCAACACTTTTGTGGGAAGTTTCTGTAAATATTTAATGAATCAAAACTATTGAATACCAACCATAAGAGGTGACGTTAATAATATCTTTTATCGATTCAAATAACTTCTGCTGAAAAATATATCTGTATCTTTAAGTTTATTTCTGACAGCCAGAATGTATTCCTCCTCTAGGAAATCGACAGGTATACTTACTACAAAATCGATTATGCAAGGTACGTCGGGAGGAAGTTGTGTAGATAGTCCTTCACTATTTATTTGAATGGTCATTCTTTCTGCTCTATCATAAAAATTATAGTATATAAGTTTCTAGTGCAGTCCATTTTGATTGTGTGGTCCATAAACAGTAAATTAAAATGATTTCGATAATTCCTCCCAAGTAAAAAACAGTGTAACTAGGACTCGTACACCAAATAATTACACGCGGTTTAAAAATGTTACCAACTTTAATGAAGTGACAACTTTTATGAAGCATCGCAACAAAATAAAATTTTCGTACAAATGTTTACCGAAAAACCCTGATTCTCTGCAGTTTATTCAACTGCTTCGAAACTGTGAACCGACTATGCGGTCCGCTTGCAATCATGTACTTACTTATCTACACTGCACGCTAGTTACATGTTAGGAACACAGTCCTAATGCAGTTGAACCAATTGCACGCCGACTTCAAGTAGACTGGATTGTCAATTGGCAGTGTCAATACAGTTGTATCAACTGCACAAACGCAGCTTCCGAAATACAAAATTGCAGCTGACGTGCAGTTTCATTAAACCCATCTGTATGGACTCTTAAAACTTACTTCAGTCGTAACTTTAGCAAATTGATATGAGACTGATCGGACGCTAGGGGCTTCCTAATAAAAAAAATATCAATTAACGAAAACATCCCATGACATATACACAAAAAAAAATTCAAGTAAGAATATCCTCCTCTTTGTAGTCAATTATATTCCTTGTTAAGATTATAACACTACGGAAATGTTATTACGCTACTGTGAATCTCACTGGGCTAGCTTTTTTGTACCAGATCATGGGTGTATGCAAGTTAAATCACCTGGAAAACCAAATTAAGTAGAAGTAAAATACAATTAAGTATAATTTATTATTAACGATCAATATAACGTTAAAGCAACCCGACATAAATTCCAACGAGAGTTTATTAATTAAACAATTATAGAATTGTTTATAAGTCTATAAGTAACAGGTAATAAATTAGAAAATTAATATTCCTCGCTCCCGGTAGGTGGCGCCGTACGCCATCAATTCGAACATAATTTATTTTTTACCAATATTTACGACCTTTTGATTGAGCCATAAACATTTGTGTATGTAATTAAGTTACCGTAGCTGTGCTTCCTACTGGATACATCGGTGTAATGTGTTTCTGAGGTTACATGGATATTTTAAATGTGTTCTTACAGTTAACTGGTAACAGCGCATCTTCCAGCGACGAGAATTATACGAGTATGCCTTTCAGCTGGGTTTTTCTTTTCGGAAATAATAAGAAGTTGCACGGTGCTAGGTCAGGGCTGTAAGAAGGGTCGTGGAGGCGGCGCGGCTGGCCGAAGTTGGAGTAGGACGGGTGGTCAGCCGCATAGAGAGGCTTGGGTTCGGGTCCGGTTGGAGAAGACCGAGGCCCTCCTCTTCCGCGGGACCGGCAGACGGGCACCGACCCTCGGGAGCACACCTCCAAATAGGAGGAGGTAGATGAGGGTGAGTGCCAGATGATGTACCTGGGCCTCACCCTAGACGGGAGATGGACCTTCGGCCCGCACTTGGAGCGGTTGGGACCGAAGGTCATCAGAGTTGCGGCGGCGCTGGGTTGCCTCCTGCCCAATGTGGGCGGGCCCGGCGCCGCATGCAGGCGGCTGTACTCTGGCATCTGCCGGAGTATGGCCACGTACGGTACCCCCATAGGCGGACGCCCTCTGCGAGCGTTACAAGGCCCAGCTGCGTAGAGCGCAGCGGGTTATAGCGCAGAGGGCGATAAGGGGGTACCGGACTGTAGCCTGAACGGCCGCGACCGCCCTCGCTGGCGACCCACCCTGGGAGCTGGTGGCGGAGGTGCTCGCCGAGGTGTACGGCTTTGTTGCTAGTAGGAGGGCACTCGGCGAGCGCCCCACGTTGGAGGAAATAGGGCGGTATCGCCAGCGAGGGCATGCAGAGATGATGCGGAGGTGGGGGGAGGACCTGGCACAGCCGCGGTACGGAACCCGCGTTGCGGAGGCGCTGCGCCCGGTCCTAGAGACGTGGATGCGTAGGAAACGCAAACCCCTCACCTTCCGCATGGTGCAGGTACTAACCGGGCATGGGTGCTTCGGGGAGTATCTGCACCGGGTCGCGAGGCGGGAGGAACAGCCGGACTGCCATGAGTGCGGCGCGGCGAAGGACACTGCTCAACACACTCTGGAGCAGTGTCCCATATGGTCTCGGCAGCGCCGCGATCTGGTATCCGTGCTCGGAGACGCAGACCTCTCGTTCCCGAGCGTGGTCCACTCCATGCTCAAAAGTGACAGGTCCTGGGAGGCAATGGCCTCCTTCTGCGAAATAGTTATGTCCCGGAAGGAGGCCATGGAGCGGGACAGGGCGGATGATCCAGATGCTGTCCCGCTCCGGAGACGGCGGCGTAGGCGCTACGCGCACCTATTACCGTCTCCCTAATATGTGGGACTAGGGGTCAGGATGGGAACCTGGCCCCATAGTGGTCCCGCCGCCGGAGGGGCTGTCCCAATTTGCCACGACGGCCCCTAGATTGAAGAAGTCCGGCCCCTTCTGAGGGGCTGGCCAGTCGCAGCGGTGCCCTGTTGCTGGCAGATCCGGGGCACCACACTAACGCGGCCGATTGCAATTCGCGGGATTGTTTAATGGGTATACCGGCGGGCAGCCGACGGGGAGTCCCTCACTACCACCGGAGGCCACCCAGGCACCGGTGGTGTGCGTAACACATTTTTCCCCGCATCACAAAAAAAAAAGGGTGACTGAAGTCCATCGTTTTGAGCGCGGTGTCCACGGGCGCATTGTCATGGTGGAGCAGTAGCCCGCGGAGCCCTGTGTTTTGTCGCTTATTGCTCACAACAGAGAAAACTTCTGCTGCATATGGTAGTATACCATTCATCAAAATCTTCCCCCGCTTCTGGATCGCATTACTTTGGTAGTAATTCGTTTTGAAACACCAAAACCGTCGACTGGCGCTTCGTTTCTGGATCGTATCGATAAAGCCAGGACCTGTAACCATAAAAAAATATGGAAATAGTGTGCCTCATGATTTGACTGATCTGCAGAAAGAAACGCGTGTTGAAACTTGTATTGCCTTATTGAATCGGTACAGAAATGAATGAATGGATCAATGTGACATGTGACGAAAAGTCTATTCTATACGATAACCGTAAGCGAAAAATGCAATGGCTGACCTCAGGTCAAACACCGCAACAGGGCCCTAAAGCAACGCTTACCAATAAAATGGTAATGGTACCTGTTTGGTAGTATCTTCATGGCGTTATTCACTATAGCTTTCTCAGGTCTGATCAAGCAATAACAGCAGATGTTTGCTGTGCCGAACTTCGAACAATGATGGCGAAACTGGCAGTGAAACAGCCCCGATTCATGAATCGATCTTTTCTATTATTGCTCCATGATAACGCAAGATCTCATACTGCTCAAGAAACTGTTGTAACTCTACAGGAGCTGCAGTTAGAAACAATACGTCATCCTCCGTACTCGCCAGACCTTGCTCCAACGGACTACCATTTTTTTCGTGATTTGGAAAATGCTTTCACACAGTTTGTCGAATCTTCCCCAGAGTTCTATCGCAAAGGCATAAATAAACTTCCGATTGGATGGAAGCAATGTATAGATAATAATGAGGGTAAATATTTTGATTAAATATATATGTTACATCTTAGTAAATATGAGTTTTAATTTTCAGCACAATTCGGCAATTTCATACTTTAAACCCCTAATATCATATTTTTTTAATCTGAACATATTGTATGCTAAAACTAAAATTATTAAATTTAGAAGAATGTAACTTGTGAGACAGAAAAAAAAGCACAAGAATTCACAAGAATTCACATTATCACAATTCATGTGTATTCTTTTTTCACTTTGATTAATCTTAATATTTTTAGTCAAAAGGTTATGGCTAAAATTAAAGAAAGTAAGGTTAATTTAGGATGAGGTGTTATCTTCAAAAAAGGCGTGAGGGGACATTTACAGAGTCGCATGAGTGACGCTCTGGCGTTGCAAGTATCTATAACTTACTCGTACTATATATAATGCTCACCACTAGTTAGCCGTAACTACATGAATAGGAGTGTATGAAAAATTGTTTACAATTTATGATATTTCCACCTCAATATTTTGTGTTACCAGTTGATGTATCTTTCTGCGTACCTGCCCTCAAAATGCCACTGTTTCCGCAATACAGCATTGGGCGAAACGCTCCCCCGATTTCCTATAGACTTTCCGTCGATGGTCGCTGTAATGCAGGCACATTCTGGTTTCATCTGAGAACAGGACTCGGCTACATTGCTTCATATTCCAATCTAAGTGATCGCAAGCAAACTGAAGTCGCACTCGTCGATCTTGTCGGTGGGCTGGAGACAATTTGTGCTCCGTAGCTGGCCTTTTTGTGGTCAAGTTCGCTTCCTTGAGTCTTCGCTTTACTTATCACTCGCTGATAGACCTCACTCGAACTTCTCTGAGCTGCTGCTGTTGTCCACGCCGGTCAGGTGTCCTTTTCGGAGAGAAATAGTGATAATAAATCGGTCATCTCTCACCGAAATGCATCATTGTCATCCAGATCCCGGCCTTCTTCTTCTTCGCGTTATCCTGTTTTCCAATCCATTAGGATTGGCGGGGTCCGCTACCTGAGCCTAAGGATTTGGATAGTACATCGAGAATAATCTATGCTGGATTACGATGACGACTTGAGAGGCTTCTAAGGGTGTGGATTCCATTTCCCTTTTTGCTTTGCTGTCCTTAGTGACGTGATACATTGGACTTATGACCAATTTTCATAAACGCTCACTTTTTGTAGAGCTTAGGGACTCCCAAACAACATGGTGTTTTGTTTTAAAAATTAATGTCTTTCGTTTTTACGTTCGTAAGGTGAAAAATCTATGGTTAAATATTAATAGAGGTTGAAAACTTACAAAATTACCTTCAAATGATATACCACAATCCATAGTTCACCGCACAGAATTTGTAAAAATTTGTTACGAGCAACTCGCGATGAAGTGATTCCGGTTTAATGCTCGTGAGTACAGGAATGTGCGATGGAAATAATACGTAGAATTTCTGTCGTTCTC
Source organism: Pyralis farinalis (assembly GCA_947507595.1). Taxonomy (NCBI): domain Eukaryota; kingdom Metazoa; phylum Arthropoda; class Insecta; order Lepidoptera; family Pyralidae; genus Pyralis; species Pyralis farinalis. The sequence goes on from OX382273.1 coordinate 11,101,306, forward strand.
TTTGAATCAAACCAAACGTCACTTATTTTATCTCTAATTCATACACATCCCACCACTGAATTAGAGAATTCCCCCCGTATTCCGTATGCGCTTTATCCTGTCGAAGATTAAAGTCGAAACCATCAAATGAAACTAAAATCTATTTTCGCAGAACAGTAAATCCGTGTCGACTCGGTCAACATTCGGAGGATGTCACCCGTACACTAATTAGGACAGAACTGCCAATACTAGGTGACATGCCTCTGGATAAATGATGCTTCTGGATAATGGAGTGTGCGACGTAATTGCTTGCAGTATGTACGCGTACTGTTTTAACAATCGCACTGCAGATTCTTCGACGCTAATTACTTTAAGTATGGTTTAAGGAAAAGAATAATGAGCTTCGTTTGTAGGAAAGGTTGGGTTCAAAATGGGAGATTCGATAAAAGTTTAAAATATAAATTCGGTAAAAGGAGATCTATCAGTTGATATTTGGTATATCTAATATATACCTAATATATATTAAAGAAAGGTGGGGCGCATTAAAGCAGCTCTACTGGAGAAGTACCTCCACCTAACAGAAAAGCTCAGCCAAATAACAACTCCCTGGAGGTTTGTTGTGGCATCGCGCGAGTAATAATTAATGTGTTGCGAGCGCACATAGGCTACGGTAACTGCTTTCCATCAGGTGGGCTGTATGCTTGTATGCCTCCCGACGTATAAAGAAACCTAATGAGAGCTCAATTGCGCTCCGTTGCGCGTGTCATTCTAACCGAACATGCAAGTTAAGTAACGTCTCCCGCAGCCTGTCTATACATGGGTTTATTAATCTCCAGCTACTCCGTGCTTAGGACGGCACGTAAAACCTTCGATCCCAGCTGTTGCCACTAGATTTCAGTCGTTAAGGTAAGTCTGTGGCCTTTGAGCGGCTTGAAAACACTGGCCTCCGCCAATCCGTAGCTGAGCAGCGTCGTGGAGTACGCTCTACCTAATGTAAAGGCTCTGATAACCGCATATGACCACTTGCAATACAACAAGTAACGCTCGCGCTATATCACCCCCACTGCTAAGACAGTAACTCCTCAGGAGCTCACTGTTAACCTCACTCAATAAGTCTCTAGCGAGTTGTTATTTCGCTGTGGTCATCAATGTGGTGACTTCCTCAGTCTGGCCACATCAATGTACCCCATCTTCCGCCAGAGCCTCATATGTTATAATTAGTATAATTCTGCAGATACAGTTGCACTCCAAAAGGATGTTAGTTTTAAAACATTCGCATTTTTGGTCAGATCTTTTTGGTAATTCAGGGAAATAAAAATCACGAGACTATCAAATATCATATACCATCTATTCTATTTTATTTAGTTGAGTCCCCCAGTTTGAACGGGGCCGCACAGACGTTCCGTCACTGTAAAATTCCGTGGCTGTATTTTATTATCTCGAGTTCTAGAAACTTGATAGCTGATACAAAGGACCGAAGACGAAGATATAATATTAAATTATAGAAATTATTAGTAATTGCTTGGTACAACAAATACCACATAGTGCACGTTCAGTAATTGAGAAAGGTGTTGTACTTCAAATACATATATTGTACTGTGCTATTTACTGTATTTCGTATTATTTGAATACAAATACGTATATAGTAAAGGGCAAAGATGTTTTGCTACATCGGTCTTCAATCAATTCAAATGAATGTGACCTTCATCTACTCTTATTTGTCATTGACAAAATTTCCATTCTATAATGAAAAATACAATATATTTTCTTTTTTATTAAAAATGCACGTTTAATTCACAGTAATTATTAATTGAAGTATTGGCCATTGCTGTCGATGCACATTTTAATAGAAGTTTATTGATCTCTACTAGAAATCTTGGGGAGAGGAATCAACGAACTCTTCAAAAGCGTTTTTCCCTCCAAGGAAACAATCCAAATTCGTCCAATTAAAGTTGTCATGAAAAAATGTAATTGATAAGTCTTGTTTCTTTGACAAGAGCTAGCTCATCATAAGTGCCACAGAACATCTATACAGAAATTGTTGGATTAGCCGCATGAACTGACAATGAAGAATATCGGTACAGGTTTACCATATATACTCGTATTTATTTATTACGTAGTATCGTAATTTCTTTTTTTGTTTAGTTACACATTTTTTTTAACTCTATTTGCGCATGGGGCATTTTCAGCTGCCATCCTTATGTTTAACCAAATGAAATCAAAATAAACCGTGCATTCATCTGCGATATTTGGTATATATACACATCGTTTATATTGCGTGGCGTCTGTGCTGCGAAGGTGCAACAATGGGACTCGTAATCGAAAGTAACATGCAGTTTTTATATTTTCATAGTCACAGAAACAACGATATCGAAACGAAGGTCATAAATAAACGTTGATATTTAAAATAAACTTTAAAGCTATATTATAAAATTAATTTATACTCCACGTATAATGAAAGATTTCCGTATTAGCAAGAGGTATTACTCTTGAGTCTTCAATATACAGAGGTCAAAGGAGAGCCTTTAGATGCCTTTATACACGTATTATGCCGGTAGTGTTCAGAGAAATTATTTAATATGAGTCGAATGGCTTCCTTGTACAATCAAAAGGCTCGTCAGCAAGCACATCCTAATCCCCTTATTCATCCACCAACAACCACGAACACTTTATGTTGCCAGTGTACTACAGGATGGACTTCTTCAATGATACCGTGAAGACATTTTTACAGAGCCAGCGATGCGCGACTGTCCATAAGCTAAAATCAGCTACTTACCACAGACCGGTAACTTGTTTACCACATGATACAAAAAAGTGTCATAATAAAGCTGATAGGTATTTAAAAACTGTTTATTGTCCATATACATGCGACCAGTTCGATAATGATGGTAATATATTGAAAATGGAATTTAAGTTATGAATTTAAATCACGGGTAGGAACGTGTCTTGAATGTAGGAATAGGTAATCAATAATACAAGCAATATAAATTCCGAGCAACTTCGGTCCACAACTCACAGTATTATATTGAAGCCTTCTGCTGTCTTGGCTGCACAACAACACAGAATGCACTAAAACGTCACAATCACTTTACTCTTAAAGTTCAAAAGGTAAAAAAACTCTTATAAGATCACATTGTTGAAAATTTATCTGTACATTAAGAACTTATAAAAAACCAGTTGAGAATGCGCAAGCTTGCATTGCCAGAGGAACACCTGGCTCGTCAATTATATAACAATCCAATTTTTTTTTTAATATGTCGGCCATTTCGACCATGTTCCTTAAGAGATAGGAACGGTGTTCCTGAACATTCCTATTCTACTTTTTTATGCTGAATCCGAATCTGAAGTCAAAATTCGAATATTCGAAAAAAAAGCGACAGACAAACACACAGACAAACATAGATTTCATATAGGAGTGGTGTTCTTGAAAATATTCAGAATACCTACTTATTATTTGGAGTGAAGCTAGAATCTTAAAATTTAGCTAACAGCAAGGTCTTATCGCATAACAAATACGTAACTTTTTGATCAAAAAATTTAATCAAAAAGTTACCACTGTAGTTATATCAGTCTTTCTATTCCACATGAAATCACTAATATAAACCTTAGACGCATAATAAATAATTAATAATCTATGCTTCATACCACAAGCCGTTTTGTAGTTCTATCCGTTTATCTGAAGTATTCATAGAATCCGAAATCCAAAAAAAAGTGACTGAAATGCATAAAAATTTAGCAAAGTGCAAGGACAGATATCATAAATACTTTAAAAAATAAATCCACTTTGTTCATAAATAAAGAAAATTAAACACTTTGTTTGTATATTTGATATTTCTTTCATAAAAGTTCATCACGATTTTTTCATAAAAGATCGATTTTGATACCAATGAACATTATAGCAACGGTTTCAATATCTTTTTAAATTTATTTGTAATCTTCAGTGTAGAAAAATCATCATGCCTAGTTTAAAGGAAAAGCAGGTGAAATGGTTTAACGGTGTATAATTTCTCCAACTGACAACCCTTTAGCTAAAATTACCGGCATCGCTAACCTATTTATTGTCCCTTTGACATTTCTAAATGTAGAAAATTCTTGTTTTTCAAATGTCATAGAATGTCAAAGGTATGTTTTGTTATGAATTCGCGCGCGACTGGCGAGGCCATTGTCTTCGAAAATAAAGGCGACAAGCATCAATTATCAGGTCTTGTAATAAGAAAAAAAGTAATTACGAACTTAACTTTTACCCTCACAAAATTTATTATTAAAAAGGTTACTTAAATCGTGAATTTCGTAAATTATTGGAGTCAAAACAGCAATTAACTAGAATTTTAATTACTCCTTTTTTATATATGTTTAATACCAAGACATCGTTTCCCCGATATACGCAATTAGCTCTTAATTACTTGTACCTATATATATATATATATATATATATGAATGTATATCTTCACGCCAGGTCCCTTGCAAGGTTGGCAGAGGCACCCGAGCGTCATGAGACGCAGTCATTACACACCTCACTCGCTTCTTTAATATTCGTAGCTCTTTTCATGCACGCTCGCTGGTTCCTATGGCTCTTGACATAACTAATTACTGAGTTTTTGAAGTTTACTCCTTAAGAAACGATTTTGAGTTATAAGGCCCGGTATGGAAATTTTATGAGGAGTAAAATCAAGTGATGGCGTTAATTATGACATAATCATCATAACAATTTTTTTTAAACAATTTTCATTTTTGTTTTACAATTAATTGTTTTTAAACACGCTTTTATTGATTCATTGATGAATGAATGTCGGAAAACAAATTTGAAAATCTAAATAACACATATCATGAAAACGGGTAATTACCTATTTTCATGATGATATATAATTGCTATGCTAGATTTAGCATAGTTTATAAATATGCTTATAATATATTTTATAATAATGGGAATCGGAGACGCACCTCTGTGAAGTAATGAAATATGGGGAAACTACATAATTTCAACCACTTGTTATTTGTATCGTCATGGATCATGGAATTTGAGCGTAATTCTGATGATACGACGACATTCTTGCTATGCCGACGTCAGCAGTGGGGACACTTATTATGCAGACCGTATGTATGCTAATTTCTCATTTCCTTTGGTAAGAAACTCGCAATCCACTTGTGTCTACAATTTCAACTAAAATATCCGTCTGAGCCGTTGAACTTAGTCCAATTCAATTCGTCAAGCTATTGCGCATCATTCACTGCTAATATTTTTTAACCCCAGTAACTGTAGCTCATCAATTCTATACTCTCTCTGTCATACTCAAAAAGCACTACGAAAAAGGGAAAAGAAAGAAAGAAAGAAAAGAGAACAAAAATTCGTGGGCCCACACATGGACATGGACACAGATTAAAGGCCTGTATAAAGCCAAAGGTGACCATTTCGAATAGAATCATTTTTGTATTTTTTACTGAAACGTCCGTAAATATGTACATATAAGTATTATTAAGATTACATTACTTCATATTTTTTTTTAATACGATGTGGGGAGTCATACAATCATACGGTCCACCTGATATAAAGCAGTTACCGTAGCCTATTAACGCTTGTAATATGTTAAGTATCACTCGCGCGATGCCTCCTCTGCTGCTTACACAGCAACTCCTTAGGAGCTTACTGGTGACCTCACTCACACGCAGGAACACGACAACCCTCTAGGGAGTTCTTATTTGGCTGCGGTTTTCTGTGAGGTGGAGGTACATCCCCAGACGGGCTGCTTTGATGCGCCCTACCTCTCTTAAATAATCCAGACCAAGACAAACAGACATGTTCATGCACATAAATGTTTGCCTTGTGTGGGAATCGAACCCACGAGCGTTGGTGTCAAAGTCGCGTCTTTCACGACTGAGCCACCGAGCTCGTCAAAAAGTGCATATTCATTTGTAACAGACCTTATGGCCGGGCTAGGTATACACAAGCACCCTGCATGCATTTATATAGGTAATCGTCGGCCAACGCTCGTAATCGACGCTGATATTATCAAAACCAGTTATGCATAATGTGCAAACAATATAAATAATATTGTCATCTTACTTTAAAATTAAAGCCACGATTATCATTAAACAGGGTATTGAATTTTATGTCTTGTTTAATGTCATGACACAATGTAAAATACTCTTGATATAATATCTGCTATCAGTCCTATAATAACTAACGTTCTTGGTGTTAGTTTCAGAATTACGAAAATTGTTATTATAGATAGTTTTAGTCATAATAGTAGTTGTTATAAGGTTATGTGGCTTCTCATAGAAATGTTCAAATTAATTATTCAAGAATACTACATTATATATTCGTGAAATGTGAATTTATTTTGCAAATTCCCTTTTTGTTAAGTAGGTACCTAATAGTGCCCAATATATCCCATATAAATGTGATCGTCGATTTCCAGGAGTATTCAATGTTTGTTATTATTAGTAGATGGTCACATAAACGTAATTTAATGTTACCATCCACCTAATTACTATCCACCTTTTGTGAGAAAAAAACGTCGGATATTTAAACAATTTTTGTCTTTTAAAGCCGTTAAGTGCGAGTCTGATCGCGCACCGAGTGTTCAGTAAAAATATTTTCTATTTTCGCAAAAAAAAATTTTTTTGTGATTTAACTACAAATTTACGGCTTTCGGATTTTTTACTTCACTTGTGCTACATGATACTGCCTCTTACCAAATTTTATGATGCTAGGTCAATGGGAAGTACCCTATAGGTTTTGATTCCCTTGCGAGTGTCAAAATATGCACATAAACGAGGCATAAACAGGTGTATCTTTTGATAGCGTTGACATAGAATTTTGTTTTTTTTCATACCTCGAAGGGATTGCAGACCTAAGTATTCGATGTTAATTTCAGCTTGATAGCTCCACCTATCGCTGAGAAAAAGGGTGTTGACAGACGGACAGACAGGCAGACGGACAACAAAGTGATCCTATAAGAGTTCTGTTTTTCCTTTTAGGTACGGAACCCTAAAATAAATTATTGCATCAATAGTGGTATACATCTACGTCAATCGATGTGTTATATAGGTAACAACTGTCAATTTAGGTCCCAATAGTGTTAGATGTCTGATAAACCGTAATGCACGGCAGTTGAGCTTCACTTGACTAGCCATCTCTATGAGGTTTTTTTTAATGCCTTATTTGTCATATCGCTGTCTTTCACTTTGCCAAGAGGGGAAGTCAATTCCAAAACTTCCTACTCTTACAAATTTCTTCTGATTAAATTCGTTGAGAGTTCCAAGGCAGCTGTAGTTTAACCCCCGGGACAGCAATGAACTTCACTGTTCATTGCCTTTTGGTGGTCGCCGCTGTTAATTCTGGCTACACAGTGGTGGGCCTGTCCCAATAAAAAAAAATACATCATGTGTTTGACATTTTAATTTGAATAAATTCCAACCAATAATTGCACAAAAGCCGGTCCTTGCAATATTTCTTCAGACTAGTAAATAAACATAAAACTTTATGGCAAGAAACAACTGCACATAAATTGACTCGTAAAAGTAATGCTTACATTACAAGAACAGTCATAATTAGTTTGGTTTGGCAATATAAGCAGACCAACTTTTAAATGTAAACTTCGGTACGAACTCATAAAGCTGGGGCTGTAAACGGGAAATTTTTGACTTGTTAAACTTCGGTTGACCGCAGTGTGTTAAGTTTTAAAGCTACCAACTTCATTTTAGATTTGTTTACGTCTGATATATACATACATATAAGAAACGCGTTGGCGTCGTTACACGTGTTCAATTCATCGATCACGCAAGTTAAATAAAGTCTATCGTAACCTGTTGGGATGGGTTTACATCGTGTTCCTTCGTAGTCAAAGCGCACGATTAGTTGACGGTCTCGAATGTTTACGATCAATGACAATTGTTAAGTCAAAACAGTGCCAGTCGGGCAGCTTGATATTGAAGATCGTCAGAGAAACGTGGTAAAGCAGGAAGCTTGCTTGTTACTACCTCAGGAAGGTGAGAAAGAACATAGAGACAAGAAGATAGTATTATTTAATTTGTCGGGAGCGAAGAACTGTCCACATCATGAAGAGAGACTTCGAGCAGCATATGCTTCCGAGGTCGGTGGAGCCTTGGACGGTGATGGGTTGATCAACCTTATCTCGAATCCCAGTATGAAATCGTCATTATTTTAAAGTGGTAACCCCTCGGCTCATGTGAAAACGACCTCCCACGAACTCTTCAAGGAGCAAGTGACTGAAGGAGGCAATTGGTGATCGACTGCGCGGGGATCGCCAGTTGCTTTCCTTTCTCGCTATAAGTCTCTCCAGTGCGGGGAAAGTGCCTATATATGATATATAAATAATAATAATAATATTTATATATTTTTTCTGACAAATTACACAGCGCCATCTAGCCCCAAAGTAAGCGAAGCTTCTGGTACTAGACAACTTATAAACATACGTAAACACTTTTTTTTTGTAAATACATACTTATGATACATAGAAAACACTCAGACCAAGACAAACAGGCATCTTCATGCAAACAAACGTTTGTCTTGTATGGGAATCCAATTCACGAGCATTGGGGTCTAAGTAGAGTTAACCACTGCACCACCGAGCTGGTCAATTGCAACTATTGCGAGAGCAAAGGGATTTAGTTTTTTTTAACTCAAATAAGGTCACTTCATAGTGTTTTAGTTTTTATTTATATTTGAAATGATGTTTATGTCGGTAACTTTATTTTTAATATTTTCCGGCTATCACCTGATCGTTATTTGGCGGAATCGTTATATCGAAATATGTTATATAAGTGGCTTTCGGTTCTCTGCCTACCCCGCAAGAGATTTGGCGTAAAGTTAAAGATAGATAGATTTTATAAAAGGCATGGGAGTGTTACTCAATCCCAAAAGACGACATCACGAATATGTTCTAAACAAATTGATGAAGCCAATTCAATGATGACCAAACTATAAAGCTTTAAACATTAGGTAATTTTTAAAATATTCAACTATATAAATTCGAAATAAGTCGGAAAACTGTGAATAAATTTGCAGATACTGCCTGCATACACTTAATAAAGAAAAGTCCAGACCACTCGACGCAGTAAAAAATAGAAAACCAGTCAAAGTGCAAACTGCATAGTAGTGCAGTGGAAAAAATCGCTTTGTCTCACAATCTCTTAGTTCTCGTCGAGCGAGTCCATGCTGTCAGTGCAGCGTCAAACTTTACACTTAACTTATGTTCAACCATTCAACAATTTCAGTTACGGTTTTTGGACTCAACTCTGTGCTTCAGTTATGTGGCAGTATTTTTTATAAACATGTTTTGGAATTTGAACTGAAGTTATAAACGAAAGGTATGATATACTAAAATTAATTGGAAATGGATTTCTTATCATTAGGGAATACAATAGAAAAATTGAAATTGAGCGTTATTTTTGAACACAAGTGGCACCAACGCTGCACCGACAGCAAGCAATATAAATGACGTGTCTGAACCAGTACCGCAAGTGAACACATATTGCGTTTTTGGGTGGATGCCTCAGTTTTGTAAATTTTGTGCACGACAATGAGTTTAGCTTCAGAGCCCCTACTTTTGTTGTTGAACCTAACGTTGCAAAGCGTTCGAAACGTCAGGTTCAACAAAATAAATAAAATACGCGATATTTCCGTTAAAATTGTTTAATTCAATGAGTTTAAATGTATAAAGGGCATACAAAAGTAGGGACTCTGAAGCTTGTGTGTGTGAAATGTGGCTGGCAATGAGATGTGGATCTTGTATAGCACTTGATGACCTTCATTGCACTCGCTGGACTCAGAGGAGACAGCAATCCATGTCCTAAACTCAAATTGAGTCAAAAGAAACTGCTTGTGAATATTTAATTCACCTATGCTGGCATTGTTCATTAGTTCACCTCGAGACCTGGTGCAAACTTCTGCAGTGATGCAGAGAGGTATCGTGAACAATTGCAAATGGTGATGGACAATTGTTGCTGAGACATCAATAAACTTCTGTATGGCCATATTCTTGAATTAATTAAATGTATCGATTACGATAAAAATAAAAAGAAATATTTTTTATAAGTACTAATGGAAGATAATATAATAGTATGTTCGAAAAACCAACATAAAGCTGAAGTCATTACTATATATTTGTCATAGTCTTTCTACAAACTAATTCAGTAATATGCAATTAGATCTAACCTGCTTTGTGTGCTTCGACCTAACGTAGGGAGGGAGGGTTGTGTTTCCGCGAGTGAGTGAGGTTACCAGTAAGCTCTGAGGAGTCAACGTATTAGCCGCAATGGCGTCAACAGTGGTGATACTTCTAGTATTGCAAGAGTTCATAATCCCCGGTAACCAGTTTACATCAGGTGAGTCGTATACTTGTATGCCTCCCGACGTTATATAAAAAACACGTTAGAATAAAGCAGCGGTTTATAATATCGCAAATATGATACGGAAACGCATAACTAAGCGAGCATAGCTAGTCAAAGATATAAATCAAAATATCGTTAGAATATATAATTTAAGTATTCCGACAGTTCTTGGTAAAAGCTTTTATATTAAAGCTAAGTCAGCGAAAAGTTGGCCGGCTGGGGGCTGCTTCTAAAATGTTATTATTATCGTTTTCCGATTTTGAAATGAATTTGTTTTGCAACTTTTATGACAGTTTTGCATCGAAATGGCGGTTTAAATTAACGGTACCTATTATAAGAATGACTGTATTGTACTAGGGGGCGTGAAATACTTTGTAGAAACCTATAATACTAAAATGCATTTGGATATTTTTACACGACTGCGTCAAACAAGGAGTCTAATGTTTTCACAGTTTATGTATGCCTGGTAATTTATTAGACGTAGACGTTAGAAACCATACGTTCGATAGCGACGTTGCGCATGTCATTCTAACCGAACACGCAAATTAAGCAATGTCAACTGCAGCTTCTCTATGGATGAGTTTATCTATCTCAGGTTTCTCCGTACTTCGGGCGGTACGTTAAGCCGTCGGTTGATAGATGTCAGTCTTTAAGCTAAGTCAGGGGTCTCTGTGCAACTTAAAAACACTGATCTCCGCTAATCCGCAGCTGTTGAGCAGCGGGTGGAATATGCTCTAAACCCCTCCAGTTGAAGAGAGACCAGTAGCCCTGCAGTGGGATGAGTTAGGGTGAAAAACAATATGGCAGAATATGTACTTAATGATGCGCAGATTTAAGAAACAAAACTCCCAAACCTATTGAGTATATCAAAATAATGTATATATGTACACGCAAGCCACGCAAGGTATGCGAGTGCGAGTGCCATAAGAAGCGCAATATATATATACACGCCAAGTCCCTAGCGACGTATGCAGAGTGAGGACTATGTTCTTTAAAATTCATACCTCTTTTCATACGTGCTCGTCGGTTCCTAGGGCTCTTGATATCACCTAATAAAACAACCAGTTTAGTCATGGTCTTCGTCTTTTCGTTATTCTTTCATCCTGCATTCTTTCTACGTATCCGAACCAATGGAGTATGTTTATCTCAATAAAGAGTCTGAAAGCTGATCTCAGAAATAAACATATATATAAAACTACTAAATAATTAACTTTATACTTCCGTCTATTCTGTATACTTATAGTTCAGAAACAATGACTGCATTTTTTTAATTTCTTAATAAATCGACTTGTTGATCTAATTTCATACCAATCCCTCGTTTTATTTGTAACGTATATTAAAAATAATAACGGAAATAAATGTAGATAAACTATGTTTTGTTGAACAATTGGTATGTCCAAGATTAAAAATAAAACCACTAACATGAGAAATTGTTCTTAGAAGTTAGCTGTAAATTCATAGCTACACTTACTTAACCACAGTTACACAAGAATCCTTTAGATTAGAATTTGAAAGATTACATAATCAAAGACTTCCAGTAACATGTATATATTATACACACATATACGCGCGTATCCCGGACTTCCAGACAAACCGCTTTTTCTACTTTAATTCTTTTGTTGAATAGCCTTCCATCTTCAAGAAGTAGACTATCAACTGCAAAAATTTTATTTTAAATCCTATAGGTTATATATTAGTGTAGATTCAATGTTAAGTATATGACCAAATATAATTGACCCAAAATCGACTAATCCGTAATAGTTTTTTTATATTGCCTATAAACATGAAATGATATCCTCGTATCGTATAGATTTCATTATCTACTCAGACCTAAAATTATTTAAATTACGTATAATGAAATAATGAACTTTCAAACCCGGAGGCTCAGTCAATGATTACATATTAATTACCGAGTATTACAGATGCAGTACTACGTGTAATTTGTCGATGTCAGTAATGAGTACAGCAATAACCCAAGATTGCATACCACGTGGGTATTTATGGGACAGTGCACCGGACTGATGCAATTTATGCATCGTCAATCAATTTAGTAGTGAATCATTCCGCAGGCTATTTTTGTATGGAGTATGCAGCGGTAGTTGCTTTTATTCATTTTGTTTCTGCGTAAGTAATAAGCGTACGCGCTCCCTGATGGAAAAAAGTGCTAGCGCTCGTTTCACCAGGTGTCATAATAGTGAGCAGGGATGGCGGTGCCCTAGCGAAAATCTTGGTATTGCAGGCATCTATGTAGTAACGGATGCCTGCAATACCAAGACATGGATAGATAGACACTGACTTGAGGTGAGCCCAAGTTCCGGCCTTCTAAGTTTGGTCGGAAATTCTAAAAATGCTTTGTTTCATACAAGGTTGCTATTTTCTTTCCCAGTCACTGCAGTTTATCATGGAGCAAGTGCGTGCTACATCACACTAGCCACCGCATCTGTCAGTACAGGGAACTGGATCGCGGCAAAAAGTGTTGCTCTTACAGTCTATATGCGCTTACAATACCAGCGGAATAATTCGCGCATTACTGGCCCTGTAAAAAATCTTTCCATACCTTATTCAAGAACTCCATGTAGGCTGTTGGAAAATCCTCGACAGGAAGTATGTTCAGTGTAAACTCCGTTCTGAGACTCACGACTCTATAAAGCAAATTCATGCTTGCTTGTTTGCCAAATGCGGATGCCTATGTCCACCCAAAGTACTACAATTGGTGTATTGTAAAGTTTTTGATGAGTCAGAAAATTTGAGCATATTAAATCATATCAATGCATATCGCCAATTTTTCAAGTTTCACGCCAAGTTTCCAAGTTTTTGCCAAGTTTCATGTTTAGTTTACGATTGGTTTGGTTAGTATTGAATTTCTCAATCAGGTTATATTATGAACGATAATATTAAACATTCTGAATGTCCGTGGACACAAAAAAAAATAACGGAAAGTACTTTCGAAAAACCCAAATTGCACGTAAGTCAAATTAAATCATTTTATTTTCAAACAACAAGTTTTATAGCAACAGCTCCGTAGATTAACTTAATATTTATATGATATATATTTTTAACCTAAACTAATTCGTAATTCGCTCGTAATGATGACGTAAGAAAGAGAGTTGGTGTGAAAGAGAATGTCGGTGTTAAGAAAAGGCATGCTCCGTTGGTTCGGACATGTAGCAAGAATGCAAGATGAAAGAATGACGAAACAAATATACAATGCGAAAGTGGAAAGATGTAGGAGTCGAGGAAGACCAAGACTAACCTACCAGGACTAAATTGGTCGTGTTTTAACAGAAGGTGATGTCAGAAACCATTGGAACCGGCAAGCGTGCATGACAAGAGCTATGAAAAAATATTAAAGAAGTGAGTGAAGTGTGTAAAGGCCGCGTCTTGTGGCACTCGGTCCGCTCTGTCTACTCCGCAAGGGACCTGGCGTGAAGATATACATACATACTAAACTAGGTCCACGTAGAGTCGGCGACGTGTAAGGTATGTCAGGTCAGGCAACCGTCATCGAAACTTTCGAGATACCCTTCTGCCAGAATTCTTCCTTCACGAATGTCGGTAGAAGATGAGTGCTGAGTGCGGACCCTAACCACAAAATAACTGAAATTACTTTATCGCCTGATTCCAATCGAAGACCAACTTCACCATAAAGGTGTCAAGGTCTTCCCATACCATACAACCTTTTCGACCTTTGTTTGACCAGTTTACCTGTAATCAGGAAACGCAAGTGTCTGACGATCATCTTTAGAACTAAACATGGTGCACCCTGGTGATTTCTAAGGCTGGAAAAAAGTACCAACTTTTTTAACAGTGAAAACATAGAATTGATTTTTGCTGTTGAATTATTACAATACAGCCATTATTATAATACCGTTAATTTAAAATGGCATGTCCATACAAAACTAATTACAAATATGTAATTAATTATATGATATTATGTATATAAATTAATAATTTATATTCATTTAGTTCTACTCCACAACATTAGGATGTGAATTTTTGATATTATCTTTCAAAAAGGATTTTTCGTTATATCTGTATTAGTTTCGCAGAGTAGTACATAAACCACCACGCTATTTGCCCGTGTATAATCCGGTAGTGAAAAAACTTGCAGATGAATATTTGCTACAGTTACAGCCTGATAAAATTTTCTGTGAGGCAAATTAAATCAACATTTTTATGTTCACTGAACAATACATCCAATGGCACTTGAAAATCTTGTTTCCTGAGATATTCAGCAATGTTTTGTTATAAGGATGATATCAGATTATATACGCAAGAAAACATTTATCTTTTTCTTTAGAATCTGCACATTCAGAGCATGTGTTTAATATATTAATGAACTGTAATCCGTCCAAACGTTAGCTCAATTGTTGACATCGTTACGAATAGACAAATAAAAAGATTCCAATACTTTGGATAGAATATGCCAATATTTGAATTTTTGCATGTGGATACTTTAAGGTTTTTTTTCATATATTAACTAAGTATCAAGACTAGTAGTAATTATATGATAAAAAGTTGAGATACTTTTCCACATTTATTATAAGTAATTTTAATCGTATTAGATTCCTGAAATATTTCTTATTATTTCAAGATTGCTTCTTGAAGTGCCAATAATTGGGAGGATTACCTATTTATTATTCAACTAGCTGAAGCCCGCGGCTTCGCACGCATGAGATTTGGGCTTTTAGTAGACTTTATTTCTCTCTAGACCTGAAATTCTTTCTTTTTAGGGTTCCGTACCCAAAGGGTAAAACGGAACCCTATTACGGAGGCTCCGCTGTCCGTCCGTCCGTCCGTCCGTCCGTCCGTCCGTCCGTCCGTCCGTCCGTCACCAGGCTGTATCTCACGAACCGTGATAGTTAGACAGTTGAAATTTTCACAGATGATGTATTTCTCTTGCCGCTATAACAACAAATACTAAAAAATAGAATAAAATAAATATTTAAGGGGGCTCCCATACAACAAACGTGATTTTTTTGCTGTTTTTATAGATAATGGTACGGAACCCTTCGTGCGCGAGTCCGACTCGCACTTGGCCCATTTTTTTTTTGAGCTGTTACTACGTCACCGGACTAAGAAAAAATCTTGAAATCTTGCTGTTTAAAAAAAAAACAAAGTTCAGGGACGTAGATACAACCATAGAGCGATTCAATTTTCACACAGCGCCATCTATTGACCTTTACGGTAGGAAACGTATATTTATTTTATTTGTATTACATAAAAAATGCGTAGTTATTTTATGTCCCAAAAAATAAGTATTCTGTGAAAATAATAAAAATAAAATCGCAAAGTTACCGATATTTCCCCCTAATTTTAACAGTTTTTCATGTTTTACGCAGGAACCCTAAATATTTACGGGATAAAAAGTAGCCTATATTCTGCTCTGAACAGTCCTCTACATACCAGTGAAAGTCCCGTCAAAATCAGTTTAGCCATTTCGAAGACTAGCCCGGACAAGCAAACAAACAGACAGACAGACAAAAAAGTTAAAAATGCATGTTTAAGGTTTTTGGTAACGTGAAAATAACAATATGAGCTTAAGATCAAGGCTTTATTTTGAAATCACAGACAGACACTTCAATTTTATTTATATGTATAGATATATTGCGCTGGTTGACTTTCTGTCATAAAATAGTTCAAAATGGTTTCTTCTTTCGTTCGCATTAGATTTTTAGTATCATCGCTTCGAAAAAAACTCCCTGCAGAAGTTTTTCCAGCATCGGCAATGCACGAGTGATACCCTTGGTATTGCAAGTGTCAACATTAATTGAATTAGATTTAGCGTTTGCGATATAAGATACACTTTTTATTGTAATTGATTTAGCAGTTTTCGTGTGACGGAAGTAGTAATAACTTAAGTCAAATTGCTTCATATAATTAGCCCTCATCGTAAGACTTAGATAAGTAAGCATATTACCTTGTCCTAGTCCAAAGAAATAATAAAAAGGCAGCCAGTGATAGGAAAAATTTAATCTCGCGATTTATCGTCGAATGCGCCTGTGGACATTATTAGTGTCGTGTGTAGTGACTATGACAAATACAAAAACCAAGAGAGGGTAGTTCAAGAAAACACATCTGAGCGCAGCCGACGACGCCGCGTACCGCCAGTCAACAGAAACGTCGGGAAATATTTTTACCTAAATTACGCGTTAAGTCCCGTATAAATTTATATAATTATACTACACGAACATTTAAAAACTTACAATTTAAAATCTGTTTAGTAAAATTTAGATTCTTTCAGTAAACGCAACACTCATTACTTATTGAAAGAATCAAATTAAGTTCAGTATGGCGTGAAGTTTCTTTCCGATACATTTTAATCCTACCAGTGCAATATGTATTACTTTTTCACGCAGAAACGGCTAAAGGAATTCGGATAGAACATAATGAAAGAGAGTTTTGGCGAAGATAAGAAAAGGCATGCGCCGTTGGTTCGGACATGTAGAAATAATACAGGATAAAATAATGACGCAACAGAAATACAATGCGAAAGTGGTAGGATGTAGGAGTCGAGGAAGCCCAAGACTTACCTACCATGACCAAATTGGTCGTGTTTTATCAGAAGGTGATGTCAGAAAAACTAAGAACCGACGAGCGTGTATGAAAAGAGCTATGAATGTTAAAGAAGTGAGTGATGTGTGCAAAGATCGCGTCTTATAGCGGTCGGTTCTCTTTGACTACCCCTCAAGGGACCTGGCCTGAAGATACACATACATACATAATCTATTTGTCTCCTAAATTCCATTAGCATATAAATAGAGTATGTACCTATTGGATTCACATATACGCTACTATATAAACTCTTCTTCTTCTTTGTGTTATCCTGTTTCCTAATCCATTAGAATTAGCGGGGTCCGCTACCTAAGCCTGAGGATTTGGCGAAGACACTGATTTTTTAAATAGCGACTGCCGTCAGACCTTCACAAACCAGATATTTCTTAGGTTAGATCATACGTCTTTCGAAATACAATTTCCTAGATGAATGGATTTCCTCGCGATGTTTTCCCTCACCGCCGATCAAGTGATAAATGTGTACATAAATCCGAAAACACGAATTTAGTGGTACATAAACGGCCAGGATTCAACCGGGGACCAGGTGGTCAATAGGCCGGTCCCTTAACCACTGGGCTATCACTGCACTAGCCTACTACTATATAAACTATTTATTATACAAACTTTTTATCCCGGATTTAATTAGAATTCCTGTGTAAACCTTGACAAATCTGACTACCTTGCAGGCGGATCAGTGCAGGTCATGATCTGGTTGAGTATTAGTAATAAGTTACATTGAAATATGATTTTAATTTGCAATATCTTCCCATTAGTCTTCATCCAAAGCAAGCTACAAAACCGTCATCAATGCCCGCTGTCGAGAATGACGCAAGTAATTAAAACGAGTCGGGCCGGCCAAGTTGGCACATAAATATTCAGTCTAGGCTGAGGGGGAAATAGGAGGCATTCCTTGGACGCCGCAAGGCGACATCGCCGGTTCGAATTCTTGACCAACAGCACAATTTGAATTTTGATCTTGCTGTGTGTGATTGCGAGATGTTCTGATCAATTAAGATGTGCGCAAACGAGGATGTGATAAAGAAGAGGCAGCTCTTTGCCGTATTTAGATAATGTAGCGTTCGACTGGGGAAGCATCGAAGGTATTTTATTCTTGCAGGTGAGTGAGGCCGCTAAACTCCTGCAAAATTAACAACGAAGAGGGCTAAGCGTGAGCTACTCCTTGTAGTACATGGGATCATAGACTACGGTAACCGCTTCACAATAGGCGGGTCATATGCGTGTCACCCGACGATATATAAAAATAAAGAGCATGTAAACATTACAGTGATATGACACTGAATGAGGGAGGTTAAGGTGAAATAGGATACTGGTCTATACAGAACAATTCTCCAGACTGCTGTTAATCATTTTTGACGATATTAAGGGTACTGTTACGTAATTCCTTAAGGGAATTCCCTTAAAAATTAATACGTTTCTGCTTAGGTTTTTTTGGTATTATACCTCACATCAAAATAAAACAAGCGCTACTTGCAATCGGGATTGATCAAAGCAGAAAGGTAAGAGATAGACTAAAAGGATTGGATTAGAAATGTTCCGATTTAAAACCGAATTTGTTTTATTCTTTACGTCGTATTTTCAAGTGTATTTTTAGTTAACACGTTTAGTGGGAATGTCTTCTGCGTCCTTTCACGAAAGCAAAGTAAGTTTAGCAATTGTGTTAAAAGATCAACGTTTACGTTGGTTTAGCTTGGTTGGTTGTTGTAATGGATTGAAAAGCTCTGTATTTTTAAGCTCTTAACTAAAGTGGATAAGGTACTAAAAGTATTTAATGTCATTTATGTAGTTCACTGTCATCCTTTGAACCACAGCCGACCTCATCTACACGTGGTGTTCTCTTTCCAACGTGTCCAACGAGGTGGGAAAGAGAGGTAGGGCGCAACAAAGCAGCCCGTCTGAGGAATACCTTCACCTCACGGAAAACCGCTAAATGACATCTGTCTGGTGGGTTGTTGTGTTCCTGCGTGTGAGTGATATCACCAGTAAGTTTTTAAGTAGTTACTGTGTTAGCAGCAGAGGTGGCATCGCACGAGTGATACTTAATATATTGCAGGCGTTCATAGGCTACGATATTCGGTTTACAGTCTGCATGCTTCCCGACGTTGCATAAAAAAGAGGTCACTATTGAGGGCCATATTTGGAGGCAGCCACTCAGCGCAGTCTGTTGCTTCGTAGAAAATCACAGACAAATAATACGTAGAGCGCTCTTGTGTTCTTGGCAGAGAATGAGCTATCACGTAAGTAACGTAGATGACAACACGCAAGTCACACTTTTGTTTTTTTTTTTATGATAAACGTTTTTCATTGAAAAAGACATAGATTTTTCGATGAAAAACAAAATACTCTTACAAATTTCTTCTGATTAAATTCGATATGAATTCCAAGGCAGCTGTAGTTTAACCCCCGGAACGCAATGGACTTCACTGTTCATTGCCTTTTTGGTGGTCGCCGCTGTTAATTCTGGCTACACAGTAGACACAGTGGTGGGAATGAGTTGTAGGTCTCATCGTCTTCATAAAATTTTCCACAAAAATTTATATCAAATTTATTGTATTTTGGTGTGGTAAGTTCATAAAGTTAAGTAGATAAGTTCTAGTTTTTAAGACATTTAAATATTTCACATTTGAGGGTTAGGTTCATATATTTTTTTATTTTAATTGTATGTAAATATTATTTGCATATTTGTCACATAAATGATGTTAACAAAAATTATTTGTCACTACACAAAATAGTCAGCTTGGCACGGCACTGTTTTAAGAGAGAACTCTCGAAACGTGTCAGTAAAGTACTATCCAGTACTTGCTAATAAGGAACAACTAATCAATTCAGGCGAGATGAACGCTACGAGCGGTGACGTTTAAGTGTAAATGAGTTCTACCAAAACAGTACACAGGAGTTCCTCTGGGAATAGGGTTGTCAGGCGTAACGATAAAACTGTACAGAGCAGGAATTTAAAAGCTCGTCAGGACAAATTATCCACTTTTCTTCTGCATAAAAAGTGAAAATCCTTCGGTTTTACAGTCCAGTTTTAGTACAACGATAATTCGTAATGGTCAGCCTTAACCCAATAGTCGCACTCGAAATATATTTAAAGTAACATATAATACTGACCATATTCGCAGAGAGTCATCCCTTTAACCCAACCCTCTACCGAGAAGGATATGTTAAAAATGCAAAAAGTTCTTATTTCCATTACTGTTTCAAGTGACTAATGGTTTTTTTACCCTAACACAACTAGTAACTCCACACCAGCTGATTTTGCATCAAGAAGCGCACAGTATATAACCATTGCGGTTCCAGCGTGTAAGAATGAACTGCCTCCCGACGTGGCATAAAAAAATAATATGGCTTACAATCGAGAATCAGGTTGCCTAAACAGACCACTGATTCGAAATTGAAAGTCAAATTAGAACACCCAAAATCAAGATACAAAGACAATGTGTGTTGGGATGAGGGTGCTTAAAAGCAGAAGAATTAGTTCAGTGGCGTGAGTCTGAGGATTGGCTAGTCGATGCGCCCATATGGCAGGTCCAGTGCTACTTAAGCTGACTGCTGCTGAGAGCTATTTGGACAACTCGATTTAGATGTTTGTTTTATACCACTAAATGCGTATAAACTGCCGGATATTGAGTAGTTACTGTAGCCTGTACAGGCTTACTACGCTAAAGGCGTTGTAAGCCTGTGAAGTCGAGCTGTAAAAGCCTCCACACGCCGTTTTTGAAAACCCTCATGCTGTAGTCCCGTGGGAAAACCTTACCAGGAAGTTCATTAAATTTTTTTTTATACAACTAAATTGGCAAACAAGCATGCGGCTCGCATTAGATGGTAAGCGGTCACCGCAGCATATTGACGCTCGCAACACCACGGGGATGTTGCTTGCGCGCTGCCAATCTTGTGTTACCTAAGGCTGTTTCGTCCCATTACCCAGTAATTTCTCTGCCATATCTCACCCTTCAAACCGGAACACAGCTATATAAATAGCTGTTTGGCGGTAGAAATACGAGGTAAAGATGACTTTTGTACAAAGTGCCCCTTTGGTTAACTTAAGAGTTCTCGTAAAAGCTTCTGCGTAACTGCACAGTATGGTTAGCGACCACTGAAATCCTGTGCATGATGATGAATTCCTAAGCTATTAATAAGCAGCACAGTGGTAATAGGAAGCTATTGGCATCAAATCGAACAACTATTGCAACAGAGCCCATTGTACAATCGATAGAACGCATAAAGTGAGGTAAAGATATCGCTTTAATAATTCACATAAATAAATTACATGCGCCTTAGAATCAAACGACTGGAATAAACTTAAGGTATAAATTCTGTCAATTAAGTAATTAGTAACTAGGGAAAAGATAGATTATATATGCAACTATTGTTTCACAAGCAACGTATATACACTTTACAACCTGTTATATTTACGTGTATTTTATATTTCAATTTGAAATAAATAAATGCAAAAAATGTTGTATCTGCTGTATCTCGGAATAAAAAGTATGTTACAAGTTTCTCTTAACTCTACTCTGTCTCTCTACTCTAACACTCCAACCTGCAGTATCGTACTCTACGCTCAGATAAATACAACGCAAGCTAGTATATACCTTCCACATTCAGACTGCTATTAATATCTCCCAAGGATAAGGCCAAAGAAACGGCAACGCTTTCCACGAGTGTAAAAACTCGAGTATCGATTGCGCTCAAGACTTGATGCGACACGCGTTTTGAATACACTATCTTCAAATCACTCGAAATTAGAGTCGTCGATGTTACGTAGACGCTACAAGAATTTGGATTCGTGTTTTTCTGATTTCATATGAAATATGTAATACATTCTGTTTACATTCAGAACATAATATGATACTCGTTTTGCTATCTTGAGTCTAATTTTAATAAATTTAAATGAATATGAATAATAATCAATTAATCTTTGTGATTAATAAGGATTAATAAATTTATAACAAAAATTAATTTGTTAGAGCACACTCAAATAAATTTAACGTGTTGTGGATGTAATGGACATTAGTAATTGGATCCGTGTAAAGGCTTTTTGTTAACAATTTGATCTGATGAGGAAAGCAATTTAAAATATGTTCTTTTATATAAAACTCACTTGCATTTCCTTGAATTATTTAATTAACTTAGATACTTAACTTCCGGAGTCGCAGAGGCTGAATATCGTGCAGTTCAATAATTCCACCCTATAGCAGACATCGCCGGCGGCCTCTTGCGTGCTGTCAAGAGGACACTTTAGGGGTAGAAACCCCGCTTTATAAATTGCCTCGCTATCTAAATCTGAGAGATAAGTGCGCCTGAACTTTCCAATTTCGCTACACATCAATAACAGTGACAACGTCGGGGATAACAAATCAAAAATCCATGTCTTATGGGGACGCGTGACGAATAGCGTACGTGACGGACGGAACGTGGTGGCAAACGTTTTATATTTCTCTGAATTCCCGGTGGTATCGTGTGTCGTACTAATTATCTGATGTCAATTTCGATACGCGGACGTGTGTAAAATATATATTTTACCTTTTTATACAATGTCGACAAACAAGCGTACAGTCTACCGTGTAAAATAACTACCGTATTCTAGGAACACGAGCAATCACTCAACAATCACTGCTGCTAACACTTCTTAGGTACTGGTTACTGGTACCCCCACTCACTCGCCGGAACACGACAACCCTTCGGGGAGCTGTGAGCTGGTGCTGGGAATATTTTCATAATATGTAACAGATGTTAAGCTAATCACTTCCTTGACGTACATTTTAATTAGACTTATGTATATCAATATATTCGTTAAATAAGGAGAATCGAAAATATATAAATAATAATAATAAGGTCCAAATTGGTCAGGGTATCCATTCCAGTGTGGCTTTGTCAGTCAGAATAAAACCAAAAAAAAGCCCACATGACTCTTCAATCTGGTATGCCTTCAGAGGCCGTCCAAAGTGGAGTCTTTACAAGTACATGTTTCAGAGTATATAGAAAGGGATAGCAATACAACTAAGTGTGTAAGAAAGGGTCAGCTTACAGACGAACGACAAAAACGACACGCAGAACACGTTGAACCGACTGCTGACTACATCTAGACGGATGAATCCAAAGATTAATCCGTCTGGATCCTACCGAAAAGCCCTGCGATCGTTTTGGATGTCCATGGTACCATGCGCAAGTGTGTGTAATATATATTTCTCACGAGTTGAAAAAGGATACCTATAATTCTCGGAATCCTTGACAATGAACGGTAGTATAATGAACGGTAGTTACGCACACTACTATAAACGCATTTGACCATTGACTAGAGTATGCAATTTTCATTTTTTATGTAATCGAAAGAATAGATCATTATATAGTCTACCTAAATCTCATGTCCTATTCATTTCATTCACGAACTATGGATGGCATAATGGGCCCATTATGTCATCCATAGCTCGTAACATATTTGACATACATTTCCATAATTACATCACACATCTAAAACCCGCTAATAGGTATATGGCTCCAATAGTCTCCGCTGGAGCGTGTTGCGGTTGATACACTACACTATCAATCTTCTCGAAGGAGTTTCTACGTTTTAGATCCATATCCTTACCCATGCCTATCAAATAGTATGAGGTGGCAATAAATAATGTAAAGCTCAGCCGGTTCAACACCATCCAGTCTGTTAACCATTCGCATTCGAAATTCGAATGTGCAATGCAATCATAATGAAATTAATTTAACACTGTGCCTGATCGGCAATAATCAGGTGGCACCTGGTAAGATGACGAAGGTTGGCTAAACGCAGAGTTGTCGTGTACATTTTTGAGTACCGGCCCATTTTAAATGTCAATGCGTAGGTGACTACTGAATCATAATCAGTTAGGTATTAAAATGCAATCAGACTATATATATTTCCTATTAAGTATAGATGGCAATCAAGTTTATGGCCCGATACCGTAGCCTATGACCGCTTGCAGTACGATGAATATACATGGCTTCCTTCCCCCTGGCAAGAGTTTACCGGTAACTTTACTCCTTCGCAGAAATGCAAAAGCCATCTAGGGTGGAAATTGCTCTACCTTACAAAATATCGCAGACAATTCTTTTGTGGTCAACGTGGGACTTTAGCATAAAATGATGCCAACCACTTACAACCTCACAGAAATAGAACTATCATTCAAGTTGTATTTAAGTTATGCTACAGACCACAGCTCTATCTGGGTCTAATTCAGCTGTTAAAATATTGCATTGATACTATAAATATAAAAAACCTATTATAACACATATGTACAATATAGGTTTCTCTATTAATCAATTATTTTCATTTTATTTTTGTTTTATGTAGTAGATTGACAAGTTACAGTGATGTCAATGAAAAAATTAGATACATTAGAAAAAAAAAGTAGGAAATTCATATATGTTTCACTTAAATTTCTGATAATGATGAACGACATAAAATTATGAATTGACTCTTGTATCGAAGTAGTATCCCGATCGATACCTCAGGGCAGCATACTGCACTTCCTATTTTTATCATACATGGAAGATCTTTCCACCATAGTTGGTCCACAATATTGTTATGATTGCACATGACACAGTCCTTGTGGTATTCTTTAACTGTGATAAATTGGATGAAGTAGGACTACTCTGGATATCTTCATTTCTGACTCTATCACGTAGCGAAACCCCTAGCAATGCCAGTTCCATAGTATATTGCGACTTTGGGCTTCATCACACTTCCCTCTGTGAAGGGCCACGTCTGTACTTGTGAATAAGTTAAGCCGATTCTCATACGTGTTGCATAGTTTCGCCGCTGCTTAGTTTTAATAATGGATTATATTTTGGGGCAACTTGACAAATGCTGCATTTATACTACAGAAACGTTGGCTAAGAATTGCACCCACGGCTTCGAGAGAATCAAAGGGGACGCTATTTATCAAACACAAAATTGTTATGGTCATTGTGCATGTAGGTACATTTTAGAACTATGTCGACTAGTAGATGTGAACACTGCATTAAAAAGCATAATGACATGCCTAGTCATTACACTCCGCGTCGTGATTGAGCAGTCAGAACCCGTTATATACGTTTTCCCATACATTTCGCGGTCGTATACGACCACCCGGGTTTCGAAGGGTTAAAACCTAGTTCTACCCGCACCCCAGTTTACACTATTTGAAAATTGACCGCACTTCATGGCCGTTTAAATATACCAATATAACAATTTGTCAAAGGTAAACGAGCTCGGTGGCGCAGTGGTGAAACGCGTTGTTACGCTACTTTGACACCGACGCTCGTGGGTTCGATTCCCACACAATACAAACATTTGTGTGCATGAACATGTCTGTTTGTCTTGGTCTGGGTATTTTCTATGTATAATAAGTATGTATTTACAAAAAAAATGTATTTACGTATGTTTATCAGTTGTCTAGTACCCATAACACAAGCTTCGCTTACTTTGGGGCTAGATAGCGCTGTGTAATTTGTCCGACTATATTATTATTTATATAAATAAGTATATGACGAGTTCGGTGACGCAGTGGTGAAACACGCAGTTACTTAATTTTACACCAACGCTCGTAGGTTCAATTCCCACACAGGACAAAAATGTATGTGCTAAACATATCTGTTTGTCTGGGTCAGGCGGTTTTTAAGAGGGCACATCAAAGCAGCCTTACCTTCCAGCAGTCTGGGAAAATACCTCCAACTCTCAGAAAACTGCAGCCAAATAAAGAACTTTAGAGGGTTGTTGTATTCCTGTGAGTAAGATCACCAGTAAGCTTCTAAGGAGTCAGCAGCAGAGTTAGCATCTGGCGATTGATACTTATTGCATATTGCAAGCGTTCATATCCTACGATAAGGCTTTACATCAGGTGAGCCGTAAGCTTATACGAGCCGACGTTGTATAAATAAAAAAAAAAGTGTAGTATAAAAATCTAACTTCAAGCCACTAATGTATACTTATTGTTACCAGTTGTAAGTGTTATGGCATAAATAAATTAAAAAATATATACGAATGTGTACATACAGCGTTTTCCATTTTAAAATTAATATTTGAGTAATGTTTTCAATATGCCCACCATTTCTAGATCACGAAAACGTCTATCATAAAAACTGATGATGCCCCGAGGAAAAATTTAGAAATACATTTTTGTTACTTAATCCCTAGACGAAACGCCGCCTTTCACGGCATCTAAGAGGAATATTCTCGATAAAAGAGCAAAATAATAATACAATGATACAGCCTGATAAGATGGATCTTTGAGGTTTATTTATCAATAATATTTTCAGATGAAGATTAACAGCATTTCAACGTGAATTTGCGTTATAAACTAAATAGTGTTTAATCGTAGTAAATAATAGACAGAGTAAAAAATGACAGAGGTTGAAAAAGAAGAAGTAAGCAAAGGAGAGATTACAGAGGTATTTATTTACGGGTTGGATTTGTTTGGATGCTTTCTTTGTATGTGGTGTATATTTTTCACGATTTCGTCATGTTGACACAATATCTTTGAGTTTGTTGTAGACACTGATTATACAGTTATTTTTATTCACGGGTATTTAATCCCGGTCATTTGATAGGCGTGCGCGGGGATATGGATCCAACGCGTAGAGGCCCTTTTGAGAAGATTCATGTTATGTTGTACACCCACCGAGACCCGCTCCTAAAAATATCGTTAGATCCATATATCTATGAGCAGGTCACGGCAGGTATTGGGACTATTGCGAATGTGTAGGAAATTATTAGTCTATTGTAATGATGTCTGGAGGGTTTATTGGTACTGGGTTATTGCAGAAGAGAGACGGTCACCTGCCATAACTATCATATCTGACTGTTACTTTTGGCAGGCGGTGGCTCGCCATTCACTAGATGGACCCCCGAAATGCCAGAGATAGTCGGCCTGGGGCTACACCGGTGTGAGTGACTCACCGGTGTTGAGAGGTATGCTGCGCTTTCTCCGAAGTTACTCGCGGCGTTATGCCCTTTAACACTTCCACCCCTGGAGCAAATCACTCCTCTCTAGACGGCCAATGAAGGCAAGCCAGAGCTGAGAGTCCTGCGGGTCTTCTTGACGTTTCACTCCGACCGATATACGAATAAACGTCGACGTAAGACGAAGACACGCCGGAGATGAAGGCCCTGATCGACTCTCTAGAGCACTCGGGTACCCGTGGTGTCGTTACGCACCAACAGCTCGCCACAAGCTGCCCTGCGTATTGTTACGTATATTTTTTCATTTACTATTATATTATTCCTCGATTGTAACACTCCACATCAAACGTGTACCTATTTAACATGATACCGTCATTTGTTACGAGTATCTACTACAGTAGCCAGGAACAGGCGAGCGTACAGAAAAGAGCTATGAATGTTAGAGAAGCGAGTGAAATATGTAAGGACCGCGTCTTATGGCGCTCGGTTCCCTCTGCCTACCCCGCAACAGACCTGGCGTGAAGATATACATATATACATACTACAGTAGCCATTTTAGATGATTTATTTCAATCACGTATTTACTTAGCTTTTATTTTCGCGGCTGGTTTGTGACTGTAGCAGAATAGCCAGCGTTTTGTTTATCAAACCAAAACCAGTAGCAGGGCCATTTTGTGTTACTGCGGCACACATATGATGTTTTGACCCTGCAGTGTAAATGTTTCTTTGTATCTTCTATATATATAAAAATGAATGTTTGTCTGTATGTCCTCTAAGGACTCAAAAACGGCTGGGCAGATTTTGATGAAATTTTCAGTGAATCTTCAGGTTAGCCCAGCAGGTAAACCTGTGGAGTTTGGTAACGATTGGATCACCCGTGCGAAGCTGGGTCGAGTAGATATTCTTCTTCTTCTTCTTCTAATATATAAAAATGAATGTTTGTCTGTATGTCCTCTATGGACTCTAAAACGGCTGGGCAGATTTTGATGAAATTTTCAGTGAATCTTTAGGTTAGCCCAGTAGGTGATCCTGTGAAGTTTGGTAACGATTGGAGCACCCGCGCAAAGCTGGGTCGAGTAGCTAGTAGTTTATATTTATAAACGTTACCAATTGTAACAAATTGTTATAGGTGTGCTAGAGATAGGTACAAATATAGGAAAATAAAACAAATAAAGAATCTACTTATCTATTTGTAAATAAAATATCTACTAAATAGTATAGCTGTAATAGTGCAGTGGATATATAAGCGGTCGATTGAGCAAATGGTCCCCGTTTCGAATTCTGGCACGCACTATCACTAAATTCGTGTTTCCGGATAAATACATATTTTTTTTACGGGACAGGCCCACCACTCATACCCACCACTGTGTCTCCTGTGTAGCCAGAATTAACAGCGGCGCCCACCAAAAAGGCAATGAACCGTGAAGTTCATTGCTGTCCCGGGGGTTAAACTACAGCTGTCTTGGAACTCACAACGAATTTAATCAGAAGAAATTTATAGAAGTTGGAAGTTTTAGAATTGACTTCCCCTATTGGCAAAGTGAGAGACAGCAATATGACAAACAAGGCATTTAAAAACGTCAAAGAGATGGTTAGTCAAGTGAAGCTGATCTGCCGTGCACCACGGTTTATCAAATATCTAACTCTATTGGGACCTAAACTATGAGTTGTTACCTAACACATCGATTCCAATAATATAGATCTCAGAACCGCCTAAATGCCTGGTAATTCTCTCCTGTTGCCACCAAATCAAAATAGTACTACCCACCTCTAAATCAGAGTAGTAATTGTAATAAGTACATATTAATAATTACAAGTATCACTCGCTCGCGCAGTACATGCATCGTGAGGAAACCCGCACGTCTAAGAAATTATATTTCGAGACACGTGTGGCGTCACCTAAGACAGGTCTGGTTTTCCATCTGGGTTATAGACGTCGGACGGCAGTCGCTCCGTGTAGAAATCAATATCTTCGTTAAGTCCTTAGGCTTAGGTAGCGGGCCCCGCCAATCCTAATGGATTAGAAAACGGGGTATAGCTAAGAAGAAGAAGAGCATAATCTATTAAATAGGATCAGTTAGATTTTGAGAAGTACCCTTCGCCTGACAAAAGTCTCCATACAAATTTCTGCCGTTTACCCTAACGGTGCGCGTAGTATAACCCTCATAAAGACCCGCCTCCTGCTTTGTTTGCGCTATTTCGATAATTTGTATGAAAAGTGGGGCACTCTAGGGGCACATTGGGAAACGCCAGGATTTCAAACAAATTTGTTATAAATCAACGTGAATGCAGTTAAAACATATAAAATTGTAAAAAATGCACTGGACACTCTGACAACGAAACTTCGGTAAATATTTAAGTTACATCAGTTATAGTGTAATAATGTAACTTAAATAGGTATTAATATATACAGTGAATGGAGCTTTGGGAAAACTGCTTGGCAATAAAAACCTGAGCCAGAAGGCACAGCTCGCTATCACAATGCAGTGCTGGTACCAACGCTTACTTATGGAAGCGAGAGCTGGGTATGGCAAAGAGAGCATGAAAGTAGGATAAACGCTGTCGAAATGCGAGCGCTGCGCAAAATTTGTGGCGTAACGCTTGTAGACCGTATTCGCATATTCGGTATTGATGATGTTAGAAACAGAGTTGGTCTGAAAAAGAGCGTCGGTGTTAGAATAAGAAGAGGCATGCTCCGTTGGTTTCGACATGTAGAAAGAATGCAGGATGAGAGAATGACGAAGCAGATATACAATGCAAAAGTGGAAGGATGTAGGAGCCGAGGAAGGTCAAGACTTACCTACCATGACAAATTGGTCGTGTTCTATCAGAAGGTGATGTCAGAATCCCTAGAAACCGGCGAGCGTGCATGAGAAGAGCAATGAATGTTAAAGAAGCGAGTGAGATATGAAAGGATCGAGTCACGTGGCGCTCGGTTTCTCTGCCTACCCCGCAAGGGATTTCTGCATGAAGTTGTTGTACTACTATATCAGTTATAAAAAATATTTTTTGATGTAAGAAATTTAATTCGTTTTGGTTTGTTTTGTTTACAGCTTTTACAACCTGCGACAAAATCGGTATTTTCAGTATTTGTCTGTATTATTTTATAAGATATCAAGACGTCAGCACTATATAAGGTAAGTTGTTACCATAGCCTATAAACGATTGCAATACAAGAAGTATCACTCGTGCGTTAACACCACCCTGCTGTAAACACAAGTCCTCAGCAGCTTACTTATGGTCCCAATACAAAACCCTCCAGGGAGTTGTTATTTAGCTCGGTCGTCAGTGGAGGTACTTCTCCAGTCGGACTGCGACGATGCGTCACCTGTCTTTGGCCAGACCCTCGTCTGTTAAATAACAGACTGCACTTTGACAGATAGGGTTGATTTTAGAGCCAAATCTAAAGATGATAGTGAACCACTCATATTTCAAATCAATCAATGGACATTATAACGTCTTATACTTTTTCTAATGTACAGCAAATAATATACAATACGATTGAACTGGTAGAAATTGTAAAACAATTAGTATCTTTCTATGTAACACATAGGAGTCTATGTCACAGGAAATTAGCCTGGATCGATTTTGATGAATTTACCAATTTAGATGGATATTCAATGTGCTTGAGCGAGTCCCCAGTTGGTTTAAATTCACAATTGGTCCAGATAGATGGTACTGCAATCGAGTTCTAGGACTTTTTTGTTAATGATATATTCCTCTAATTCTTCGACAAAATCATCACCGTTCATCTTATTATGCTGAGGAATACCTTACCTTTAATAATCAAAAAAGCAAAATCTATTGTCCTATACTATCAAAACGTCTTTTGCTTTGTGTATTATAATTTACGCTTTAAGCAAACCTTTGTACCTACATTAAGTATTTATTGTAAGTACAATATATAAGTATACTAGCCGAAGTCCGCGGCTTCGCACGCATGAGATTTAGGTTTTTTTTTTTTTTTTTTTTGACCTGACTATGTAGTTAGCCCCGAGTGGGCTGTCACTACGTCACCGGACTAGGCCTTCATTTCTCCTCCATAGATCTCAAATTCTTTCAGGGTCGTAGATGCAATTATAGAGCGATTAAATTTTCATACAGCGCCATCTATTGACCTTTACAGGAGGTAAAGTATATTTATTTTATTTTTATTACATAAAAAATGCGTAGTTATTTTATGTCACAAAAAATACTCATTCTGTGAAAATAATAAAAATAAAATTGAAAAGTCCCCCGAAGGGAAATTATTTCCCCCTAATTTTAACAGTTTTTCATTTTTTACGCAGGAGCCCTAAATATTTACGGGATAAAAAGTACCCTATATTCTTCTCTGAACAGTCCTCTACCTACCATTGAAAGCCCCGTCAAAATCGGTTCAGCCATTTCGAAGATTAGCCCGGACAAATAAACAGACAGACAAAAAAGTTAAAAATGCGTATTTAGGCTTTGGTAACGTGAAAATAATAATATGAGCTTAAGATAATGGCTTTACTTTGAAATCACAGACAGGCACTTCAATTTTATTTATATGTATAGATTTCATGTATCTTAGAGTGCAGCTATAACGATTTGGATCAAATTTCATATTCAGGTAAAGCTATGCTTTTTAAATTTATCTGTATCTTATTTTATGAAAAACGCCATTTTGTGTAAAAAAAAATAAAAACCATAAACAACGCTGAGCGAAGCTTGATCATCTAGGTACCATCTAATTACATCAGTAAGTTTTAGTTAGGCAACAGTATATTTATTTTACTATTATCTTCCTTGCTATTCCTACTTTCTCTATGTAAAAATATTATATTACTTTTAGCAATAAGGCCGCTTCTTGGGTAATATGCGTATTTTTTAATAATCTTTTATATTGTATTTTCTACAATCTGTAATAAAGCTTATTCTATCCATACAGTTGATTAACATACATACATATCATCATGCCTGTCTGCCATTGGGGTAAGCAGAGACTATAGAACGCCAGGTGCACCGATCCAAACATACCGCTCTCGCTTCTTCTACACTCATCAACCTCTTCATGCATGGTCTTCGGTTTTGGGTACTTTTGATTTGGCCCTTTTTCAACACATCAACAATTTTATCTATATGTGTGCGTCTAGGGCGGCCTCTCATTAATATATATATATAATATATCATCTTGATTAACATAAGTTGCGATGTTAATGGACCGTTTGCGGATGATTTCAATGCGGTAATAATGCGAAACGAAGCCATACTGCTGTTATATCTGACCGGGCTATAATGCATACAGTAATGCGATTCACATTATGTTATATAACAATGTTACTTATATTCTTTTTCGGCATTTTGGCATGCGGTTATATGTCGTAACGACTATACGTAAGTGCGCTATTCTCACAGCAATGGAAAAAATAAAATTAATGCCCCAATATCTATTATGCAATGCAATGATACTACTCGTAACTGGGGGAGTAAGCGACGTACCATAATTATATTCAAGTCAGCAACACGGAAGATAAAGCCGCCTCTCAATTAAGAAAAGTAAAAAAGAGGTAGGGCAAGGCATAGCTATGAATAATAAGCCCTTCAGACCCGCAGCCAAATAACAACTCTCTGAAAAGAGTTTGTGTGCTTGCAATTCAGAGGGACATCAGAGGGCTAGTGAGAACTTTGTAGTGTTACTAACGTGGCAAGAAACGTGCATGGGATACCTACTCCATCTCTTAAAAATGTCCACAGGTAACGGTAACTTCACATCAGGCGGAATAATACAATCTTCGAACAAAACCTAACTACCATCATCCAATTTCACAGCCCCGCAAGAACACATTAGTTAGTCATTCTTATGCCTCGGGGATCAGTTTCAATGAGATGAAACTCATAAATTCCAAGTTATCTTTTCACAAATTTATACAAGTGGTACATTATACATGAGACCAGTACCTTCAGTTGTCCGGTTGTGAACTCCTAAATTAGGAGGGGCTCTGTCTCTGTGTTTTCACAAAGTTGTCAGGGGTACGTATGTGAATAGAATAACATAAGAAAGTACGTAGTGGGAGCGGAACACTCATGTGCACAGAAATGCAAACCTGATCAATAGTCAGATTATTTCTATGCTTCTCACATTAGCTTAATATCACCGTCGAATCACATATTCCAATTACAGAAGGAAATCATGAGTACTGAAATCAAATCTAGATTATCCGTATGACCTTTTGTTCATACGATCCAAACCAGAATGGCTATTTTGTCCGTTTGCCGGGCAACGATGCGTAAATGAGTATAAAACGAATCTAATGATTGAAGTAATTGGATATTCTACTAAACGAATGATTGATATTATCGAGTACAAGCTAACATATAGTCATAATATTCTATGTATGAGTCTACAGAAAACAGCAGAACATTGTCAATTGCGTAAAATATCATTTTGCAACCGGGGATTTGCGGTTACGGAGGTCGTTTATATAAACAAGGAAGGGTATAGGATCTAGAATGATACCACAAAAAGCCGTACTCATTAGGGACGTATGAATTAGTTTATCAATGATGATAAATTGGCTCCGTTCACTTAGGTAACTATTAAATATGGCGATAGTTACCTCATATGCCTGCGGATTCCAAACTTCGAGTACGGACAAGGACCAAAAATGTCTTCGTAAAATTCAGAAAAATCGCTACACTACGCGGTTATCCAAATTCGTAACGTAAACTCTACGGATTACTTCAGCTGCAATTTCACATCGATAGCTAAATTAGTTGGAGGATAACAAAGAGGTATCTTTACTCATAAATCGTTTATTTCTAAGACACTCTAGAATCTGAACAAGTATCTTGGTCAGCATTATCCATCCCATCTTTATGGCGGCGGATATTTTGAAATTTTGTGTGTGCATATGAAAAGATACCTATGTACATAGAAATGCATTAAAGTTGGTTAACAATATTTCTACGTAGAGTTGTTGGAATAGGCACGCATGTTTTATGTGGCGATGCACAAAATTTTGTTGCAATTCAAATGGTAGGCTTGTAGTTTAAATATTTATATAATAAAGTTAATGAACCGTACAACTATTTACATGATACAGTAGAGTCATGTTACGCTGTTTGAACTTCCACGGTCAGACGCTCTGGGTCACCACCTACCGTCCATAAATCGATGGACACGCCAACAAATCCAATCGAAACGCCAGTCCTTGATAAATCTATCAATGACTAGCTTTTCAATCAAATAGTATCAGCGAGCCGAACACTTTTATACAATAAAGGTACAATAAATCAATAAATGTATATTAATTGAAAGGTATTTTTTTCAAGCATGTAATAAAAACTGAAACTGTGTATATCACTTGAAAAGGTGTTTTCATAACCGAAGTCATTGATTAAAAATATTATACAAGTACCAGTAGGACTAACTCGAAGTGTGTAAAAAATACGGTTATTGTATGGCAACTTTAATTTTTAACTTTATTTTTTATATTTATTATTTGTCGATAGCGGATACTATTACAGTTCAAAATGTGTAGTCCTATGATAGACGGATGGATATGGATAGACAGGCAGACAGATAAGTAGAACCTTAGTAATAAAGTGTCCAAGGACACCTAGGATTCCATTCATTGCCATGCATTGCAAATAAAACATCAACTAACTGACTCAAACACAAAAATAAAACTTTCGTTCGAGCCGCCTGATGTAAAGCAGTTACTTGTACTTTATGAAGGCGAGTGATAATTCTTAGATTGCAAAAAAAATAGTATTCGTTGCAATCCTCCCTGTTAGTTCAGCTACTCCTCGGGAGCCTTTTGGTAACGTCACTCACCCGCAAGAACACAACAACCCTTGCGAGCATTGAGATGAGATAAGACAACGCCTTACCTCTTTGATGCCAAAGGTAGTTAGCAGTTGGCACCATGTAAGGTTGGCTTTGACCGTATGTATATATATATATATATATATATATATAAGAAAGAAAAATAATATAATTATACACCAACAGACACTTAAGAGAGAGGCCCTGGTTGGTATCCTCAACATTAACGACCACAGTCAACTCCTGTCTATGGTGAACTAAGGGAAACAATTATAATGTGTAATTGGATACAGATCAAGCGCAGCTAGCCTCACTCTACTCGCTCCTGAGTAGTTTGTGTATAGTTTATGTGTGTCAAATTTCAAGATTCTAGGATCATTGGTTTAGAATAACGCACAATATTGATCTATGTCACTCAGCTTTACTTTATACATATATATGGATGTTATGAAATTTTCCACAGGTCAAATTAGAAGTTTTATTAGTCTGAAGGCCATCAACGGTAAGCCACTTCATTCATATCTATATAATTTATTCACGGTGATCGATTGCATGGTACTTATGTAAATCGATAGATTGATATGAATATCTAATTCGATGTCTCAATAGCTGAGAACTAATTTACATAAAATAATGATTCGATTTAATGATGTCGTATACCACTTTAATTAAGAGTGTAAATTCAAAATTTATGAAACCTCCCGCCTGTATTCGAAAAAGTATCATAGCTTTGTGTTCCATGTAGAATTTTATTGCAAAAAGGTTTAGGGCATTACTTGTTACAAAAACTTCTAAAGATACATTCGACGTTTATTATGCACGTATTCGTATTCTTTTTATGTACCTCGTCATCCTCGAGGCATATAAGCATATGGCGCACATGATATAAAGCGGATACCGTAGCTATGAATGCGCAATACCTGAATCAAACGGTGCAACGGACGTGAATAGTTTAAACTATGTTAAGGGAAATCCAGATTCGGATCAACACAAATTTGGTGAATATTTGATGATTAGTTAGAAAGTACTTTTAAAAATTCGTTTCAATTATATTTTTTCGTTCATGGGCCGTTCATGATCAACGATAATCTTGATGCATATTTAATGAGGAAATAAAATTAAGCTACATGTTAATTTTCTATTTACAAGCAATTGGCTACCACAGTTTATACAAATCATGTTTAAGTCCGATTAGTAACCCACTTAATTTTTACTCCTATCTATACTTCACGCCAAGTTCTTTGCAGGGCAGGTAGAAATGAATTATGTTTGCGTCGAGGAGTAAAAAATAGAATTTATTGTCAACACAAAGCAAAATTGTCCAAAGGAATGCAAAGACCATTTAAAAATAATTAACAGCGTCTTTTTATATAGCAAAGATATAAATTATAAGAATGAACGAGGCATCGATTAAAGCGGACACAGGCTCAGTCCCGAGAAAGCCCTGCGTTTTGTTTTATTTGTGGATGCTCTCATTTACAAACAATGCAATCATCCCAAGAGCGAGATCACATCACCGATTATATCTCGTGCTGCGTACCTTGTTTACTTTTGGAGTCCCGTGAACAAATAGCGAAAGCAGAAGCATAAAATGCAAATAAGTTTTGTTTTATCATTACAAATATTTTGCGTCAATAATGTATAACATTATATCTTCGAAATTTCAAAAGCGCTTACGTGGGATTCATTGCGTCAAATTCTCAGAATCTATCTGCTATAGTCTGCGCATGCCAAGAACAATTGAAAACTTGCAAAGTATTTATAAACATAATTATGTTTCCCATAGAATGAAGGCCTTAAGTTTAATATTGTTATTAATATATTATAAAGTTTCAAATATCCGTAGACGGAACCATGACTAAACATGACATGTAGCCGCTATTTTTCACTAACCGAGAACGTTGGCAAAACAAAAAGATAATGATTGAATTCGCGCTAGTTTATTCGGACTAAGAGAAAGCGTTTCCAATTCAAGATAAACAGTTGGCTGTAAATAAAACAAAGGCTAATTTGTGTCGGGCTAATTGAGATATTACAAGCGATCCAATATTAACGCAATAAACGTTTTTACTTAAATTTCCAATAAAGGTCGAAGTTTATATAGACAGTACATAATTGAA
Source organism: Pyralis farinalis (assembly GCA_947507595.1). NCBI lineage: Eukaryota > Metazoa > Arthropoda > Insecta > Lepidoptera > Pyralidae > Pyralis > Pyralis farinalis. The sequence continues at coordinate 11,138,039 of OX382273.1, forward strand.
AAAAAGGTCGTGTAACGATATAAGGGACATGAAAATATAATAGCTTATTCGTTATAAAAATATGAAACTATTTCACTCTAAAAACAAAACGTTAGCCTTTCTCGCATGCATTGATTATAAAAATATTTTTGTGATCAAAATTCACTTCAGTCAGCCAGACCAACAGTATTCCGTAGTAAATGTAGATTTTGTTGTTGTCAAGTGCGAGTCAGACTCGCGCACCGAGAGTTCGTACATTTCTTGACCATATAATTAACCCTCTTTGCGTAGAATTTTAATGATTTAATAAAATTTAAAAAAATAGTGGAAGTTAATAAATAACAAGATTATTTTTTGCTTCTCATTACCAAAACCTTTGCGCCGTACACCGTACCGTACCGTACATTCCTTCAAATGCATATCTTAGTTTCATTGTGAGGAAAAATCCTTCACAAACGAATTAGTTATTATATGGGTGATCAGAAGATTATGTCTGAAAAACTGTCTTAACTAAAACCATAATACATTTTTTTCTGTATACATGACGTTCATGTATTAGTAAAGTTTTTTGCTATATAATCTTTGGAGTTACGGTTGGGAGAAAAGTATCATTATTTTATGATATTTGATTAGATTTAAAAATCTATGCTAGTTAAAAATAAAATATTTTTCTTACACTGTTCACATGGCCCTTTATCAAATGTGTTTTAAAAATATTTCAATATTTTCCTTAGTTAAAAAACTGTACTATATAGAAGATCATTCTATTTTTCCTGTAACGTTTATCGAACCATCTATCTAGCTAGAGTAAAAATTGATAAGGAAATGGTATCAGTCGAAACGATGTACAGATAGAATGAGTGACACCATAAAGCTTCAATTTTTCCCTTTTTTCTACAAAATCCTAAAAAGAAGTGAAATTGTATGTATGTATATCTTCAAGCCAGGTCCCTTGCGGGGTAGGCAAAGAGAATCACTTCGCTCGCTTCTCTAACATTCATAACTCTTTTCATGCACGTTCGCCGGTTCTCGGCTCCTACATCCTTCCACTTTCGCATTTTATATTTGTTTCGTCATTGTTTCATATTGCATTCTTTCTACATCTCCGAACCAACGGAGCATGCCTTTTGTTATCTTAATACCGACACTGTTTTTCCGACCAACTCTCTCTCTCTTACGTCGTTATTACGAACTCGGTCAGTAAGCGTTACGCCACAAATTCGCCAGTGTCTCCACTTTTTGAAAAAGCCCATAAACTAGCTTATCACCAGCCAGTTTATGATTTCAAAGGACCTCTGAAGGCTCTTGTGTCCATTAACGACTTTCGGAGATGTCCATATATCAAAATCAAATCAATCACACTTTTCGTTTACGTTTACGTAAGCACAGCCTCATAACTGCTTTGCTTGGTTCCAACCCATCCGTTTAGATCACCACACATAATTATCCGTTCATTCGCTTCAGCCAAATCCAAAACACTCCATACAGTCTCCCAAAACTCAGGGGATCAGCAGAGCTCACAGGAGCATATGCTGCAACTAAAAACACTCGCGTAATCCCCAATTTTAGTAGTCTTAGACCTACTAAATCGTAATCTTTCGCACCAGAGGCCAAGCGAGATGAAAGCACGACACCTACGCCAGCGCTCATGTCAGCGCAGCTCGTCCTGGTTCAACCCGGACCACATGGCCATCATGCCGCCGGGCAGATCTTAGGTGTCGCTTCCCTTTCTCTTGGTCTCTGACACTCACAAAGCATCTAGGCATCTCTCATTCATTATATCTATCAACTCATTCACCTTATCTTTTAATACACCTCTCACATTCCATGTGCCTATATGACAGTCAGCTCTCCTCGATCCGCCGAATTGGGCGTTGCATAGTAGGTGGCGCCCCCCACCGCCGCTTGCATCTAATTCCGCACCGACGAGGACGGATCGGTGCGCGTCGCCTCCGGGGGACGCTCTAATCCGCGCATCTAGGCGGTTTGAGTCGAGAATTTCAGTCAACAGTGTTGGATTGGCAGGGTCACGGCGTGCACGCTTCTGGTACCGACCCCGAGAACTAACTATATTTTTATTATATATAACAACTATAAAACGGCAATTTCATACTTTAACCCTTTTTACGAGGAATGTGTTTTATATATTCTATACATAAAAAAATCTAGTACCGTATGTTATTCTCGCAAATATTCGAAAATGGTTTGACAGTTTTTTTTTTGTATATGGCAACACCCTACAGTGAAAGTAAGAGAAAACAAGGATTAAAAAAAACTTCATTACTCAAATTGTATTATTTATTGTCCGTACTCCGTGCTATAGTGACTTAGATAACAGTGCCCGAAGTCATGCCCTATCAAATGCTTTAGGTATCCATGTCCACAGTCTTTTTTTACTATCAATGACATCAGGGCAGCGATGAGGGACTTATACGGGATAACGAACAGTGGATCTCCTCTGATGAAAGCCGCACTGGCCTCAGGTAATGTTTGTCACGATAAATATAATGCCTTTCAGAGGTAGTTGTCTTTTCTAGTTAGGTGGATCTGTACATTCGCCTTTTTTAATACAAGAATTAGCTTTCATGAAGATGTGATTGTATTTTCTTCGTAGCTACCATCATATATTATCACTATATTTACTTCACAAATCTACTGTTTGATTGCAGATTTTTGCTATGCCACTGCTGCTGCTGTATCTGTGGATTAGCGGCACAAACCATTATTTTAATGCCGTTCAAATTAATATGCCGCTTGCGATATTACAGTCTTTCAGGTGGCTATTATTGAAATATGAATCTCAATATTCCTATTAATGATAAATAAAATCAAGGATTCTTGCGATCGTGTACTTGCTTTGTTACTAAGAACAACGTCATTCATCACAATATAACAAATGACCTGGATCTGAGTGTCGGCCGCTAGGTAATAAGTTTCCTAATTAATTGTTATTGCCGTCTGGGAATTTATAACCTTATTGGGATTTACGGCTTCAAAGACGCCACAATGTGGCTCATCTGAACGACTAACTTCAAAAGCAGTTTAAAACTTTATTGCAATAATGGGAAACGCAAACAATCACGGACATTTATTAGCACATACACTTTATAAGAACAATAAGTGTCTCCTTGAGGAAACTTGTGAACTGTTGGCAAAGTGAAATGTAATATGTAACACTGATTTACAAAATTAGGTTTATCAAACATATTTAATCTATTCAACTAATGCACGGTGTCGTAAGCGTCTATAGGTAATGGTAATTATTTACCACCCGGAAATAACCTTAGTGATATAAATAATCTCCTTCGTGTTTCCCACAAAGTGCAGAAACTTTACAAAATTGTCTCATTGACTAATTTCTATAGCTATGCTTCGAGTTTCTTTGGAAGATAATCTGGCTTGACAAAATTAGATGACAAACCAAAGTTATCGACATAGTTTTCACAGTCTGTCAGACCTCCACAAACTAGAAGGAAAACCAGACCTTTCTTAGGTTAGGTCATATGTCTTTCGAAATATATTTTCTTGGGCATGCGGGTTTCCTCACGATGCTGTTCTTCACCGCCGAGCAAATGATAATCACTAATATGTACATAAATCGAAAAACACGAATTTAATGGTACATGTTCACATCAGAATTGGAACCAGGGACCGTTGAATAATAGATCATTTTTAACCACGGGGCTATTACTGCTCCACAGATCAATCTTTTGCACATTAAAATAAAAAAATTCTGTCAGTCTACTCGCAAAACAAACTGTATCATAAATAAACGCTGTGTCGCTTTTATTTCTTAGTTTTAGCTACAAAGCTCCCAGCTAAATATGAATTATTTGTATTTATGAGACACGCGAATGGTCTAAATGAGTAATACGTTTTCAGCGTTACTTTATAGGCGCCATAAACTCGGCTCAGCTGAGTTCAAGGAACAGTCATTAACTTAAATATTGTCTCTTATATTACGAAGGATGGATCCCGTGATTCATTTAGAACTGTCATAGTGCAATAAGTTAAAGCTGTAACGAATTGATTGTGACCATAATAATATATGTTTCAATATTGTGAAGCATGGGTTTAAATTATGAACCCATTGGTGATTGCCGCCTTGGTAATATCCATTGGCAGTATTATTCATAGCAGTACACGGGCCGCCAAATAAACGACTCAAAATTCCAATTTAACTTCGAGCGAAAGCCGCAACTTTTGGACCACTGTTTTATTGGTGTTCCAGCCAATCCATATGCAGTTCTAGTAATGTTGAATGGAAGCCTGAAAATATTTTATGGTTTAGTTTCAACTAGTTTGCAGTTGAATTCATGAAATTGAACTGTTTTCATACGGAGTGAAATTCGTGACACAAAAACATGTGAATACATTGTAGCACTACGGTTCGCAGTTGATATGTATTTATAAATATGAATTATGTCTAACTTCTGATTACGAAAATATTACTATCGATATTTTTAATAATTAATAAGTAGAATCTCGAAGTTTTTAATCTCTGATTACATAATTATGTAGTATACAAGAGGTCACAAATAAACTAAGCCAGCTATCGTCATCAGTTTAGGCTAAAGATTAGAAGGTTTTCTGCGGTATTGTGGATCATGAGAGAACATACGACGGGTCAGAACCTGTGAGACATATGGGATACGATACGACATAGGCAGTGCCCTGCACCATCCTGTGTAGTTCACGTGTGTGCGCCGCCTGATGTAAAGTGATTACCGTAGCATATGAATGTATTGTTCGCGATTTGCCATCCTGATACTAACACAGCGACCCCTCAGGAGTTTTCTGGTAATCTCACTCACTCGCAGGAACGCAACAACTTTCGAGACATTCATTATTTTAAAATTTTCTGTGAGGTGGAGATACAACTCGGGCTGTTTGATGCATTATATATACCTCTCTTAAAAACATCCAAATTTTTCGCGTTATATCAAAAAGTGATGTTTGACCAGTCTGTATTAACCAGAGAGTGCATAAAAAAATGTGTGTGGTTTTTAGGGCAACGCATGAGTGACACCCCTGGTGTTGCAAATGTCCATAGGCTACGGGGACTGTTATCATCAGGCAGGTCGTATGCTTGATTGCCATCGTAGTGGTATAAAAAAAAAGAAATATGTATATGTTACAGTCAGTGCGATGTGCGAGGACTAAGTCACCTGGTGCTCAGTTCATTAACAAAGTGAACCATCTGAATTACCATATGTTGCTAGTGTCTTGACAAACATTTTCCACTCGTACTAACATTCTTCTTCGCGTGATTCCGTTTCCTAATCCATTAGGATTGGCGGGGTCCGCTACCTAAGCCTAAGGATTTGGCGAAGGTACTCATTTTTACGTGGAACGTCTGCCGTCAGACGTCCACAACCCGGAGAGAAAACCAGACCTATCTTAGGTAAGGTCATCGTCTTTCGACATATAGTTTCTGGGACGTGCGGGTTTCCCCACGATGTTTTCCTTCACCGCCGAGCGAGTGACAATACATAAATCTGAAAACACGAATTTAGTGATACATGCCTGGATTCGAACCGGGTACCTGTTGGTCACAAGGCCGGTTATCCACTAGCTAGACTATCACTACTCGCCACTAGCATTAACTCGTGCTAATTGGCTACTCATCAAACCAAAAAAATGATATGCACTGTGCCCACGAAAAATCCTATAGTTATTTCCATGAACCTATGAAAAACGGATGAAAGCAGTTTTACGTAGGAACCAAATTCACCGCTACGGGTCGGAGGGTAAGAAGAACGCGCAGCTTTAGGCCTTTTTTTATACTATGTCGGGAGGCATACAAGCATACGGTCCACCTGATGTAAAGCGGGTACCGTAGCCTATTAACGCTTGCGATATATTAAGTATCACTCGCGCGATGCCTCCTCTGCTGCTTACACAGCGACTCCTTGGGAGCTTACTGGTGACCTGACACGCAGGAACACAACAACCCTCTAGAAGTTGTTATCTGGCTGCGGTTTTCTGTGAGATGGAAGTACTTCTCCAGACGGGCTGCTTTGATGCGCCCTACCTATCTTTCGTGAATGACGCGACTTTGACACCAACGCTCGTGAGTTCGATTCCCACACAAGGCAAACATTTGTGTGCATAAACATGTCTGTTTCTCTTGGTCTGGGTATTTTCTATGTATAATAAGTATGTATTTACAAAAAAAACGTATTTACGTATGTTTATCAGTCTCTCTAGTCTAGTACCCATAACATAAGCTTCGCTTACTTTGGGGTTAGATGGCGCTGTGTAATTTGTTCGACAATATTTGTTATTTATTTATTATTATATATTCAAATGCAAATTGTACTTTTATCTAGTCTCCTGGGAACATATATTGCCTAATCCGTTCGCAATTTCGCACTAACACGGTATTATGAATTGGATCCGTAATACCCATATAGTAAATTGTACAGTTCCATTGACCCAGTTGGGGTTTGCGACAAACATTAGTTCAATTTGGAGTACACGGAAAGGGAAGTGATCAATCATAGCTGTGATAATAGCAATGTACACTTGTTACACGTATAACCGATATTTACACGCAGAGAAATGTGAAACATTATACTGCGTGCTATATATAAACACAATGCTATCTGTAAATTCACCTCGGATATTTTTGATTTCCGTAAAATTTTAGACATCTATCTTCCATATTCACGTACACAAACACCTAATATACACTCATAAGGTACACAACACACTCACCCTCCAAACACAACAGCATACACACACATAGGTCATACATATTCAACTCACACTATATATATATGACTATTCTGTACTTGGAAAATGCAAGTAAATATTGTTATATACTCGTATTATCGAACGTAAGAGCGGGCGTCTCCTAACACAGGTTTCTTTTAACTTACCAGGAGACCCCCAACCCTTGTAAACCAGTACTCGTAAACAAATAAAGAAATTTTAATTTTTTTTGAATTTGAATAAACACAATATATACAAATTCTATCTATATCCTCGCACCAGTTAAGCAGAGAGAACCGAGCGCCATAAGACACGATTGTTACACACCTTGCTCGCTTCGTTAACAGTCATAGCTCTTTTTATGCATGCTCTCCGGTACCTATCCTGCTCCGGTTCCTAGGCCTCCTGACATCACTTTCTGATAAAATACTAATTTGACCGTAGTAGGTGAGCATTGGTCTTCCTCAGCTCCTACATCCTTCCACTTTCGCATTGTATATTTGTTTCGTCATTCTTTCTACATGCCCGAATCATCATCATTGCGTATTGCATACGGTCAGTAAGCGTTACGCCATTAATTTTATGCAATGCTCGCATCTTGACCGTGTTTATTCAACTGTCATGCTCTCTCTGCCTAATACAAATGCATCTATACATATTGTAAAAATCTATCTGCAAAATTGCAAGTTACCCAATTTATTTCCAGCCCCTTTCGACGGAGACTCTACAAATAACCCGCTCATGTTAAAATGTAATAAAACGATAATACAAAGAACGTTGTTATATTAACATGCAAATTATATATTATTAAATGAGCTGTAAATGCTAAAGAACCGAGTGAGGTGATACACATTCATACGTACATTAAATCATCATTTGAAATATTTTTATTAACAACAATATCGCAGTACTGCAATTTACGATTCAAATTACTCAATTAGGATTTGTAACATACATTAGTCCAATTCGGAATACATGAAAAGGGAAGCTATCAATCATTGCAGTGACAAAGGCAGTGTACACATGTTACGGATAACCGGTATGTACGGCGAGTGTAATGTATTACTTAATTAGTGTGTGCTTAAACAATCGCTCATTACCATTGCGAATGCTGGTTCTAGACTATAATTTGCATTTTCATGTAAAACAAAGCTATATAATAATAAAAAGTCAATGAATAGTTCGATAAGTGTGGTGGAAAGACAGCATCGGTATTAAAGTAAGAAGAGGCACGTTCTGTTGGTTCGGGCATGCAGAAAGAATGCAGTGTATGAATAATATAAAGAAACCCAAGAAGATCATGAGTCGTCAAAGTGGTAATGTTTTATCAGAACGCGATAATAGGAGCCATAGAGCGTGCAAGAGAAGACCTATGAATTTTAAAGAAGCAAGCGAGGTGTATAAGTCCTGAGTCATGTGGAGTTCTCTCTGCCTACCCCGCAAGGGACTTGGCGTAAAGATACAGATAGATAGGAGTATGTGTAGGATACAATTAACAAAAAGTAATGATACAAACAAAATAAATCCTAAAACGCAACTCATTTTTCCCATGAAATTTAATTTTGTCTACTGTAAACATTTCTAAGTAGTTTTAAATTGGTTTTAAACAAAATATATACGATAATAGAGAATCAGTTCTTTTTTTATATCATTATGTTGTATGTGTCATCAATGTCATCATAGGTGTTTTATCTGTCGGTGAATTCCAAAGCCAAGTTTTTTCACAAACAAAACCCTCGCCCTATATCTCAACGCCAAGTTTATGCAAAAAAAAAACAAAAGAAACTAAACGCGAATATTCCCAGGAAACAAAAATACGTATACATTAATTCCTATAATTTATAAGCGTTGGTTCGCAATTCGAGCCGCTAATGTCCGACTGGACAAGGATACATATTTCAATACTACCTACGCATTATGCAAAACAGAACGCATCTTTTGTTTGTTCTGGATAATTGTTGGGAAGTGTGCAAACCCACCGCAATAACATGGGTTTAAATGGACAGCTACAGGTGTCTGCTTACCGTTTTTGAAGAGTTATTGTGCAAAATAACTGTGATAATATAAAACCTTGTAAAGCTGGTTTTCCATCGGTTAGTTCAAAACGCGTGAAAAAATGTGCTTGAATATTCCAGGCACATATTTATTGGAATAGAATGATTAATTACGTGTAAGTGTTGCGAAAAATTTGAGACGAAAATAGTACCATTTGAAAACCAAATACTGTAAGAATTTGAAGCTATATTTCAGTGTAATTTGTGAGATCTTATTAGCATAAATCACAGAAGAATACCGAGAGATTTCCATAGTTTTATATTAACCATGCCGAGATTTGTTCTAATTCTTACCCGACTCGCCTCACCCATCTTAGCGAGTGGCATTGAAGCTTAAGGGCTTTGCATGCTTTTAAAATTTATGGCTCGACAGTGTACATAGTTGCCTGCCTGAGCGTGACCAGGATGCCATGATCTGATACTAGGGCCATGGTAATGCTTTTCTTATGCAAATTGCTTTGTGCAAATATGTCATACAATTTTACTCGTAAATGCTGTAAAAAGTCGGGACGTGATTCATTTTTTCATAATTAGTTGTAAATTACATATCTTTCTTTGTGCTACACAGGTGCAAACAAAGGCAAACATTTTCATTGCTACTCGTGTTTATACTAAGAAACAAAGCCACAAACTTTTTGGTCTACGTGCAAGCAAGTCTTAAATGAATTATTTTTTTATTAATAATATTAATTTATTATTAATGCTTAATAGTTAAAGAGTTCTTCTTCAAGACAAACATTTTGTGTGAACATGAACATGTCTATTTGGCTCGGTCTAGGTAGGTATTTTAAGAGACATAGGACAAATATCATAGCAGCCCGACTTTCCCACTTTATAGAAAATCGCAACCAAATAAAAATTTCTTGGTGAATTGTTGTGTTCCGGCGAGTAAATGAGGTTACTAGTAAGCTCCTAAGGAGTTGCTGTATTAGCAACAGAAATAGCAACGCGCGAGCGATATTTAACGTATTGCAAGAATTTGCAGGCTACAGTACAGAGTTCACGGGAATTCTTTCAGACAATTCGGACGGATGTTGCCGGAAAGGCTAAAGGTCACCCCAATGTGGTAATTATTCAGTAAGAGTCTGACATAACCCGTACAGCCGACCGTAAGGGTGCTCATGAGTCGTCACCTCCTTCCTATCGAGTCCCGGAGGGTGTCCCTCTGAGAAGAATGACTCAGATACCTTTTCTAATGACTAAGGTAACTTAGTTCTTGAGTGGGCCGTTATTCACATCGGCCGTAAATAAAACCGTTCGAGCGTTGATTTATTTTGTGAGTTACTTATATTAAATAAAACTTTTTAAATATAAATGTGGAACCAACTTCATTGAAATCTACACCAGCACATATACGTGTTTTTTGGATTTATGTACATATCTGAGTAATTATTACTTGTTTGGTGGTGATGGAAAATACCGCGAGGAAACCCACACGGCCAAGAAATTCTGTTCCAAAAGATATGTGACCTAATCAAAGAAAGGTCAAATTTTCCCTATGGGTTGTGGAGGTCTAACGGCAATCGCTCTATGTAAAATATAGTATATTCGCCAGATCCTTAGGCTTAGCTAGCGGACCCCGCCAATCCTAATGGATTAGAAAACGGGATAACGCTAGGAAGGAGAAGATGTAAATGGGTGTCTATTTCAATGAACTTGTTTCCACTTTTATATTTAACAAGTTTTATTTCACAACTTTTTTTTTATCATTATATCTTCGTCGTATGTCTTATCTTCACTAAAATAATGAGAAACGGTTCACAATTCACGAAGATATCAGGTGAAAAGACGGTTAATACACACAGGTGAATTTGGTTATTAAAGATTTTCTGAAAAACTGTACACGCTATATATGAAACATATGTGAAACTACTCTCGAGGTATGACCTATTTCGCCAATAAAAAACCGGCCAAGTGCATGTCGGGCCACGCACAGTGTAGGGTTCCGTATTTGCTAAGCTTTGCTTGCTTGTAAAAAAGTTAAATAGTTGCCTTAAATAGTAGTAATTCGTGCCTATTGGATTTTTTTTAACATTCAAAATCAAACTTTACTTCTAATAACCATACCTATTTAATTAATGTATCAAATATCCAAAGGTATATACAAAGTGGAATTAAATCTACGACTATCCAGCTCCAGAACGCATTAAACGCATTTTTTTTTTACCTGTGTATGTAGTTGGCCCCTGTGGGCCGTTACTACGTCACCGGAACGGAGATGAGGCGCCACAGCCTGCATTAGACGCATAGGCATATCAATATTAAGTCCGCACCTGGTTGATTTCTATTTTACGATGTAATTTGTGAACAGCGCCGTCTAGTGTACAATATCTTTTTTTTTTATACTACGTCGGGAGGCATACAAGCATGCGGGCCACCTAATGTAAAGCGGGTACCGTAGCCTATTAACGCTATCAATATATTAAGTATCACTCGCGCAATGCCTCCTCTGCTGCTAACACAGCAACTACTTGGGAGCTTACTGGTGACCTCACTCACACGCAGGAATACAACCACCCTCTAGGGAGTTGTTATATACCTCTCTTAAAACATCCAGACCAAGACAAACATAACATAACATAAACAGACATATTCATGCACACAAATGTTTGCCTTGTATGGGAATCGAACCCACGAGCGTCGGTGTCAAAGGCGCGTCATTCACAACTGAGCCACCGAAGTCGTCAAAACTGAATATCGGAACTAAAATTACGTATGAAATTCAGATGAACTATAGAACACTATCAAATTACCTATGCAACGCTTTTGGGGAGGGGGATACTTCCACTACTTGGCCATTCAAATTAGAATTAGAAACTAGGAAGCAAAACGCTTAGTGCTTACTACACTTTACATGAGGGGAGGTCCACTTTGTCAGCATAGTTATTATGTATATACATGCCAAACTACAGTTTCCTAGCATGAAGCGTCTCTGAGCTAGGCCGCGGACAGACGGACGGACAAACAGACATGGCGAATCTATAAGGGTTCCTTGTTTACTACGGAACCCCAAAAAAGAATTATCAAAATCAGTTCAAAATTTGCGAAAATATCGCTAACATACAAACAAAAAATCCATCGAATTGAACCTTGTCCTTTTTTGATGTCGGTTAGAAATAGAAAGTACAGTTTGGTACTCTTTCCTAACATTTTACAAGTAATTTTGAAACAAGTCACACTATTATAAGAAGATTCATTTATTCTGCCTTGAAACCATGTTACATTATGGTTACCGTTAAATGAATCCAGCTATAATTACATAGTTTAAGTCCTGCCAAGAAAAGACCAGTTTCAAGCTCATAAACTCAAGTTTGACCATAATACTGAGTTTAAGATAGATCCTTGGAATTGACAAGTTAAACTTATCAAATGTTGTTAAATCCACAATCAAACTAATAGTATAGTCTATAAGTATTTATGTGTTAAACGATCGGAATAAGTATATGGAAATGTTTACGAAAATAAATTTTGAAACCCTATAAAAAACTGGTAACACAGCAACCCATTACTGGTAAGTTAATACTGGCAACTGAATACTGGTAGCGGAAGGTATCCCTCTCAGAAGAATGACTAATGCACGATTTTAGTAGATTACTCCTTCTTTTGTGGGTCGTCGTTTACGTCGGGCGTAAAAACAAAAAGAAAAAATCAATTTGATGCGTCCTACCTCAGACACGTTCGTAGGTTTTTCAACACTTATACAAATTTAATATAGTAATAACACACTAAGGTAATTGTGCCACTAAGAATACTACATAAGAAGGAATCATTACCTGTGGAACAGTTGATGCCTTTGACTATAAATATATATAGATATATGTAAACTGATATATAAACATGATCTTGAGGCACTTGCATCTTTTCCTGCCCCTCATGTACACGACGATATCTCTGGCTATGCAAAACCATGCAAGTCTCACCTTGCTGCAACGACATATGCATTGGGTTTATACGAGTAGCTTGAGATGTCGATGTCAAACGTGCACTCGCCGCCGCGCGATTGATTCTCAAAAGAGAAATGTATACAGGAAAAATCGATGCTGATGATATTTTATGTGGGAAATTTCATACATAGTGAAATGAACTCTCAACTGCACAGTGCAACCCACCCATACGTATGAGAATTGCATGGTGTGCACTTCTAGTTTTATTGAAGATTCTTTACAATCTTTTCCTGATCAAATGACTTACCAAATTACGTAAAACTTAAAAAAAAATGCATAAAATTACCTATATTTGAAAATTCCATTAATGAGCATAATTTGAGTTCGTTTAGCGGATTCCAGAACATGAGGATGTTCTGGAATCCGCTAAACAGAATTTCAGAAACGTGGGAATTGAACCCACGAGTGTTGGTGTTAAAGTAGTCTTACTACTTCACTACGTCACCGAGCTCGCTAAATTAACAACAAGATACGGCTTACAGTTTGGGTACCACACAGAATCAGATTAGAGATACTTATTTTGTTGGTATTACCTCAGCAGTTCAAAAGAAAGCATGGGCGTCAATTAGTTGGAAAATCATTGTGCGAATTTTTATATGATTCAAATTTCTTTGTGCGTTGATGTGTTGAATTCGCTAGTTTAAATTTTTTTCTTAACTTAAAAAGCGCATAAAAAGTATAATTTCAATTTCAGTACTTTAGGTCTATAACAAAAGGAAATATGTAACATTTTGTTTTTTTTTTTTGGTGTTTAGAGAAACGTAGATGTCTCAACACCTCAGGAAAATTATGTCATTTCTATGCGATAAGATATATAACTACGAGTATTAACTGATATAGTCACTTAATGTTTTTGTGAATTTATCTGTGAAAAATATATCACTAAAATGATATGTTGTATGTATGTAATTGGTGTACATATTAAATAAATAAATAATAACTTCAGTCTAAGTATGTCAATATTTTGCGAAAGTCAAATTTACATGCAATTTCTCTGCGACACGTGTTTCGCCTCTCCACTAGGCATCCTCAGGCGCTGTAAACTGGACCAGGACAGACGCAGATAGTGGCAGCGACGGTGGTGGGGACATGCGGTTTCTATTCCAGATGGCGGACGACCACAGCAGCTGAGGCAGAGCCTACCGAAGCATTACTACCGGATTTTTACGCAGTATGCACTATAAATGTTACCATAGGCGTCTATCATATGAGGTCCTTTTGGATAAATATAACATGTTAACATTAGAGTCCAGACGACTGCAACTCGAGACAATGCTTCTCTATGATCTTTGTCATGATAAGTACGATTGTATATCGCTCCATAACAAGTTATGCTACAGAGTTCCTTTTAGAACACATTGTCGAAATGCCTGTCAATTATTTGCTACCACTTTTTGTCGTACCAATGCTGGAAAGCGCTCACCACTCTACAGAATAGTCGACTCATATAACAAGAATTTCAATTCAATAGACATTTTTGCTACACAAATTGGTACTTTTAAGAGAATGGTAGCGGCTCAGCTCAAGACGTGACTTGTAAAATGTTTTCATTAATATTAATTTATCATTTAATTTTAACTTCTTTTTTTTTTAATTCTCTTCACTGTTAATTGTTAAACCTCTACCCAGAGATAGCATTTCGTTTTCTTTATTTTTACTTTTTATTGTTCTTTGAAATTACTCCGTTCACCCTAGGAGGGAGTTCTCGTCTTTACCACCACACCGACATTTTATTGTAAAATTATCTGTGGTCAACGGAGTTGGTGGCACGATATTTGTACAACCTGTATTTAAGCTCAATATTGTAATTTTGTGTACACTGTTTGTTGATCCTAAAATAAAATAAGATTGTGGTTGTTAAAACGTACAATATAAAGTCCAAGTATAAACGTGGAAATACATATAATGTACAGCAAGACACGGCTTACAAATGCGGCACTACACTGAAACAGGAAGTAGGTAAGTACCTCAGTAGTCCAAAAGCACGAGTGTAAATTAGTTGGGAAGCCATTGTGTGAAATTTTATGTGATTCGAACTCCTTTGTGCTTTGATCAGCTTAGTTCACTAGTTTGAAACTGAGCAGGTGGTGTGATCCAACGCAAACGGGCATCCCAACTTTAGGAAGGCACCTATTTTTGGAAACTGCAACATCTGGGCTTCGACCTAGCTTCAACTGTAAACTACATTCAATTATGTGCATTTTACATGCAGTTTTAGGTGAATCTTTTATCAATGTTATTGAAATCTATGTTTGACAAATAAAACATACTAAAAAATAATTGCTACAAGTGTCCGATAAAAAATATAATATCATTGAAAACGTAATTTAAACATTTTATTAGTGCAATGCCTTCGGTGGCAATAGATTGTTAGCGTATTGTCTGCCTAAAATGTTGTTATTGCCTGACGAGCTCGGTGGCGTAGTCGCAAATGACGTGACTTTGACACTAACGATCGTAGGTTCGATTCCCACGTATGTTTGTATTGGTCTAGATGTTTTATGAGAGGTAGGGCGCATCAAAGCAGCCCATCTAGGGAAGTACCTCCACCTGACAGAAAACCGCAGCCAAATAACAACTCCCTAGAGGGTTATTGTGTTCCTGCGTGTGAGTGAGGTCACCAGTAAGGAGTTGATGTGTTAGCAGCAGCGAAGCCATCGCGCGAGTGATACCTAATGTATTACAAGCGTTTATAGACTACGGTAACCGCTTTGCATCAGGTGAGCCATATGCTTGCATGCCTTCCGACGTTGAATAAAAAAAATACCTTACCGTATTGATCTACTTGGATGTATATCATATTTATATGTAAACAGAATGGCAATTCGGTAGATTAAAAAAATAATAGTAATTTATGTTGTCTCATGAAAGAGGTTCATATAATCACAGATGTGTGTGCACAATATCAACGGCGAGTATATCACTCACCTTAGATTTGCCGATGATATAGTAATCATGGCAAAATCGCTGCAGGACTTGAACACAACGCTTGAACATCTCGACAGAGCATCCCAACGAGTGGGTTTTAAAATGAACATGGTCAAAACGAAGATCATGTCGAAAGTACATGTTGTACCCACTCCAGTCTCAGTTGGGAGCTCGGTTTTTGAAGTTGCTAATCAGTATGTCTATCTAGGTAGGACAAAAGCGTGCTCGTTCGCGACCCCTGCCAATCGATTAGATTGCAATTCTGGCCCGAAAACGCACCGATGTGCGGGTTGGGGCGTCCCCCGAAGGCGACGCGCACCGATCCGCCCCCATCGGTGCGAAAATAGGTGCATGCGGCGATGAATGCCGCCACCCACTACGCAGCGCCAATTCCGGCGGGTCGAAGAGAGCCGAGTGCTGCATATAGGCACGTGGAATGTGAGAGGTGGACTGAGTGATAAGATGAATGAGCTGATGGACGTAATGAATGAGAGACGCTTAGATGCTTTGTGTGTGACAGAGACTAAGCGCAAGGGGAGCGACATCGATGATCTGCCCGGTGGGATGATGGCCCTATGGTCTGGGGTAGACCGGGACGATCATGCCAGTGCTGGCGTAGGTGTCATACTCTCCTCTCGCTTAGCCTCTGGTGTGAAAGATTACTGTTTGGTAGGGTAATAGGTTTTTTTATTACATGTTGATATATCCAACTTCGAGAAAGAGGTCCCTCGACGAATCCAACTCAGATGGGCAGCGTTTGGGAAATTGAAAAAAATACCTCAATGTCTCAAGACAATGTGTGTTGCCAGTGATGACTTACGGCACAGAAATGTGGTCGCTTACTATGGGCCTCATACGGAAGCTCAAGGTTGCACAGCGTGCGATGGAGAGAGCCATACTCCTAATTTCTCTACGAGATAGATTCAGAAATGAGCACATCCTTAGCAGAACTAGAGTCACGGACGTGGCTCTAAGGATAAGCAAGCTGAAGTGGCAGTGGGTTAGCCACATAGCTCGTAGAACCGATGGCCGTTGGGGCAGGCAAGTTCTCGTATGGCAACCACGAACCGGAAAACGGACAGCGTAGGACGGTCCCCTACACGATGGACCGGCGATCTTGTGAAGATCACAAGGAGCCGATGGATGCAAGCAGCACAGGACCGGTCGCTGTGGAAGTCTAAGGGGCCTATGTTCAGCAGTGGACGTCCACGATGATGATGAGTGTGGCTTACCTCGATTTTTAATACATCACACGAGTGTTTTAATACCAAGTTATATGCAGAATCAAACAATATGTTATAATACTCATACAAAAGTAATTTAGGGAAACAAATAATACATACGGTGTAACGTTCCACAAGTAATGATTCCTTCCTCGGTAATTGCGACTTGAGTATTCGAGAACATCTGGCGATATCAAATTAACCTCACTACTGGAATTATTGAATACATTCATGCATTCGATCAACATTAATAAAATATTAAAATATTTACTGCTATTGATTCAGTGTTTGATTTTAATGGCTCTTTAAGAATTCGATGGTGTCATTGCGCGTGTCAGTCTAACCAAATACGCAGGTTAAGCAACGTCGACATCAGCCTGTCTATGGTTTTGTTGAAGAGCAGTGATGGCCCAGTGGATAACGAACCGACCTATTGAGCAATAGATCTCCAGTTCGAATCCTGGCGGAGGCATGTACCACTAAATTCGTATTTCAGATTTATGTAAATATTAGCTTTTACCCGCGGCTTCGCTCGCATTGATAAAAAAATAATATTTTTATTTTAAAAAGTATCCTATGTTACTTCTGATACCTCCAAGAATATGTGTACAAAGTTTCATGATGATCGGTTGAGTAGTTTTCGCGTGAAAGCGTAACAAACAAACGGACATTCACATCCTACTATAAATGCGAAAGTTTGTATGTATGAATGTTTGTTGCTCTTTCACGCTTAAACGGCTGAACGGATTTGAATGAAATTTGGCACGTAAATAGATTAGGACCTGGATTAACACATAGGCTACGTTATTTGACTCCACGCGGGCGGAGCCGCGGGCAACAGCTAGTAATATTATAAATGCGAAAGTTTGTATGTATGGATGTTTGTTCCTCTTTCACGCTTAAACGGCTGAACGGATTTGAATGAAATTTGGCACGTAGATAGATTAGGACCTGGATTAACACATAGGCTACGTTATTTGACTCCCCGCGGACGGGGCCGCGGGCAGCAGCTAGTTTATAATATTAGTAGGATTTATCACTTCCTGGCAGGCGATGGCCTCCTTCTGTGAGACCGTCATGTCCCAGAAGGAGGCCTCGGAGCGGGATAGGGAGGACAATCCTCAGGCTGTCCCGCTCCGGAGACGGCGGACGGGAGTGCGGCGTAGGCGCTACGCGCACCTACTGCCGCCTCCCTAACCTGTGGGACTAGGGGTCAGGATGGGAACCTGGCCCCATAACGGTCCCGCCGCCGGAGGGGCTGTCCCAATTTGCCGGGACGGCCCCTAGAGAGAAGAAGTCCGGCCCCTTTTGAGGGGCTGGCCAGTCGCAGTGGTGCCCTGTTGCTGACAGATCCGGGGCACCACACCAACGCGGCCGATGGCATTTCGCGGGGTTGTTTAGTGGGTATACCGTCGGACAGCCGACGGGGAGTCCCACACCACACTACCACCGGAGGCCACCCAGGCACCGGTGGTGTGCGTAACGCATTTTTCCCCGCGTCACAAAAAAAAAAAAAAAAGGATTTATCACTTGCTCTGACTTGCTTTTGAAAACATCGCGAGGAAACCCACACGTCCAATCCCTAAACCCATAAAATAGTACAGTTTCTCCCTCTATTTCTCTGCACTGACATTTTGGCCTCTAGAAATAAAACTATAAATGCGATTGAGATGCGGTTTTCACCAGAAAGTCAAACTAAATTGCATCTTTCTAATGGTATCAAAATGGAGTTAATTTGATAACCGGAAGTATTTAAAAAAGTACATTTTGTACTTCCAGGTTGTAATTACAGTCATCGGTCATTTGTATAGAACAGTAATAACAAAAGCGTAAAAGCAGTGGTGGGATTTGCGCGAAGCGCGAACTCCAGCACTTGTAAATTATATTTCGAAAGACGTGTGACCTAATCTAAGAAAGATCTATTTTTCCCTCGGGGTTGTGGAGGTCTGTAAGGTCACACGTCATCCGAAATAAAATTTCTTGGACGTGCAGGTTTCCTCACGATGTTTTCCTTCACCACCGAGCAAGTGATAATTACAAATATGTACATAAATCCGAAAATATTAATTTAGTGGTAGTATACATGCCGGGATTCGAACGGAAGGCCTGTTGGTCACAAGGTCGGCTCTTATCTACTGCTTAGGTACATGGATTCTGTAACAGGATTACGTATATATCGTAATTAAAATAAAAAAAATGAACTTCAATTGATTTTGTTTAATTTCATTTCATTTGAATCCATTTAATTTGATTTATTCAATTTAATGTAATTTGATTTAATAATTTTAATGTAATTTAATTTCATCTAATTTGATTTAATGTAGTTAATTTAATTTCGATTTTAATACGATTGAATGGGATCTAATTTATTATAATTCCTTTTACTACTGAACTCAGAGCAATAATGTGTTAAAGCTTTGGAGTATTTGTGTTAAATAATATTAATAAATTATGGTGTAAGTACTTACCTATAAATATTTGTTACATTTGGCTATTATGTAATACACACTATTGTTAATACAGAGAACAATGTATACAAATGTTGGTAAATCAATAAATAAATAGATGAATAGTTATACTAAAGTTTGATTTCTTATTTTCGAACAACAAACCCGTATTCTCTATAATCTTTACAGTCAAAACCAACCTCAATTGCACGTGACATATCCTTTTGGGGCTCTAAGTAACCCGACTTACTTCCTCACATAACCCAGTCGGATTACTTCGATGTCTAAACAGGATGCGCCACGTGTTGGGTTCTTACGAGTGAGTGAGGTTACCAGTAAGCTGTGTTAGCGGGGCTGGCAATAAGCGAGTGATATTCCTTCTATTGCAAACGTTCATAGCCTACGGTAACCAACCACTTCAATATTCAAATTTACGACAACCAACCACTGTGAGACCACAACCAAATAACAATACCCAGGGATGAGGTTAGTACGTAGCTCGTTAGCAGAAGGATTGGTATCATGCGTATGATACATCGTATAGTGCAAGGATCTATAGGCTATGGTATTTTTTATTTATGGTATTTATGGGAATCGAACACACGAGCGTTGGTAAAGTAGCATAACTTCACATGCGAAGGGCTGCATAAACATACATTTTAGATCCGCACGCAAATATGTGCTGTGCAGGGCGGCACATATTTGCGTGTGAAACTGAAAAAGTTTTAATTTATGTTCAATGTCTATCAAAATGGTATCTCCCCTTAGATCTTTTATTAGGGGGTTGAAGTGTTGTATGTGAGTCACTATATGCGTAAATCGTGTTTTTTGCTATAATTAAGACAATGCATTAATTAAAGCAAAAATATACCATTTCATTTGTCGAGAATTTTGAGATTTGTCTTCAGCCCATCTGAATAAGTACCTCCAGCTCACAGAAAACCACAGCCAAATAACTTCCCGAGTGGTAGTTTTGTTCCAGCGTGTGAGTGAGAACACCAGTAAGCTCCTAAGGAGTTGCTGTGCAGCAGGGGTGACATCGCGCAAGTGATATTTATGCATCACACGCGTTCATAGGCTACAGTATCCGCTTTACATCGGGTGGGCTGTATGCTTGTATGCCTCCCGACGTTGTATAAAAAAACTCTTTTTATTACAATCGCTGAGAGGCTACGGTAACCAGATCAGATGGGTGGTACGTTTCTATACTTCCTGACCTTGAATAAAGATAATGATAAAGCCACATAAGATTCAGACGTTATTATCCTGTAGAATCCCAGCGCTACCTTACGGAAGAGCTGAGCCTGGCCGAGAGCTGGGTGTGGCAGAGAGAGCACAAAAATAGTATAAAGACGGTCGAAAAGTCGCGTTCACAATGATGATGTTAGAAACAGAGTTGATCTGAATGCGTTGATGTTAGATAAAGAAGAGACTCATGCTCTGTTGGTTCGGACATGTAGGAGAAAGCAGAGAAAGAATTACGAAGCAGATATACAACGCGAAAGTAGAAGGATGTAAGAGCCGAGGAAGACAAGACTACCTACCATGACCAAATTAATCGTGTTTTACGAGTATAAGAAGGTCTAGATCACTAGAAACCGATGACCGTGCATGGTAAGAGCTATGAATTTAAATAAAGCAAGGATCTTAGCTCTGGATTATTTGACAAAAAACTTAGGGAGCAGTAATATCCCAGTGGATATTACTGCTCCCTAAGTTTTTTGTCAAATGGTCTTCGGTTCAAATCCTGGCATGCACTACTAAATTCGTGTTTACAAATTTATGTAGGTACATATTTTTAATTTTCAAACTTACCGCTGAAGGAATACGTCGTGAGAAAAACCACAAGTTCAAGAAATTATATTACGATAAATATGTGACCTAACCTAAGAAAGGTATGTTTTTCCCTCTGGGTTGTGGAGGCCTGACGACAGTCCCTCCATGCAAAAAGTAGTATTTTCGCCAAATCCTTAGGCTTAGGTAGCGGACCCCGCCAATCCTTACGAATTAAGATACGGAATAGCGCTAAGAAGAAGAAGACTTATCACATCGATCCTTACTCATCCCACTGTAGTAATACGGGTCTCCCTTCAAACGAAGGGGTTTAGAACATACTCCACCACGCTGCACAAATGCGGATTGGCGAAGGCCATTGTTTTCAAGCCGCCCGAGGGCCACTGACTTAGCTTACCACTGTCATCTATCGACAACAGTCGGGACCGACAGCTTAACCTCCGAAGCACGGAGAAAGTCGAGATAGAAAACCCATCCATAGACAGGCTGCGGTCGACGTTGCTTAACCTGTGTGTTCGGTTAGAAAGACACGCGCAACGACGCCATCGAGCTCTCGAAAAAAAAACTTATAATTTTGTCTATATTTGTGTTTATACGTAAACAAACAATAATTAACATTACATTTTAATAAACTTGTTTGAACTGTGCTAGGCTCATTGGTATGGCAGTAACACTGTCACGGCTGTTTGTTAACAATAACTAACTGCTATTATCATTGGCAATTTGCGTTTATTAATTAATGCTTCTAAATGGCGGTCCTAGCTTTGTGCAAACATTTGGAGAATAATGATCACACATAATGTTGATAGTTTTCCCAGGAAATGATTTTAAACTCGCGAAATTTATTGAACTTGGGTGGAAGCGATTGGAACTGGGAAGTAATACGTTGCGAACACAGTAATCAAGAGATTGGTATAGGATAGGATGCACGAAACGTTTGTTTTATTACCACACGCTGACTTTAGTTTTGCTATTGCCCCCCTTTGCATAGACTATTTCTGTTTTAATGACTACTATATTAAAAATAGAGATCTTATTAGGTTCAGATCGGCGTCCACGCATATTATATCCACATATGTTAAGTGTTTAATACGTAGTCTCATCTTTCTAACGTTATCCCGTTTCTTAACCCATTAGGATTGGCGGAGCCCGCAACCTAGGCATAAGGATTTGGCGAAGACAGTGATTTTAATAAGGAGCGACTGCCGTCAGATCCCTTCACCGCAGAGTCAATACCTTACTTAGGTCACACGTATTACAAAATATAATTTCTTGGACGTGCGTTCTCTCACGCCGTGTTCTTTCAACGTCCGTCAATTGATAAGTACAGATCTATCCTTATGTATAAAGCGGGAGAGTTTGGATGAACGCGCAAATGTCTGGAACTAGTACTCTTGAAAAATATTTTTGCAGTTGTTGTAGACCCCGAAATTTTTAAATTAGATCGGAAATTCACCATTTTGCCAATATCCCCACAGTCAAGGAAGAAATTGGGAAAACAAGCACTCAATACAAGGCGCGATTAGCAATTCACCCAAACGAACTGGCTCGGAAGCTACTAGTTAACAACCCAGCAAAAAGACTGAAAAGAGCGAATATCCTGGAGCTGGATGAGAGATTTGTTCCCAGCTGAAATGTAGAGATTTGTCATTGGACAATGATCTTCCAACGCCCTGTAACCTTCAACCCACCTGCTTATAGTACCAGTACTGATTGCAGATAGTCAAATAACAAAAAAAAAAAAAAGTTGTAGACAATTGCCATATCAAATGCAAAATGATTTGAAGAAGGTTATTGAATATATGGGTATAATCACGATACGACCGTTAGAAGTCAAGAAAAAGAAATAAACTAAGAATAAGCGGTACACTGGCTCCTGGAACAAGGCGCGAAGGAAGTCGTAGCCTGCAGGTAGTGAGTACATCAATAAAATATAATGGTACATGCCCACAACAGGATTGCGACCAGTGACCGGTCTCTTAATTGGCTGGCTCTTTATCCACTTTATCCACAAGGATCAGGCAGGATTTTTGTGTTCCTGCGAATGAGTGAACTCTCCAGTAAGCTACTAATCAATTGTCTGGTGGGCTTTATACTGTGGGCCTGTAATAAAAAAGAAACCGTTCGCACTCCGGGAGTGCTGGCAGAAGTGAAAACTTGAACATTAACGTTGTGTATTTTCGAATATTTTGGAATGGTTAGGGAATAATTTCGCACGAATTGCTTTATTTATCAGTATAAAAGTACTATCATGTATGTTTACCACATATATGATACAATATTCCTTTATTGCGCTATCGTACACAAACATGACAATTTATATTACATTAAAAATTTAACACTTCAGAACTATTACAATTATTTTACATTAAAAAGTTTATCTCACAGAAAAATCAACTTTCATCCATAATTTCAACGACTCTTTCACCAGCATCATCATCGTCAATCTCTAAAACTCAAACACACACGCACACTCGCGCAAGCGCCCTGCGCCGCTTAAACCAAACAGCGATGTTGATAAACTACGTTGAACGAAACGCGTAAACGCCAATTATTTCATGGCGCTTACAACGTTTTGGTCGCGAAAAAATAATGCCCTATGAACGATCTAGCGCTTCATGTTTTAATTGTTTAATTAGAGATAACTAAAGTTTTAGCGCTGCAGCGAACTTAAGTTCTAATTCTCACCAAAATCTTACGGTCAGGGTCACGTGTCCTGACGGCCTGACGCGAGTTTAGCATTTTTACTCATCCCAAAAAGTGCACAACGCCGCTAAAGAAGTTTTCACTTCAAAAATGTGTTTACCGGCGCCTTCGTGTGAAATCCAATCGAAGATTTTTTATAAAAAACCGAGCTCCTTATAAGCGTATGGCCCACACGTTAAGTGTTATAGTATCCTATAATATCGTTTGCAACAAAAGAAATATACAATTAATCCCCTTTGCTAATACAGCAAATCCTCAAGAGCTTATTGGTAATCTCACCACTGACACGAACACACCGATCCTATAAGGAATCGTTCTTTTTCTGCTAGCACGGCCTCAAGAGCTTATTGGTAATCTCACTCACTCTCAGCAATACCCTCCCTCCCGGTAGCTGTTCTTCGACTGCCATTTTCTACTACTTCCCCAGGCGGGCTGCATGACAGTCGTTAAGAGAGCATATAAACGCGCCTTATATCTCTTCATATATTAAAAACAGCCAGGGCCGGTGGCTTAACATACCCTAAAAACACAGAGTTCAATAGTATTAAAGTCTCTTATCCATGTTACTTTTCGATACACTCATTGTTTTACAGCGTGACGTGTATTGCGATGTTTTGACATTTTAATGTGCCCATTACACACCGGAGCTGTAATGGGTGTTTCGGCAGTGATGCGGTTTACGTCCGACGAACGTTTATTTATCGGAAAATTCTATATGATGTTGCGAGGAAATAATAACAATGTTGTATTTCTTTGTTCAACTCGCATAATAAAATGACTGAAAGTATACCTCCGTGAAACGAATGCAAATATTCTTTAATACATTTGTCTATCTATATGCATCTTTACGCCAGGTCGGTTGCAGGATTTTGGAGTGTAGGCTCGCCATATGACTCGATCCTTACACACCTCACTCACCTTTTTACATTCATAGCTCTTTCATGTATGGTCGCTTATTAGTCTTGGCATTCCTCGGCTCCTACATCCTTGCACTTTCGTATTATATATTTGTTTCGACATTATTTCGTCCTGCAAATATTATTAGTATATATGTAAAATAAATGATAATGTATATATAATACGTAAAATATAAATAAATATAACGAATTTAAATGAAAAGCTATTATGATGGATACATGCTTAGTAGCGAGTTATATAAATTAATTAATGGAGAATACATATATATTTTTGTCATAGGATTCATATTATAGCTTACTCTAAATAATCAGAATATTTACTAAAACTACCTACACGCTTTGCTACGAATTGGATGACGTAGACTTCTATTACCAAGATTTCCATAGATTGATTGCAAGTGAAACTGTAAGAGCATCATGGTATTTAAATACATTTTATATTATCTGCGGGTCTTATGGAGAAGCTCAAGGTCGCATGAGCTATGCTCGAGTTTTCTCTGAATGAATCGGAAATGAGGATATCGGTAGTAGAACTAAAGTACCCGACATAGCCCAAAGGATAAGCAAGCTGAAGTGACAGTGGGCCGGCCATATAGTTCAAAGAACTGACAATCGCTAGGGATGAACAGTTCTCGAATGGCGTTCCCGTACACGCAGTGTGAGACGACCCCCCACTAGATGGAGACGATCTCAAGAGGTACACGATCTCAAGATCTCACAGGATCGAGGTGAATGTCTCTCTAGAAGGGAGGCCTATGTCCAGCAGTGGACGAATACGGGCTAAAATTATGATGATAATTATATCATCTCTACGACTACGGAACTCTTTCTTTTGCGAATCCAAGTCGCATTTAGACCGTTTTCATCATTGATATTAAAGTTATTTGCTGCAATCAATTCGCCTAGAAAGCAACTTTTACTATCAAATTGCCCGCATTTCCCGCAATCATCGGAAGCCGCAGATTTATTACTCAAACATACCACTAGTCGATTGGTCAAACCGCAATCTTGGAAGCAAAAACTACACACTGTTACCTACCGCAAATTGAAGACCCAATTGGTTTAGTGCAAGCTAATGAGCGGCAGACCGCGTCCTCCTTTGATGTACCTTATGTTATGTACAATTTGTATTTTTAGAACTCATCTTTAGCAATAAATAGCATGAATTTAAATAAAAGAGCAAAAAGATCGCAGTGATAGCCTAGTGGATAAAGAGCGCGCTTATTAACTTATTAGTCCCTGGTTGGTATCCTGCTGTGGACATGTACTACTAAATTTGTGTGATTTGAGGGAGAATTCTCGAATGTCCCCGTACTGGTACACGCAGTGTTAGGCGATCTCCTTACTAGATGGAGCGACGACCTCAAAAGATACATAAGGATTCGATGGATGCAGATGACTCAAGACGGAGATGAATGGCTCTCTATGTACGGCTGAGGTGCAAATGATGATGATGATATAAGGACAAAGCCTTGTCGATTGTGACTGGTACGACTTTATGATTATTCAAGAGAGGTAGGGCGCATCAAAATAGCCCATCTGGGGAAGTACCTCCAAACCTCACAGAAAATCCGAAGCCAAATAACAACTCCTTGGAGGGTTGGTGTGTTCTTGCGTGTGAGTGAGGTCAACAGTAAGCTCCTACGGAGTTGCAGTGCTAGCAGCAGAGGTGGTATCCCGCGAGGGATACTTAATGTATTGCGAGCCTATTAAAGGCTACTACGGTTACCGCTTTCCAACAAGTGCCTCCCAACGTAGTATAAAAAATAAATGAGCAAGCTTGGATACTATATCAAATAACTTCTTTAAACTAAGTCCATTGAGCAATTGGTTGAAGAAAAATGCGAGACCAATCTTTATTTTTAGACCCGATGAAACGTAGGTACGCTTAAACCTTTTTTGATAGACATGAGAATTTTGAAAATTCTGACGGTATGAGTACCTACAAACCATAAGATATACGCAAATGTAATCAGTTACTTAATACTATATAAAATAAATAAATAAATATTGTCGGACAAATTACACAGCGCCATCTAGCCCCAAAGTAAACAAAGCTTGTGTTATGGGTACTAGACAACTGATAAACATACGTAAATACATATTTTTTTTTGTAAATACATATTATACATAGAAAATACCCAGATCAGGACAAACAGACATGTTCATGCACACAAATGTTTGTACTGTGTGGGAATCGAACCCACGAGCGTTAGTGTCAAAGTAGCGTAACAACGCGTTTCACCACTGCGCCACCGAGCTCGTCAAAGTCGTATTTAAGACTAAATTTAATTCAAGTAAGCTCCCAACGAGTTCCTGTGTAAGCAGCAGAGGAGGCATCGCGCGAGTGATACTTAATATATCGCAAGCGTTAATAGGATACGGTACCCGCTTTACATCAGGTGGGCCGTATGCTTGTATGCCTTCCGACGTAGTATAAAAAAAACCTTCAATCAACTCACAAGTCAAATCAAGCTTTATCTTTTTTTTAATTTTTTAAGCTAACAGCATACATCCTGCTATTGTAAAGTGATTACCGTAGCCTATGAAGACTTCTTGTTAATGTAAACACTTGCACAGATTCCACTGCACAATGTTATTTATTGTTTATTTTTACCGACAGGTTTCGCCTTTACGGCATTATCAAGGTATTCATTATAAACAAAACATCTGGCAGTACCGCGCAATCAGTGACAGTCAACGTATCAACACAACAAAGGGCATAGCTCGCAAGTCGCCACCGCCGCTACTAACTCAGCGACTTTCAGGAGCTTACTGATTACTCTTTCGCTGGGACACAATAAACCTCCGGGGAGTTCTTATATGGCTGTGCTCTTCTGTGAGATGGATGTATTCACCCAGGCTGTGTTGATGTGCCTCCCTATCGTCAGATCCTCGGTTGTTAATTAGTAGGGTGCACAGGTTGGCTTTGACTGAAAAGATCATAGATAAAGATGATATACAGATAGCCACATGCTGGTATATGTACTACCATCTTTAGAGTTAATTTCATTGTGAACAAATACTCAATATGGATCCAATTCTATTCGTGAGAACCTCTACACTCGTATCTAACATTAGAACAGGTAGGAATATCCTCGCGGCCAATCTAATATATGGCTGTATAATTAGAACGACGTAGGGATGGCACGCTTATTAATTTATGCTATGTCGATCGGATGGAAAGCAAGATTGCAGCTCGTCTGATGGGAAACTATTAAGATTTTTATGACAAGAGGTATCATTCGCGCAATGCCACCCAAGCTGTGCTAATCACTCTCATACACAGCTACGCTTTATGTTTTTTTTATACAATATCGCGAGACATACAAGCATACGGCCATTTGATGTGAAGCGATTACCATAGCTTACGAACGTTTGGAATACATTAAGTATCACTCGCGCGATGCCACCTCTGCTGCTACAGCTGCTCCTAAAACCTAATAATAGCTTACTCGTGACCTCACTTACTCGCAGGAACACAACAGTCTTCTAGGGCGTTGTTATTTAGCTGCAGTTTTCTGTGAGGTATAGGTACTTCTCCAGACGGGCTCCTTTGATGCTCTCTACCTTTCTTAAAAACACCCAGACTAAGACAAACAGACATGTCTGTTCGTTGTTCGTTCACACAAATGTTTGTCCTTTGTTGAAATCGAACCAACGAGCGTTTATCTCAAAGTAGCGGTACTAACCATTGTGCCACAGATCTCGTGAAAACTACGACTTATGATAGTAAAATGCTAGTAAGATAGATGGAAATAAGTCGCTTACTCAAATATTTGTTAAAGTTGTCCTACTATATAATAGTAGGGCTAATCGATTGCAAAATGACCGCTCGTAATCAATCTATTTTGCCCTATAGCCAAAATAGGTGAGTAATTGTTAAACCGAATCTGAGTTATAAATATACATCTGGCAACCCTAAAACCAGCAGCAATCGAACTTGTAATGAGCCAGTTTAATTGCGCGCGCGCAGATTTAAATATATCTAGCTAAGTGCATTGACCGCATTCGAATGCATTTCGGCCGACCGCCTAGGGAACTGGACCGCTTCTAAATAATCTCTTGTCCATACCATTTGCCCTTTATAATCGCAGGTTAATACAAATACATTTAGCTACATTTAGAAATTTGATGGCCCCAATTAAGACCTCGATAACTTGGTAAGCATGTGTAAGTTTAACCGAACGTGCAAATCAAGCAATATCGACCTCAACCTATGTATGGATCCGTGTATGCGTTTAGGGTTCCTTTTTTTACGCCGGTAGGCATACAGAATACATCCCATTATATATAAAACGAACCACATTCACTGGCAGGATTACAACAGCCCTTCAAGGAGTTGTTATTTGGCTGCGGTTTTCTGTGAGCTGAGAAGTACTTCCCCAGATGGGCTCCTCTAATGCGCTCTACCTCTCTTAGAAACACCCAGACCGAGACAAAAAGACATGTTCATGCACACAAATTTTGGTCCTTTGTTAGAATCGACACTGAGCTCCACTGAGCTCGTCAAATACCGTACACAAAGAATACCATGGAACCGTATTACTAATGCTCCGTATTATAACGTACACAAAAATATACAATTGCGATAGCTGCTGTAAAAGCAAATAAAAGAAATAAAAAATTAAAGGTCCTCCTTACTGTGACTTATATAACACATATATGTATATAAAACACAAAAAATGTTTGTACCTATGTCCGTTATTGACTTCGAAACCGATGTACTCCAAACCGGTTTCATTTGAAATGATATAATGCGAAGAGGGTTATAGACCACTAAAACAACACATTAAGCACAGTCAGTCCATTCGTGAAGTCGATTTTCGACTTTAGCAATTCAAACATTTTTTATTGGTAAAGTCAAAAATCGGCAATACCATATGCTTGTTTGCTCTATAAATCTATAAAAACTGTAACTAAAAATCTATCTATAAAAATATAGCAGGTTCTAATATGTGACCTGATATAAAGTACTTAAAGGTATCAAATTACTCGTAGCTTTCATTTTTCTTTTTTATCTAGTAGCATTTTGGAAATGTCCATTGACGAAGAAAAAATAACGAAAGAAACTTTCTCTCGATTTGAAAGAAATCTTTTTCCTAATCGTCAAATTATATTACAATAAATTTATGCCAGTGTAACGAACTAAAAATAAATGTAAATGTAGTATATGTAACGAAGGCAGGTGGTAAAATTAAAGATGTACTGGCAGTGAATGGTAGATAAAAAAAATATCTTTCATATTTTTATTGCGATGTTCAAGGTAAGTAAAATTATTTTCGTAGGTATTAATCCCAGTTCGCAGTGTTACTGTCAACTAAATATAATAGAAAAAGAGACAAGACAAGTATATTATGCAGAGTGAAACTTTCATAGGCTACGTTAACCGCTTTACATCAGGTGGACCGCATGCTTTTATGTCTCCAGACATTGTATAACAAAATACATTTAAATTCAAAACGTATAATGAAACAGCATTAATTAAAACCACAGACACGTTTATCGATTATGACAGATACAATTTTCATGTTGTCACTGGTATTTCTGTTTACAAGCATTCCATTATTATCATAGTTATAACTCAAATTTAATACGATATAGATTATAAAAACTAAAACGCGATGCTGTATTGCCTAAGGACTCACTATGACACGTCAAACTTTTATATTACTTACTTACTTTCTTCTAGTTTCTTCGGCCACCTCCAACCTGAATCGCAATCGCTTCGATAGTGCAGTATTATTTATTATTGTATTGTCGCCTAAACTACACACAATTTACTTAGCAATAATAGTTGATTACATTTACAAATCTAGTCACCTTTTATTGTAATATTTATTGTAATGCTTGTATGCCTCCCGACGTATTATACAAAAAAAAATATGTAGTTTAAACGACAATACGGTAATACGTGTCTATGGAGGCAACAGTGATACAGGACATTATTCTAACCACTAACAACCACACCGCCCGTGCGCGTCATGAAGAAGCGAAACACGTGTTACAGAGATGAACAGGGCTGGTAGGACAGCAACGGTGAAGTGTGCATACGGTTCCTGTTCCAGATGGCGAGCAATCGCGGAGACAACCTCAGGAGCCGAGACAGAGGTGACTGGAGCATCCATGGCAGCAACGTTATTTTTACTGCTAATACTACTCGCTTACGAGAACACTACAGTCTTCCAGGGATTATTATTTGGCTACTGTTTTGTGTGAGGTGGAGGTACTTCCACAATCGGACTGCTTTGATGAGCCCAAGCTCTCTTAAAAACACCCAAACCAACACAAACAGACATGTTCATGCACATTAATGTTTGTCTTATTTGGGAATTGAACCCATGAGCCTTAAACGTAGCATTGCTCCGCCACCGTAAAATGCATTGCAATCGGCGCGCATCCACAGACGGTGGGTGCCGGTCGGCGCTAGTTCTCATGAACTAATAGGTGGCGGAAGCATACAGAGCACGTTAGAACAAATTGCACGTAATTATCTAGGCTTCCGCAAAGTAACGCGTGAAAGTATTAACTATTTGATGAATGTTTATTTGGTGTACATTCCAAGTAACATTCAGAAGGATCGAATAAAAGCGCGATATAAATTTCATAATTGGATTTACTTGTAAAAAGACTCGTAGTTCCAACTTTTATTACCCGAAACCCCCAACACATAAAACCACATGTAACTTAAGCAAAAACTCAGTGTAAATCGCGACCGTGGCCCATTTAATGAGGCAGTTTAAACAATTATTCAGGTACAAAGAGCCGCAGAGAGCCATTGTTTCACAGTCACCTGTCTCTCCGCAATTAACACTGGTTACGCTAATTGCTATAATTTTTATGCAGTCGTGATATCATCAGTAAAAAGACAATAAAACACGGCTTCCGTGGGACTATTCAGGAACGTGCAATGAATTTCTGAACCTATTCCGGAGACAATCAATAAACAATGCAATTGTCGCATACGATAATGACGACGAAAATATTTGAGTTCACAAATATATGGTTAAAAAACTTAATGACAAATAAATGCTCATTAAAGTGAAGAATTAGTCGTTAAAAGATTTTTTGAAAATCTTGCAGATGTTCCACGGCATTTTGAGATGGCACTTGAATCGTAATATGATGCATTATCCCTATTGTAAACAAAAGTTTTTATATTTCTTTGTTTACAATTGTTTAATTGACGTTTCTTCGACCTAGTATTATCCCGTTTCCTAATCCATTCGGACTGGAGGCGTCCGCTGACTGAGGCTAAGAATTCACAGGGAGCGACTGCCTGCTCTGCCTGCCTGACCGTCAGTTCTCCACAAACCAGAGGGAAAATTAGACCTTTCTTAAATTAGGTTACACGCCTTTTGAATCATAATTTCTTGAACGTACAAATTTCCACCGAGCAATTGATAATAAATATGTACGTAAATTCGAAAATATGAATTTAACGGTACATGAACGATGCCAGGCTTCGAACCAAAGACCGTCGGTTAGGCTGGTTCTTTATCCACTGGGCTATCACTGCTCCAATTGGATTGACGTTAATCTATATATATAAAAATGAATCCCTATTTCCCTTGGTCACGCCATAACTTAAGAACGACTCAACCGATTTCATTCATCTTTTATTTAAATGTTTTCTAACACTTTGTAGAAGTTTCTTACGGAACGAAAAATTAAGAAAATTGCGCAGAAAATTGGAAAATTTCAGAAATAAAACGAGGCTGTATGGGCTAAGTTCCCTTTGCCTTCCCTTAACGGGTATATTAATTAAATACGAGTATAAATGCTTCTTACGGAATTACACCCGTGCGAAGCCGGGGCGGATTGCTAGTTTTTAATAAAATTACTTTTATCTATTTACGATTATTCAGCTTTTCCTGTTAGCTGTTAATGTGACTAAATGCCCAAATATAATTTTATATGCACCTATTAGTAATTTAAAAAAAAATCACAAATATATAATAAATTACCTTTTATAGTTAAATTATTAAAGAACAGGTAAATTAAAACAAGGACACGGTAAGAATGTAGCTGAGAGGAAATCCTGTGAATGGTATTCCTGTTAATTCAATAAAGCGCATGCTTGGTCAATCTCTTTCGAAATCCGAGTTATTTTATTATACGTGGCAGAGTGTACATGTCGGCAAGATCCGCACAAGCTTACTGAAGTTTTCAATATGAACACGAAATTTTTACACCAACTATTTGCGTATCATATTCAGTGAACGGTAATATCCGAAATTCCACTAGTGAGAGTAAATTGATACCACCTTTGTTCACCTAGTCATAATGCAAATTACTCATGGTGACATACCTACACATGCTGCCAAAAAAGAATCTCGAGTAATATAATTAAGCCCAGAGAAGTCTTGGAGCTTGGACCAAACCGTAATCGCTCATACGAGAGCCTAAACGAAAGTAAAGAACGACATCTACACCTGCACTGGAATGATCGTCCTATTTCAGTCCTGGTCACTGGGAAGAACATCAATGTCACTTCCTTTTCGTTTAGCCTCTGTCACACATAAGGCACCTTTCGTTCATTATCGTTATCAGCTCGTTCATCTTACCTTTCAATCCCCCTTTCACATTCCATGTGCCTGTACAGCACTCAGCTCTTTTCGACCCACCAGATTTAGCGTGGTGTAATGGGCCGAGGCTTCCACAGCCCTATGCGCTATAGTTCGCACAAACGGCGGTTTATCGAGGCGTGCCGCCTATAGGGGATGCTCTAATCCGCTCATTGATATGATTTTGGTCCAGAGATGTAATACACTGCATTGGCATGGATACGCTGAAGGCACATGATGATAGAACGTTAAATAACTTATACTATAGGTATAGGTTTTAAAACACTCGTGTAGTATATTAAATATCTCGACCAGCTACAGCTTTCGAACGTACACCCCTATTATGACCTCGGTGACAGTATCGTAAACTACTATTTATTGCTGCCTAATATATGCGGAGTATTTTAAATGCCAGCGATCGAAAACAATAACATTTCCGATAATAGACATCGACAAAGATAAATTGGCCGTATATTATTGGAATCGGATGAAAGTACTCGACATATAAATGAATTTTGAATCGATATTTCATTGAGGGGTGTTTCTAAAGACCTATGCACACGCACTGCATTTATATTCAACCAGAACGAGATTGACGGCTTCTGAAGAGGTTTGAGTAATTTTTATGTACACAATAGTATAACACATAGTAAGGCACTATGTGCGGTCATTTTTTTTTACAATTACCTACCATATTCACTCTTTTTTATACTGCATCAGGAGACACATAAACATACGGTATAAAGTGGTTATCGTAGTCTATGAATGCTTGCAAAACAGGAAGCATCGCTCGCACGTTGACATCCTTACTGTTAACACAGAAGCTCCTCTGAAGCTTACTAGTCTCATTCACTCGCAGGAATACAACAACTCTTCATTTAGTTTTTATTTAGTGAGGAAACAACAAGATGAATCGACCTAGACCGTATATATTGTTTTGAGATATGGTGCGGGCGAGAGATGTAAAGAATTCCCTGGGCAACATATCGCAACAACGTGTCGATTTTGCAGGAGCTAAAAGTCAAGACGAGGCTAGTAAGTATTCCAATATCCCGTGATGGTATACCATCACTGGCAAAGTAGTAGGGAAAAGACCTAGAGGCAGATGTCCGACACGTTGATCTGACCAGATCCACACCACTCTCGATACCACAGTTCACGATGCTCTGCAGTCACCCGCAGACAGTAAGGGCTGGCGCCAAATAATGCGCAACAAATTCATTCTACGAGGTGGTCACGACCCTCATCATTGAGGAAACCGACGCGAGGAGGAGGAGATTCACAGTTACCTGACTAAATTCACTTGCCAGATAGGTTTATACTCTTAAAACAAATCTTGAAAATGATGAGAAGGATATCCGGTATCGTAGTGTACGTATTTAATTTTTTTTCTATCGCTCTTATGTACTAGCCACTGTTTCTTGCTATCAACTGATTATCAATCGCTCTCTCCACGTCAAAACGTTTATAAAACTTATAAACAAAGCTGTCAGAAATTTTATCACGTAAAAATCTTATCACGAATCGAAAGTTCTTCACAGACGAGGATGTTATTAATTTGACTCATATGTTCGTTTCTTAAATCAGGACACACATGTCTTTCGAAATATCATCTCTGGAACTTGCAAGTTTCCTCAAAATGTTTAGCATCACTAACGAGCAAGTGATATTTACAAACATGTACCATAAATCCGAAAACACGATTACAATGGCACACGCAATGGGCACACCATGTATGTTTTGTATGTATGTATTTTTGTATAGAATATCTTTCGTAATTATGTACCGATTTTGAAATTATACTTTTATTAACGTCTAATTGGTCGAATATAAATTTGGTGAAGTTACGAATTTCCTGAAAACTTTTAAGAGTTTTGAAGTCTTTGTACTTCTGAAAATTCTGTTTTTTGTAGCGTTCGATTAAGTTCCATATATTTAAGGTGAAGTTAATTCACGACTTCATTGAAGTAATTTTTCATAATAACAAAATTTCTGACAATGGAAAACACTCTTTAGCTGTAAATGATACTTCACAGATTAAAAGGCCTTACAGAGAAGTTCCAATTTTGGAGAACGTTCCTTGGAGCTGAATTGCTACCTATTAAAATTCGTATAACCGACACGTGTACCGACGAAATATCTTTGTATATATCTCGTGTACCCATGTGCATTTCGATTGTACCCAGATTCAAAACAGCTATGAATGCTCGGGTGTACCTCTTTGTGTACTTAATTACTGAGTTGTGAATTTATAAAGCACTTATATCTATATCAATTTTAATTGCTTTATAAACCGTCACATATAAAATGTAATATATCAATGCGGATATTGTTAACTGTCCTATATTTTTTTTACCTACACTTCACAGAACCGCAGTTGAATAACTACTTCCAAAACAATGTTGTTGTGTTTTTGCTAGTGAGTGAGGTTACCAGTAAGTTCCTGAGAAGTTGCTGTATTAGCAGCATGTATGGCAACGTGCGAACATCATATTTTTATTGCATTACATACCCATTATATATGATACGTTATGTAACCACCCCGGGTCACATGCTTGACTGTCTAGTGACGTTT
Source organism: Pyralis farinalis (assembly GCA_947507595.1). Classification (NCBI taxonomy): domain Eukaryota; kingdom Metazoa; phylum Arthropoda; class Insecta; order Lepidoptera; family Pyralidae; genus Pyralis; species Pyralis farinalis. Next base: position 11,173,890 of record OX382273.1, read on the forward strand.
TATAAAAAAGTTTTACCTTAATCGACGAGTACTCTAAGAATTTACTGATTTAGATACATACAATAAAAAGCCCATTGTACCCAAAGCCAAAGTCAATTCATGATGAATCAGTACTCTACACGCGACGTCATAAAAGTTATGCGCACAAAATCAGTAAACAATATTTGTAAATTGTAATATATCGTACATATAAATCTGAATGTATCAGGACAGCAATCTTTTGATTGACGATTTTCCAATTACAGTCAGTGCATAAATATTCCATTTGTTTTGCATACAAGGGGATCGAGACACGTATTGGGTTTGAACCTTTATATCAGCGTACATATTTGAATTACTCTCTTAAAATCCACGTCATAGAGTAGAGAAATCCTTTGTTAATTTAATATCAACTGACCAGTATGATAATACATATAGTTGAAATATATTTCAAATGTGAGTATTCGAAGTGTGTAGATACATTAATAGCTTTATGCATTGAAGCCATTCAGTTGTATTGATTTATAGGCCATCTTTGAGTGGGCGGTGATATGTGCGCGCTGGGCTATTTCCCTCTCATAACCATGGGAATGTTAGGTCTAAATTTATTAAGGACAGCACCACCCAAGGTTCGGGGGCTGTAGCGCAACTTAGTAGATTGGAATTGATCCTAGCTATACTTTGCTTAACAACATCAGTACTGGATTTGTTTGATGTTATTTAGTCATTAATATATATATTTGTTTTTATCATAGGGTTAAAATCAATCATACTCAACGTCTAAAATAGAGTGATCATCGCAACACATTATTGAATGTGACTTACAGCTGACAGCCGAATCTCACTCTGCTGATTCCTGGAAATTGTTTGGCTATTTAAAAGATTTAACTACAGTTACATTACATTTATACTACATACCTACTGGATATTTCGATGTCGTGACTGCTCTTAACTATTTGAATTTGGAATATTCTATACTTTTAGCCTAGTTTGTTTCTGTTTTTAAGTATTATTAGAAAAAAATATTGTTGTGTGTAGTTTATATAATTAGTATACTGTTTGTTATTCGGTTTGTTATCATATATTAAAGTTTACCCCGTAGTAGTAGTAGATAGTCCGTAGCAAAAATGGAATTAACGAAAAATCATCTCAATGATTTTAAAAGTGTTTTCTCTCTACAACATTCCTCTATTCGACTATGAAATGCTTTTGGGAGGGAAACACCTCATCTGAGTATCCGGAATGACGACAGTGCAAGTGGTTTTGGTCAGCCTTCAACCGTGACAACCGAGGAAAACATGTTTACTATTAAACTGTTAATTGAAGAAATGCATGATGCATCGATTTTCGTCAAATTCAAATAATTTTACGAGAACATTTAAAAGTTAGGACACTCTTGTCTTTGTTGTCTATGGATTCTGCACTATTACTGAACACCGGATCGTGTTAATTGGTGTACAAATATGATGCTTAAGTACGCCTACGAACAAATGCTGCTCATAGTAGACGAAACATGGATTTGAAGTAGAGAAAAACCCCCAGTCTTGTGAACGGTTTTTACGGGTGAAACATGGCGAAAAATATTTTAGCTTTTTTTACTTTCACACTATGACTATTCATAAGCAAGTACATTTTTTAATACATGCTTTTTAAATGACAGAAACAATTTAACAGATTGAGTACCTGCGTGTGACTTAACTTTTACTCGTAAGCAAGCTACGTACGTCATAGGTACAGATGATATATCTACATATTTACTGTAACCTACGCACTGGTTTGCTTTGAGTCAACTATTGGGCGCTTGCCAGATGGGGTGCATTGCAGGACTCCCATTAAATAATTTAGACATTACGGTCGAAGTCAACATACAAGGATTATTAAATCTCTTCGCCAATGTTCACGGTAATTACCCTGTATGGTACTACGGTACTAGTTTTCAATTATAACACAAGTCAATTTTTTTCGTTGTCATCTTCTACCTCGGGTGGCAAAGAAGCATACTGTCAGCATAAATTGAAGTCGGCTCATTTCCTAGCTATCAAGGCACACTGCTTGGCTCTAAAATGAATGTACCACATGCATTCTAATATCTAAAATGTAACAACATGGACACAATAACATCTACACATTAAAAGTTTTTTTACTAAAAGTTTAATTCATAACAACTAAAAACCGGGAAGGTTGTTGTGTTCCTGCGTGTGAGGGAGGTCATCATTATGCTCCTAAGGAGTTTCTGTGTTAGCAACAGAGGTGGCATAGTGCGAATGATACTTAATTATATTGCTAGCGTTCATTGGCTATGGCAACATCAGGTGAGCCGTTTGCTTAGGTATACCTCCTCTATACCTCCTATACCTCTTGAAGTCGCAACGTTGTATACCAAATTTACTTTTTTAACTATTTATTTTTGGTACGTTATTATAGCCTAAGGAATCATTACATAGCGCCTACAATATACAGTAGATTCTTATAACCTTTAATAAACTACAAACAACACGCCAGAAAATTCTTAACCTCTATAACTTCGCCCCAAATATATTACGGGGTTGGCAGAGATAACCGAGCGCCACAAGACTCGAACCTTACACACCTCACCCGCTTCTTTAACATTTATTGCTCTCTCTCATGCACGTTCGCCGGTTTCTAAGACTTAAAAATACCTATTTTTCTTATCCAAGTATTCCTCGTAAGCTAAACCTAGGAATGGTAGTCGAAATTTGACACTTTAAATTTCTGATATTGTTAATTAAAAAAGATGTAAATGACCAAAAAGGTAAATATCACATTTTATTTCCGTAGTGTTCCTAAATTGGAGACCCTTTACCTTTTTCATCCCGTCTTTATATAACTCAGACCATTTCTCATTATTAAGGTTGTGGATGGATAAGGTAACATTTATATGAGATTATTTGGTAAAACTTCACCGATTTGTAAAATATAATCTAGATTTTTTTATGGAAAACTGGATTTATGAATTGGTCGTGCCGTTGACCGTTAGTTACTTAACGTAATTAAGTACCGTAGTTCGTTCAAATATTTCGGCGCGACGTTGCAGACGCCATGGTCTTGGAATGACACAGTTATCACCATATCGTGACCATGGTAAATCCCTTTAAGTCCCGTATCTATAGTGGTATGACAGTGAGACATTAACACTTTAGTTTTATACAACTTCGGAAGGTTTACAAGCATACGGTCTACCTTAGGTCAAGTGGTTACCGCAGCCTATGAACGCTGGTAATACATTCAGTATCACTCAAGCGATGCCACCTCTGCTGCTAATACAGCAACTCCTTAGTTGCTTACTGGTGATCTCACTCACACGCAGGAACACAACCCTTCAGGGAGTTTATTATTTAGCTGCGGATTTATGCGAGGTGGAGGTACATCCCCAGACGGGCTGCTTTGATGCGCCATACTCTCTTATAACACTCAGACCAAGACAAACAGACATGATCATGTAGATAAATGTTTGACCTATGTGGCAATCGAACCCACGAGCTTTGGTGTCCAAAGTCGCGTTATTAACCACGGCGCCACCGAGCTAACCAAAATCTTTCAAAAGAATTGTAACTCTTGTTGTGTACGACATAAAGACGATACAAATGTTAAACAGTCAAACTCGATGTGCTCTTGACTGTACAAACCAACATGTTATCAAGGCCTACCAGTCAACCTGTGGTCCACATTGCGACATCACATTGCGCACACAATGAATCTACCTACAGCCTCTATATGAAGGTTTCATAATTGCATATACGAGTACTGCCATTCCTAGCTATTGTAATGAACGAAGCATACAATTATGAGATCTGACATCATACACACATATCTGATGATATGCACGTGTATGTGTTTTATAAGAGCAGTGATAGCTTAGTAGATAAAGAAGCAATTTATTATCCGACGGTCCAGTGGTTCGAATCCTGGTGTGGGCATGTACCACTAAATTCGTGTTTTTTTTATACTACGTCGGGAGGCATACAAGCATACGCTTGCGATATATTAAATATCACGCGCGCGATGCCTCCTCTGTTGCTTACACAGCAACTCTTTGGGAGCTTTAAGGAGAGACTTTGCCTCTCTTTGTGTGTTCTACCGATTGTACAACGGGTTGTGTTCTGAAGAGTTGTTCGAAATGATGCCGACAACTACATTTTATAACCGCACCGCTCGCCAACGGCGGGGAGTTCACCCTCACACGCTTGAACCGCAATGGTCGCGTACGGTGCGGTTCCAGAGAAGTTTTCTTCCGAGAACACTCAAGCTGTGGAATGAACTCCCAGCCGAGGTTTTTCCAAGGGATAACAGCATGGAGTTCTTCAAGAAGTGCGTGAAGAGGTTTTTAGAGGGTCGGCAACACATGAGTGACGCCCCTGGTGTTGCAAATGTCCATAGGCTACGGTGACTGTTTAATATCAGGCAGGCCGTATGCTTGATTGCCACCTTAGTGGTATAAAAAAAAAGCTTACTGGTGACCTCACTCACACGCAGGACCACAACAACCCTCTAGGGAGTTGTTATTTGGCTGCGGTTTTCTTTGAGGTGGAGGTACCTCCCCAGACGACTGTTTTGATGCGCTCTACCTCTCTTATAACAGCTAGACCAAGACAAACAGACATGTTCATGCACACAAATGTTTGCCTTGTGTGGGAATCGAACCCACGAGCGTTGGTGTCAAAGTCCCGTCTTTCACGACTGAGCCACCATGTTCGTCGAATTTCTGTGTTCTTGAACAGTGAACGTCTTCTTCTTCTCGTCGAACACTGAACTCGTCGTGTTTCTGAACCTGAAAGTACATATTCGTAATAAATACTTGCGTTGACTTGACGTGTGACCTAACCTAATAAAGATCTAGTCTTTCCTCTAGGTGGTGGAGGTATGACGGCAGTGGTTCTATCTAAAAATCTGTATCTTCGCCAAATCCTTAAACTTAAAGCTAGGAAGAAGAAGGCGCGATTTATATAATCTGTCATTATGAGTCCACCGTAGCTCAAAGACGCTGGCAGCACCTATTTTACTCTTGCGTTACCACCCACACCACAACAACACATCATCAGCTTTCAGATTTTACTAATTCGCAGCAAAACAGATAAAAAATGTTTATAAGCTGTTGGGCCATTGCGGGCACGTCTGACATTTTTTCTTTTTTAATAGACAATGGGCGACGAATTTACGTCGCCCATCGTCTATATTACAATAAATACATAATAATATGTATATAATAATGTCAAGTAGTAAATTTACAGACATATTAATACAAGTGATGAATCATTTCCAGACATCTCTATCAGTTAGTAATCAACAACAATACAAGTCAAAAAATTAAGCTCTTGAAGTACGGCTGGACTGCCAGATTTGTTTGACATTGTTCGTATTTTGACTAATTAAGCACTGGTAAAAATATTTAATTCGATGAGGAACTAAATAAAGTATAGATTACGAAATATTACTCAAACCTGACATTGGAACTAAATTGTCATTAGAAATATCGTAAAGGTAACTCTACACTTTGGTAGTTATAGGTTTCCTATTGTTTATGTTTCGTCATCCATTTCAATTTCAACAAGCTATTTTTAGTATTCATCAGAAATTCTTCAAATACAAATTTATATGTTCCAAGGAACTTACAGCGCCGAACTGATTTTAAGATGAGTTTAGAGTTGAGGAAAATTTCTGGGGTAAGTCTAGGCAGGGTAGTTCTTTGAGGATCTATTTGCATATTTTTTCAGAAATCGTCAAATATCCTTACTATTACCCCACAAATATGTAATACTACGTGTACTGTTATTCTGTCAACGCAACGTACGGAATCCTCAGTGCGCGCTCCATTCGCACTTGATAGGTTTCCTTAACAAGACATTAGTCACAGCCCTCATTAAGCTTTGTCTTGTTTATTCTCGTTACGAAAGCTCAATTTATATTATACGCGTCGTTACTATTGTAAAATGCAATGTTGCTTTACTCTTGCAATATTGAAGAGCAACTTTACGTGCGTTGGTAGAATAATGCAGCGTGCAGCCGATAAATGTTATAGAGATTGATTGTTCGCTAGTTGCCATGTTATAGGTAACTTCAATATTGTATGCAGCGTTGCTGCAATAAGTGAAGTTTTAAGTACTTGAAGTTTAATTTAATAGTTTATTTAAACTTGCCAAATTGTGTCAGAGTGTATAAATACTGCATTCAAAATCTCAGAGAACATATTTAAACTCGCAAGAGATTGTAATTGAATCAATTTCTCTGTACTACTGAGGTAAAAAATCGTGGGATCTGCCTCATGGTAAGCGCATCATCAGTCTATGGACAGTTGAAGAACAGAGGCATCACGCGCTCTACTATATCAAAATCCTATTTTTATACTATTAAAGTAACAAATAAGCACATGGCTTTTCTGATAGTAAGCAGACATTGGAACTTGAGGATTCTTGCAATACCAGAGGCATAACTGTAGATCTGCCATCACACTTTTCTTGAAGAGCCTCAATGCTGTAGTTTCCATCACAAGAAAACCTCCGTAGATAATAGTTTATTGCGTAATTTTCATCGTTTTATTTTAAACATACGGTCTGGTACACAAGCTAATTGTTTGAAACCCTATGGCTTAGAGAATTGTGTTATTTTAGCACAATAATTGGCCTGCTTTGTACAGAAATAATCCAGTCCATCTAAACATATACTTTCAGATAATCAAATTTGAAATAGGAGCTTATTATCTACTTCATATAAATAGTTAAGTTATTTGTTACTTTCTATCTATTCTCGAATATATTTATCTTCACGGCAGGTCCTTTGCGGGGTAGGCAGAGGGAACCGAGTGGTAACGCGTTTTGTGCCGCTCAGTTCTCTCTGCCTACCGCGCAAGGAAATTCTCGTGAAGATATAAATAGATGTAGGTATATAGAAAGTACCAAAAAATTAAGACGAACGCAATCCAGAGGTTATGTCATTGATGATTCCTCCCTAAAATTAACTAAAGGTATTGTAATCGTCCCAATAGTTAAAATTTAAAGTTAGTTCATATGTTTCTAGGACGAACTCGGTGGTCTTTAACACCAAGATTACACCAAATAAAATTTTATTGATTTCATTTTTTTTCTCGACAATTTGCGTGCGCCAAGGAAAATTTGCATGAGACAAGGAAAATCTGCGAGCGCCAAGTTTACTTGTCGCACTCAAATGGAGTGTGGTTTACTCAAAACTCATGTTGTAATTTTAAAATGGGCAAATAGCGACTTGTCACCCGTAACAACGGGCGTAAAGATATTACTTATCCCGAATGAGTAATAAAATATACTATTATTTGCATTCGAAACCTCGCGAGCACTTAGAAATGTCTTATATTTTTATAAAAGAAATCTTATTGTACGAGTATTTTATTAATTTCTCGTAGATTCTTTTTTAACTCACCAACATTTCGAAAATGACCGTATGTTATGCATACCTCTCTACATTATTAAGTACCTAATGATATATATTTATTCCTTATTAATATAGTTTGTATAAAACAGAACAATGAAAAATAATAATTGTACCAAATCCCTCAAATTGCAAGAAAGCCGTAACAGCTATTAAAAAACTATTTGCCGAATGTAGGTCACGCTTTCTTAGTAATGAAACTTGACCCACGGTTGTGTAAGAAAACTGTCTCCATTTTGTGTAGCAATAAATTAGCGTACACAGATTATAAGATTATAGTCTAAGGCCCACCATGTGCCGGTAGCCGAGATATTTATTCTGTGTGAAATGTCGGTTAGGTGGCCGGTTAATTTGTATGCAAATGGCCAGCCGAGCCCGCTCGTTCGTTAGGGCCACCGGCCACGTCGGTGTTGCCATCTTGAGAGTTCCCCTCGAAATCGTAGTATTTATGAAAAGCGGATTTTTACATTTGTACTAAGCAGCTTTGCTAGAGCCTCGATTGAATATGAATTATATAAACAAAATATCGCGCGAGTGTCGTGTGTTGCCGGCTTGTGAATAAAAATATATTATCAAAAAGATTTTTGGTCCGTAATGGTCCAGATTATATATTTTCATTACCTGTATCTGTAAATTTGTGATGCTGAAAAGTGAAATGTTATATTTAAGTTGTCGTATTATAAATGCGAAAGTAACTTAGACTGTTTGTTACCTCTTCAAGTCACCCTTGAGAAAATGATAACATAATGTGTTAACTAACAGATATACTAGTTTTAGAAAGATTATATTTTAGCACGATTATGGTATCCTTATGCGGATAAAGTCGAGAAGCTTTTTTGTAAGATAATCTCGTTTAAAATAATCTCCCCGAATTTCACAATCCTGCGCAATTATTAACTTAATCATATTCGTTGTTCTGTGTCTGTTGACCAGGTTACACAGGAAATACACTGGTCGGAATGTGTGGATAAAGTAGGGTTAACCTGAATTTTAAATTCCTAAACTCCTATTTAGTTGACATGAATACAAATGCACATCAAGTTACTGATGTGTTCCGCTATTGATAACATTTCTTCACGTACTAAAAAGTTCGGCAACTCCTATCTCTGCCGTACCATTAAAAAGTGGAACGCCTTGCCGGCACATGTATTTCCTCCTTCCTACAATATGGAATCCTTCAAACGAAGCGTGAGAAGCACCTTGCGGGCCAGCATGTCATTGCAGCGTCAACTGACAGGACACTGTAGTCTTTTGTCAGTTGCCGCTGCGATTTGGGCTCCTCTTTTTGCTTACATTTACATGTATTTTGATGGTCCAGAGCAGTCATGGCAGCGGTAGTTTGTTTCTACTGACGACAGTGAATGGGTGCCAACCGGGGCTAGGTCACATGAACTAATTGGTGGCGGAAGTACACAAAATGGTTTAAATCAAATTGTATGTAAATTTGACTATCGCAAAATCCTGAATTCATTGCCTAACTAATATTTATTTTTATCAAGAAGCTATAATTTCCAAGGCGGTTCTCTTGTCATTAAAGCTCACAAACCCCATAGAAATTAGTGATTCATATATTTGTGATAGTTTATATATAATTCATAGAATGCGGAGGTGGAAGGCGCTACGGCTGTGAGTTTTACGTGAATATGTTGCAGCAAAATGATCTCAAAATGCCTTTATCTCAAAATTACTAAATAAAACCACGGGAAGAATCAAAATAGGACGACATTCATATCATGATATTAATGCTTATTAAAGTGAATAGTTTCATAAGGAATTGTTGTTATGTTATATTTGTAAAGTACGTACTAACTTATCTTTCTACTTCTCTATCTGTACAAAGCCGGGGCGAATCAGTGCTATTAAATAAAATTGCAATTTAATGTTGCCGCACACGAATATCAGAAGGAATTAGTTTACCTATGCATGGCAAGAAAATGTTGACAAACTTCCATTACTGGCAACACAGCGTAGCGGCAGATAGGCGGTTTGTACGGTTTTGGGCGTTGATTAGAAAGCAGTCGGTGCTACTGCTACTCTATACAGAACAATAGATGCAGTGACTAGGTCATAACGAGAGGCATACGGACAAGGACAAATCTGGCAAAACGCTTGTCGCTCGTGACCTTATTAAGCACTATGCTGCATATTGAACAAAGGGCGTTTGTTACACATGTACACGGGCTTTGCAATATTATTTGTGATATTAAGTAATTATAAAAAAATCGGCCAAGTGCAAGTCGGACTCGCGCACGAAGGGTTCCGTACCACTATCTATAAAAACGGCAAAAAATCACGTTTGTTGTATGGGAGCCCCCCTTAAGTATTTGTTTTATTTTAATTTAATTATTGATTCTTAAAGTGAATATATAACTAAATATTCTGTGAATATTTCAAGCGTCTACCTGTTGCCGTTATCAATATCGAGCAAAAACGAGCAAAAAAAAATCACGTTTGTTGTATGGAAGCCCCCTTAAATATTTATTTTATTCTATTGTTTAGTATTTGTTGTTATAGCGGCAACAGAAATACATCATGTGTGAAAATTTCAACTGTCTAATTATCACGGTTCGTGAGATACAGCCTGGTGACAGACGGACGGACGGACGGACGGACAGCGAAGTCTTAGTAATAGGGTTCCGTTTTACCCTTTGGGTACGGAACCCTAAAAACGTGGCCCTTCACTGCGGGCCGTATGGGGAAGCTGAAGGTCGCTCAGCGTGGTATGGAAAGGGTTTCTCTGCGTAATAGAATCAGAAATGAGGATATCCGCAATATAACTAATGTAACCTTCTTGTTCTTCTTCTATATCTGCTGAACTGGTTCTCAAACAGAGCGTGGTAGAATGCGACACAATATTTGAATTTTCAGCTGTAAGCCCAAAAGATGTTTTGAACGCTTTTAAATCAATAAATATGAAAAACACTAAAGATCTGTGGGGTCTATCTGTCAAAACCATTTCTTCTATTATTATTTCAATTGCTCCACATTTAGCTACAATTTTCAATTGTTGTGTGGCATCTGGTGTATTTCCTGACTTGATGAAACATAGTAAAATCATTCCATTATTTAAATCTGGTGATAGTTCGGACCCTTCGAATTTTCGACCTGTTTCCATACTGCCCATTCTCAGTAAAATTTTTGAAAAACTAATGCTTAGCCAGTTTCTCAAACATTTCAATGCACATAATTTGCTTCATAGGAAACAGTTCGGATTTACGAGAGGTTGTTCAACTATAGACGCAGGGATTCATTTGCTTAAAAGTATATTCGCGGCATGGGAGGGTTCGCAAGATGCCTTGGAAATTTTCTGTGATCTATCTAAAGCGTTTGACTGCGTGCACCATGACACTCTTGTCAGAAAATTACACCACTACGGTATCAGGAACAAGGCTCTCGAACTTCTGTCTTCTTATCTGGGCAATAGGATACAGAAGGTCGATGTTAATGGTAAAAGATCTTCGGGGTCCCCTGTAGTTATGGGAGTCCCACAGGGGTCAATTCTAGGTCCATTCTTATTTTTAGTTTATATAAATGACTTACCTTATTATGTAAGGGATAAACATGAGATTGTATTGTTTGCGGATGATACCTCTTTGACATTCAAAATTAATAGACAGTTAGGTAATTATGACGAAGTTAACGATGCTCTCTCTAAAGTTATTCATTGGTTTAGTGTTAATAATCTGCTTTTAAACGATAAAAAGACTAAAGTAATTAAGTTCTCAACACCTAATGTAAGACAGGTGGCTACCAATGTACATGTTAATGGAACTAATTTAGCCCCTGTGGAGACAACTGTGTTCTTGGGTATAACAATTGACTCCAGACTACAATGGGGCCCACAAATTGAAAAATTATCAGGAAAACTAAGTTCTGCAGCCTATGCAGTGAAAACTATTAGACGGCTCACTGATATTGATACGGCTAGAATAGTTTATTTCAGCTACTTTCATAGTATTATGTCATATGGAATTCTTCTTTGGGGTAACTCCGCGGACATTAACACCATCTTTTTATTGCAAAAGAGAGCCATAAGAGCTATCTACAAACTTGGTCCCCGGGAGAGCCTTAGAGAAAAATTCAAAGAAATAAATATTTTAACAGTCGCATCGCAATATATCTATGAAAATCTTTTGTATGTCCATAAAAACATAGACTCATTTAGTAAAAAGAGTGATACTCATAGCATAAATACTAGATATAAGCATAATCTTGTGTTACATGCAAGCCGTCTCCACAAAATAAGTAATTCTTTTATGGGGCAATGTATTCGGTTCTATAACAAACTTCCCAGCAATATAAGAGAATTGTCAATAAACAAATTTAAAACTACTATTAAAGCCAAATTGTGTAGCAGGGCATATTATAAAGTATCTGACTATATTAATGATAAAAATGCCTGGGAGTGAGTCGATCCAATTATAATGTAATTAATAAAATATGTAAATTTGTTTGGACACCATAAGAGGGACGCCTGAGTTTTTTGGCAGTATTTTTATCAGTGCTCACCTAGTCATAAACTGCACGGTAGGGAAAAAAATTGTGACGATTCCAAACAAATGTAGCCATTTTTACGGAATAAAAAGATTTTGACTTTGACTTTGACTTTGAACCGACATAGCCCCCAGGTTAAGCAAACTGAAGTGGCAGTAAGCCGGCCACATAGTTCGTAGAACCGACTGAGGAAGAAAGGTGGCGTCTGGCGTCCCCGTACGGGTGCACGCAGTGTGGGACGACCCACCACTAGATGGAGCGCCGACCTCAAGAGGTTTGTAGGGAGTCGATGGATGCAGGTGGCATAGTGGAGATGAGTGGCACTCTAGAGGGGAGGCCTATGTTCAGCAGTGGATTAATACAGCCTGAAATGATAATGATTAAGTAAGTTGAAATTATTTTAAAATAAATAATATATAAATATAGCAATTACCCTTAAGGAAACCATGTCATGTTATCAAACCAGGGGTATGTCTAAGAAATTATACTTCGAAAGACGTATGGTATGACCTACCCTAAGAAAGGTCTGGTTTTCGTTCTGGATCATTAAGGTCTGGTAGCAATAGTTCCATGTTAAATCAGTATCTTCGCCAAATCATTAGTGGTTTGAGAGAGTCCACTACCCCATCAAGCAATTAGGATTAGAAAAGTTTTTTATCCACTAGGCAATGTTCTATATTTCAATTCTTCATAACTGAATAAGTGTAAAAGTACAGGAGAACATTCATAAACATATTTAGTAAATGTCAGTGAACTTGTGTAATAGTAGCACACAAGTTCACAAGCGAACACAAACACAGCATTACACAATGTGCACTCACAATCCTTTCCAACAAAACCATATCAAACTCTTTATCGCATCACAAAACACAATCACGGCACGCTGATAACTTCCTAACTTATGAAGTGAAACACGATGTCGCCGCACTCTGCAATATAAGGTCGAAAGTACACACAAATCGACATCACCGTGACATTATGGCATGACGCGATAGGCTCATCAATTCCCTTTATTGGCACTTTCTTTCGCCATCAACACTATCTGCCTTGGGTGCGGCATTAAATTTTACGAGCTCGGTTCATTTGAGAGACGCAGAACTCAGTCATTTTCGATACAACTCAATATTCACGACTCGTCTGTACCCCCATTTACGTTTACACACTAACAGCAACGTCTCTAGTAATTACTCATCTGTGACATAAAAGCTGTCGTAATGGCTCGATTTCACTGATGGCAATTAGCAATTGTTTCTTGCTGGATGTCCATTTATTGCAATTGCAGCAGAATGTTCCTCCCACATACAGATTCGTTTAATTGAAGTTGTTTGTTAGTTGCGGTCTCGAGGGCTTGGATTATTTATTGAACATTAGTTATGTACCGACTCAATTATCATAATGTATTCCAATTTAATTCCATGCTGCAGATGAGATGAGATATCTTCTTTGTCTTCCTATCGTTATGTAATTTCCTAATCCAATAGGATATGCTAAGTCCATGGACTTGATGAAGAAAAGTCAGTTTGACACGGGACGATTGTCATCAAACCTCCACAGCCCAGGAGGAAAACTAAATCTTTCTTAGATTAGGTCACACGTCTTTCGAAATATTATTTCTTGGGCGTGCGGTTTTTCTCGCAATGTTTTCTTCAATGTCGAGCAAGCGATAACTACAAATATGGACATAAACCCTAGGATTTGAACCAGGGACCAGTTGATTAATAGGTTGGTTCGTTACCCACTAGACTATCACTGATCTATAGAGAAAATATGTCAGGACTAATGAATATACTCGTCTCACCACAACCGCAACGTACATGTAAGGAAGCCAACAAGAATATGGACGACTAAATGTGACGTGGTTACTACTGCCTATGATCGCTTGCAATGCAAAGATTATCGCTCGCAATTGGCGATCCCCGCTGTGGTACTCTTCACCACGCACCCAACTCTTCAGGAACTTACCTGATGACCTCATGCGCTGTAACACAACAACCCTATAAGGATTTGTATTTGACTGCAATTTACTGTGAAGTGATCACCAGACGGTCTGCATTGATGCGATATGTATGGGTAAAGTCGGCTTCAACACAAAAGGCAATAATGAGCAACTTCCTTTCTAAAGAGCAAACATAAATAATTACAATAATTGAGTTTGACCCGCCCCAATTATCGATACTAGTGTAAACCAACTGCATTCAACGGAGTCGGAACTTCACCAAACTTAGACGACCAGTCGAGCCCTAGAAACCTCGAACTAAAACAAATAATAATCGGCGAAATCGAAAATCGGCTAAGACATAGTGAATCGTACACACAAACAACAAATAAAGGTCGCATTTAAAACATCCTTTTTAAGTGGTTTAATTAATTTAATATACAACGTTACTGGAAAAGTGACGATAGATACGTCAATGAATTTAAACAAGAGTGGCAAGACTATAACGGGACAAGCCCGCCACTCATTCCCACCACTGTCTCCTGTGTAGCCAGAATTAACAGCGGCGACCAACAAAAAGGCAATGAACAGTGAAGTTCATTGCTGTCCCAGGGATTAAACTACAGCTGCCTTGGAACTCACAATAAATTTAATCAGAAGAAATTTGTAGGAGTAGGAAGTTTTGGAACTGACTTCCCCTCTTGGCAAAGTGAGAGACAGCAATATGATAAATTAGGCATTAAAAACCCTCAAAGAGATGGCTAGTCAAGTTGCCATCAAGTTCATTGATACAAATAGAAACTGACATGAATTATTTTCAATAAATTAAAATTCTGAAATTAAATAAAAAACATAAAGAAATATTATTTGTTGTTACATTGTGTAACAACAAATAATGTTTCTTTATATTTTGTTCTTACGACAAATCCACGAGTTTCCAATGTCGTTTGCGCCATGTCTCGTTTATACCCCTCTTTACATTTAAACTCGCCGTAATGAATGTAACAAATGGAATCATGATATTTAAATCTAAATTATCTAACTAGCCCTCGTCATCTCATTAAAAATCCCTTCAGCGTTCTAAAATATATTTTTGCATAAAATTTGTAACAGTTGCCACCGAAATGAGTCTTCCCCGAACGATCTTATCTTTCATCTTTGAGGACGTAACCACAATCAGCCAGAAGTAGGTCACGATGCGCAAGGATTAGGTAAAATTTAAGGAGGGAAATGATTTAAGGACGCGGTTAGAAACGTCACACCCCACAAAGTTTTATATGGCCGGGAGCACAGAGAACGCCTTAACGGTAATCCTAATTAATTAGTAAACGGGATGTGGTCGCAGACATTACACAAACTCGTACTAAGATACAAAGTTACCACGCTCTCATTCGAATGTGAATCGTAACGCGATGGCATAAGAGTCACGGGTTAGTAACTTCTTTCGACCTACGTAAATAGGACGTAGCAGCGTCCAGCAAATGTACCACAACAAGCCGTCAAGTGAAGGTCTATAAAGTCAAGTGAGATACGTTTACTAATGCGTGGGTTTCGCTATACCCGTTGCTATCGCGCGGTGTACAAGTGCTAACTCAAGACATACATAGTTGGAATAAGGTCTTGCTAACTACTAATACGTATATAAGCGCGGTTCTCGTAAATATAGACACATTTGAAATTCTTTTAAAAACAAATGCCATTGCAATTTCCACAACAAAATGTATATTGTACTAAATAAAAATGCAATACTCGTATCGAAGCTAAATTTAAATATGAGCTAGTTGGAAAACATCACTATATTGGAAACTGCAGCTAAGAGAATTGCAAATATTGAGGCGCACGTTGTATTTGCTCTTTCCATTCATTGATACTGGACTACTCAATAAACATAATCAAAAGTTTAGTGAAACGGAATTTCACTATAATTATGGAAGCGACAACTCTCCATCTGGTATTTCCTCGAATAGCATCGCAATAAATAAAACATGAGAAATATGTCTCATGTTTGTTTTGTGGGCCATTTGCCATCGTATATCCGTCTATTTCAATTGCAGTTAGTAAATCATCTCTGAATAACCCTTCTCCTGTGATGCCTATTATCGGCCTACTGAAATACTCATTCCACGTCTCGGCAACTGTCTCTAGTGTCTATTTTAAAGGTACGTTAAACTAATGTACTCATAGGAAATGCAAGCAACGCTCGAAGGTAGAATAAACATTTGTGTGAAAATACGCAGATGTTTCCGCATTGGAGTGAAATCTTTACCTGCAAGTTGCGAGTTGGTATTTGGAACATTCTAAAACTTGTGAGGATAAAGTTTCTTTCCAGTCTATATATACAATTCTTAAATAAAGGAGTATGTTGTTGTTTTTGGGAATAGTAAAAGGATGAAATTTTACTCCTCGTTATTGCTGTCACATAACTATAATTCCTATATCATTGTTATTTATTATTTAAAAAGGGGCAAAGACTTATATTATATAAGTCTCAAGTCAGACCGCACTTGGAGTACTGCAGTCACCTTTGGGCGGGAGCACCTGGATACCAGCTTGGACCGTGTGATTTGATTCAGAGACGAGCTGTGAGAATTGTCGACAATCCAAAGCTTACACACGGTATTGAACCCTTAAGTTTAAGAGACTTTGCCTCCCTTTGTGTGTTCTACCGATTGTACAACGGGTTGTGTTCTGAAGAGTTGTTCGAAATGATGCCGAGAGCTACTTTTTATAACCGCACCGCTCACCGACAGCGGGGAGTTCACCCTCACACGCTTGAACCGCATTGGTCGCGTACTGTGCGGTTCCAGAGAAGTTTTCTTCCGAGACCTCTCAAACTGTGGAATGAGCTCCCAGCCGAGGTTTTTCCAAGGGACTACAGCATCGACTCAGCTACAGCAGCGAGTTCTTCAAGAGAAGAGGTTTTTAGAGGGTTGGCAACGCATGAGTGACGCCCCTGGTGTAGCAAATGTCAATAGGCTACGGTGACTGTTTAACATCAGGCAGGCCGTATACTTGATTGCCACCTTATTGGTATAAAAAAAAAATTAAACTATATTGACCACAATAACTTGGTAAATAAGAAATTATGATAATTGCATTCAATCGCATTGCATTTTATCTCTCATCTAAAACAATCTTGCAGTCGTCATATAATACTGCATAAAAATCGAAACCAAAGAGCATGTGAGAAGAGGTTGGTGAGTACGGAAGAGGCATGTGAGAATGAGTTTAGATCGGTGCGCTTGGCGTTCCATAGTCTCTGCCTACCCCAATGGGAGACAGGCGTGATGATATGTATGTATATAGGTATGTTTAAACTAGAATGATGTTCTTAACTAGCATAGTATTTTGAAAATTATGAGAAGTACTACTAATGTAATTCATAATGTAAAGAATAGAATCCAAGGGATTTACGGAATTATGTGTTCGCGAATTCGACTCGCACTCGTCCGTTTTATTTTTATACAATAGACATATATCCCGCAAGACGGTAAGCGGGTGCCACAAAAAGGCAATCACTTGTACCGCAACGAGTATCGCTTGAACTTGCTTCTTTAGCTTCGCTTTCTAAAATACGGAGCTAATATTTAATCCACCCTTTTTAACCAATTATACTGATGAACTTACGAGTAGTAAGAAGTGATAAGTACGAGTATATAGTATATTTCATTACAAGTGCGGAAAGCCTGTCATTGCAAAGAGTTCCGACAAATGTCTACCCGAGCCGAGGCGCAGCCGAAGGTGAGGGTTGACAGTCGGAACTCTTTGCAATGACGGTTCCGCACGTGTACTGAACAACTATTTTTAATACAGTTGCGAAAAAATAAAGCCATTTAATAAAATAATAAAAACCCAATAAACTCAACTAACTAGGAAAATGGCGCCAACCGTAAAAGAATATAAGCAGTGATTTTCTTTTGTTTTCTTCACCCATTCTGGGTAGGCAAAGGGAACTATGCCCATACAGCCAAGTCTTCAGTAGATTTTTTTTATTGATATGAAATGAAATGAAACCTAACCTAACTCATTGAATCAAATAATTTAATCTGATATTGAAACAAATTTGTAGCTTCTTTTTAGAAATATTTGTATGAATCATAAAAACTTCTATGAATTTTTTTGGTAAAAACTTCGCGGTTGGTTTTTTCTTTTTAATAGACATTATTTTGACTGTTGGGAAAGAGAACGCATGAGTTCCGAAAAGGTAAAGAAAAAGCTCGAGTATGTAATAGCCCACATCCCGAACGCTATACGTCCGTGCAATACGCCACTTTTTGAGCAACTGTATTAAAAAATATTTTACCAACCCTTACTCATACACTGCAGGGTCTGCCTTCAACCGAAGATGTTTAGAGCATAGTCCACTACGCTGTTCAACTGCGGATTGGCGGTGGCGGCATCCAGAAGGCCACTGACTTTACTTAACGACGTTATTTATCGACAACAACCAGGACCGGCGGCTTAACGAGCCCACCGAAGTTCTGAAAAGCTCGAGCTAAAAAACCCATCCGTAGATAGACTTGCGTCGACGTTGCTTAATCTGCATGTTCGATTAATGTCACGCGAAACGACGCTATCGAGCTCCAGATGAGCATTATAGAAAGTATTTATGCTCGTGCTATTTGCTTGTTTTATGTACTTTAACTTATCGTGTGAGAAATGAATTGGAAAGTTAATTTTATTAAGTAATCCATGCATGGCTTCGATACAGATCGCCGCCGGCCGCCGCGCCGGCCGCGATCCGGGCAGGGCAACAACGGCTGAATCGGCTCATTCTTCATTCAAAGGATTACAACCCAGCGCCTACCCATAAATGGAGGACGAAAAAACATTTTGCGACTAGAATAGGGATCAGCTAGGATCATAAGTATTATTTTATGATATATGGAGATAGTATTTATAAAACAAACTTTTAAATAAAAAAGGTAAAACTAATGTGTCCGACTACGTTGATATCGACTCGTCTAAGACCAAATGGAGTAAGTATCGATTTCAGTTGGTTTACCTTTTTTGTTCATAGATTAAAAGCATCTAAAACCGAAGAGCATAGATGGGTGATGAATGTTGAAGAAACGAGAGAAGAGTTTGAATCGGTGCGCCAGCCGTTCCATAGTCTCTGCCTACCCCAATGGAAGACAGGCGTGTTGATGTCATATATTTTATATGTGATATTTTTTTTCAAAAATCACTCTAGTTCTAGTAGACACTCTAGTTGAAAGCTACGAAATTATCCTAATGTCAAATAGCTAAGTAAAGTCAAGACTTTTTCCTCTTAAATAGGGGCTAAATTTTTAGAATTATATCATAATTACAATACATGTAATAACCAGTTGAGAATGCGCAAGCTTGCATTGCCAGAGGAACACCTGGCACGTCAATTACACAACAATTCATTTTTTTTTTTATTTGTCGGCCCTTTCTAACCATGTTCCTTAAGAGATAGGAACGGTGTTCCTGAACATTCCTATTCTACTTTTTTATGCTGAATCCGAAGTCAAAATTCGAATATTCGAAAAAAAGCGACAGACAAACATATAGATTTCATATAGGAACGGTGTTCCTAAAAATGTACGTTAGCCGTGTCTGCATGTTTAGAAAGAAATATACCTTGAGGGGACTTCAGAATAAGTAATAGAATATAATATTTTCTATTACTAGAAAACTGAATTGCTTTAGAAAGACTAAATGGTAAGTGCATACCTTATCGTAATAATTTTTAACAATCGATTTAGTTTATCATAATGAAAACTATGGCACAAACACACAAGTAAAAGTTCGAGTGATGGGCCCATAAATACCACAAAAAAATTGGCTTTATTTGTCTGTGCCCGCGTCACTTGAAGAGTGCAGGATGTACTTTTTGAAATTAATCAAGGATAGATAGCTCATATGATGAGATCCATATGACGAGTTCGGTGGCTCAGTCGTGAATGACGCAACTTTGACACCAACGCTCATGGGTTCGATTCCCACACAAGGCAAACCTCCACCTCACAGAAAACCGCAGCCAAATAACAACTCCCTAGAGGGTTGTTGTGTTCCTGCGTGTGAGTGTGGTCACCAGTAAGCTCCCAAGGAGTTGCAGTGTAAGCAGCAGAGGAGGCATCGCGCGAGTGGCACTTAATATATCGCAAGCGTTAATAGGCTACAATACCCGCTTTACATCAGGTGGGCTGTATGTATATATACCTCCCGACGTAGTATAAAAAAGAAGCTATTTATCACTTTAAGAAGTTTATCATCACGATGGATAACACTACAACCTTATCATAGAAATAGCTTAATCGATTGCGTTAAAAACTTAACAATTGAATAGGCCTTAGCAGACTGTCAGTTACTAAAAGATAGTGTGGACGAATTCTGTGGTAGTAACTGTCGCAAAATAAAAGTATCTCTGATAGGAGCCAAAATACG
Organism: Pyralis farinalis; assembly: GCA_947507595.1. Lineage (NCBI taxonomy): Eukaryota > Metazoa > Arthropoda > Insecta > Lepidoptera > Pyralidae > Pyralis > Pyralis farinalis. The sequence goes on from OX382273.1 coordinate 11,194,132, forward strand.
AATTTGAACCTATTTAAAAAAAGAAGCACATACTCGTAGGTGTAAACAAAGAACAAGAACGCGATATTTAATGAGTTAGGTTTGGATTAGGCGTACCTTAAACTAGATTTGAGCCAAGATTGGACTACATTAGGTCAACGTTCAGACGACTTTTGGGCAACGCTTGGATTTCAGTTGCTACGAGTATATACAAAAGTAAGGTATATAAGTGGGTACACAGGCTATAAAGGTAGGTAGGACTAACTTGAATTTAGTTCAGGTCACTGTTTAGGTCAGCTTACCTTGGTTTATACTCAGTCAACTTTACTCGAAAGATTTTTTTAAATTTGCGATGATGGCAAGAATAATGTAAATTTTGATTTAGATTATCGCAGTGAAAAATGACCATCATGTAGACACATTCTTAATTCGCGGAGATGACTAGTGTATATAACTGCTCCTAGACAAAAACTCAAAAAGTATGCTTGACTGAATACAGAATTGAATTGAATGATCCAATTTTGTCGCTCCTCTTAGTGATGTCCCATTAGATTTAGCAAACGACGTTTATTTATAAACTAGAAGAAAATAAAAGAAACATGAGTTTCGATCAAAAGTATTCGATTAAATGGATATTAGGTACAATTCTAATAATTTAATCCTTGAAGTACCCAGCGTATTAATAGTTGTTCAAGGCAAAAAGACCATCGGATTCTGTACCCATAAACCACACTACAAATGCAATTTATAGACACCGTGGTCGTCTTATTACGCTAGAGTTTAACTATAAAAGATATCTTTCCGGGGTCATTGTATCGTGTTCCAGTCACGGACACCCACGCACATTAACAGATGTAGCTTTAAGTCAATATGCATAATGCATTGTTTGCATTAACTTTCTATGAGTTTTTATGATTCTAAAATCAACCTGATCCGTGAGTCACTTTACTAGCAACGTACCCAATCTGACTCACTATCATTGCCGCAATGATAAACTTGTTAATTTATTTCGCAACTCTATTTTAGCTTTTAAATCTTTAGCAATAAAGTCGAATTAGGTAAGGTAATGGTTTAAAACTAAGATTTTAAGGATGGCCATACATTGCGGAGGTCGACACGCGATCGTAGGCGCCAGGCCGTGTAACCTGTCCCTAATGACAAACAAATGAATTACCGCTATGTTTTTTGGCTTTATCTAATTTTGTAAGAGAAAATAGGATGGGTATATTGTTAACTGCATTGTAAGTTCCCTGTTTTATTGATTTCGAAGGTAAGGATATCAGTATCATTGTAGGGTTGTATAAAGTAAGGGTAAAGTTAAACGTTAGTAAAGGGAATGTAGCAGTGAATGTTACTTTAATTCAACTTTACTGCGTCCTCAAATTTTACAAGTATTTTATAGACATAATTTTATTTCCTACCTACCTTAATTTACATCCCCATGTATTTTCTTTTGTAACAAAAAGTAAAATGAACGTAATGTTTTATGAACGAATAAGTAGCACCTGATCACTATTGTAATGAATAATTATAGTGCGATTTCAAGAAAATTAAAGTTTTTTAACATTTTCTATTACATTTATCAGCGTATACATCTAATAGTTAACTCGTATTACTCTTTCCTAGTACGAAGTCATATGTATGTATGTATATCTTTACGCCAGGTCCCTTGCGGGGTAGGCAGAGAGAACCGAGCGTCATAAGACACGGTCCTTACACACTTTACTCGCTTCTTTACACATTCTCGCATCATTCAGTAGGAGTCCGAGGAAGCATATTTTTACAACATTGTGCTCCCTTTTAAAAAAAGTTTATTACACGTGAAAAAGTCAGAAAGTAAATCTTTGGAGAAGAACCAAGCCGTAGGTGGTAACAGGGACAGGGACCGAGCCCTCAAGCGCCTCTTTTCATTAATTTTACCCCGTGATTTGGAATGGTCTATCTGGACCACGAGTGAAGGAAGAAGTTTCTGTTAAAAGTACCATCGAGGGTTGTTCTTACCGGAAAAGTTCTTTCTTTACTTTTGGTTCTGAACGACTGTTCTAAATAAATAATAATAAATAGGTAAACATATTGGAAGGCATTCGGTGCCGTGCTCAACATCCCGAACTGCTCCCAAATCGAATATGTATATATAAACATACACGTCCAAATTCTTTGCATTTTTAGAGAGATCCTTTTCAGTATAATAAGGCAGTCTCCTTCTTAGCGATATCCTGCTTGCCAGTTCATTGGGACTGGCGGGGTTCGCTAGCTAAGCCGAAACATTTGCGGAGATACTGATTTTGGCACGTAGCGTCGTCATCAGATCTCCACAACCCCGAGGGAAAACCAGATCTATCTTATGTTAGGTCACACGTCTATCGAAATATAATTTCTTTATTTGATAAATAAAATTGGAGTGTCTGTTTGTAATATTGAAATAACCGCTCTTTACTAAATACATATGGATGTATACACGGTACATATACCAAAAAGAATATTATTACAATTTTTGTCTGTCTGTTTGTTCCGGCTAATCTCTGAAACGGCTGGACCGATTTTGACGGGACTTTCACTGGCAGATAGCTGTTGTAATAAGGAGTAACTTAGGCTACTTTTATTTTAGAATTTTTATTTATTTTTATTAATATAAATAAATATTATTCCACGCGGACGAAGTCGCGGGCGCAGCTAGTATATAACATAAATTGGAAAACACAAATTTAGTGGTATATGCCTGAATTCGAACCAGGGGCTTGTTGCTCAATAGGCCGGTTCCTTATCCACTGAGCTATCATTGCTCCAGTAAACCAGTATAGTCCCTAATTTGATGATGGAGACTCTCTACAGAAAACTATGTTAAACTGTAGGACGCTACGGCGGTCATAAAGCTTGATCAGTTGCGCAGCTTGAAATGATCGGTTATCAGAACAAATTCTAGTTTCTATACGAGACTGTATGGCCCCCCTAATTTAAAGCCTAGATCATCAACATTATCTCAGTACCCATCTGTCTATTACTTCCTAAATCCCTTGCGGGGTAGGCAGGGGGATCCAAGTGCCACGTATCTCGTTCCTTATACACCTATCTCCCAACTGTAACATTCATAGCTCTGTTCTTGCTCGCTGGTGTGTAGGGCTCCTGACATCGCCTTTTAATAAACACGATCAATTTGATCGTGGTAGGTAAGTCTTTACCTTTCCTAGATCATTCTACTTTCGCATTGTACATCTGTTTTGTTCTCATGACTAAGTCGCTAGAGGAACTTATACCATGCTAAATGACCTCAATAGTGTTTCCAACCAGGTAGGTCTCAAGATGAACATTGATAAGACTAAGATCATGTCGAATGTCCATGTTACACCTATGCATGTTATACCATGTCACGGTTGGAAGCACTAAGCTCGAAGTTGTTGACGAATATGTTTACCTAGGGCAGGTTATCGAGTTAGCTAACTCCAACTTCGACCGAGAGGTCAACAGACGGATCCAACTCGGCTGGGCACCGTTCGGGAAACTTCGACACATATTCTCGTCCAAATTACTTCAAGGTCTGAAGAGCAAAGTATTCGAACTGTGTGTGTTGCCAGTGATGACATACGGAACTGAGACGTGGCCCTTCACTGCGGGCCGTATGGGGAAGCTCAAAGTCGCTCAGCGTGCTATGGAAAGAGCTATGCTCGAGGTTTCTCTGCGCGATAGAATCAGAAATGAGGATATCCGCAGTAGAACTAAGGTAACCGACATAGCTCACAGGATAAGCCAGCTGAAGTGGCAGTGGGTCTGTCACATAGTTCGTAGAACCGACAACCGCTGGGGAAAAAAGGTTCTCGAATGGCATCCCCGTACTGGTACACGCAGTGTGGGACAACTGATTAATTATAAATATAAAACAATATTTATAATATGAGATATTTATATTCACATACGGCTTTTTATATTTATCTAGAACTCGTAATTTCATTACATATTTAAAAACAAACTACTTATTAAATGGGCTTCGTTCAAACTTAATTCCATACCAAACAAACCTAACGCAATAATTAAAAGTTCAATATTAACACTAAAATTAAAAATATCAGCCATCACAAAAATGATTCTTGTAATAATTTTCAGTTTAGGCTACAAACAATGTTGAGTCACTTATAAAAATAGAACGTCACTAATTAAACAAACAACTATAACCAGTTGAGAATGCGCAAGCTTGCATTGCCAGAGGAACACCTGGCCCGTCAATTATATAGCAATTCAATTTTTTTTTGTCGGCCATTTTGACCATGTTCCTTAAGAGATAGGAACGGTGTTCCTGAACATTCCTATTCTACTTTTTTATACTGAATCCGAATCTGAAATTCGAATATTCGAAAAAAAGCGACAGACAAACATGTAGATTTCATATAGGAACGGTGTTCCTGAAAACTTGTATATTTCCTAGGCTATCCAAAAGGTATAAATGTATGGTCTATGTAAAGATAAGTAAGTAATTTTATTTTCACTTTTTTATTAAATTTGTATAACATACAATTTCATTTATAAAAGTATCACAACAACCAGCTTCTTGGTTTGTCAGGATACATCCGTTTGTTAATTCATAACATTTATTTCCATTGAGATCGTGTAGGATGTGTAGGTGGACGCATTCTAACGCACCATGTATTTTACACATCCGTGGCTTCTGATTATATATTATTATTTGATCATTATTTTAAATAACAGTCATGTGAGTATGTTTATTTTTGGCTGTCGTATGTCAATGTCAAAATATACTTATTCACTGTGTAGGTGATTTATCAACTAGCGTAAACCATCCAATGTTATGGAATATAATATTTGAAATTATTTATAGTGAATTTGGATAAGTATCTTAAACTTATTATTAATACATTATTTTCAGCCTTAATGCTTAGTTAATAATGACTTACGGTATCCACATGTTAAAACTAAACTATTGACTCATTCTATCCACGGTACTGGAATATAAATATAAGGATCACTCCTAATAAAATGTTTTCAATCATATAGGGAAAACAATTTACTGCATCACTAAACAATAACGTCTTCAGTTGGAGCACGGGATCCTATATAGTCCCCGTGCTTCACCCAGGTGGAGAACCTAGGTGAAGCACGGGTCCGGACTCAAGGATATCAATAAATGGGTGGGTGCCAACGTCTGGCCGAAATACGGTATATATTATCTATATAAAGTAACAGTGTGAATGACAAGATAGGTGAGGTTTCCAATAAGCTCGTAAGGACTTGCTGTGTTAGCAGCAGAGGAGACATCGCGCGAGTGATACTTAATATACATTAAGTATCACTCATGCGATATAATAATTATTACTAGCGTTCATAGGCCACGGTAATCGCTTTTCATCAGGTGGGCCGCATGGTCGTATGCTTTTCGACGCTGTATGTGAAAAAGGAGTTTAGTTAATAGATTCAGGCGTTTTTTTGCGACTGATCTTAACCACCTTGCGTGCTCTCACCACCAATTAGTTGATGTGAATTCGCCCGGCCGCCACTCATTCACTACTGTTATAGTAGATGGTAACAGTCGCTGCCATGGCTGCTGCGGTCATCTCTTTTTCGACCACGGGGACAAAATCTGTCAGGTCCAGTAGTATACATATGTCGCATCCCGTCATGAGTATGGATGTTTAAAACGAAACAAAAGCGCGCGAACGGTGGCGCACTTTGGCAGAATCAAGAGGTCGACACTGGGAGAAAGGGAGAGTTAGTGCAAACGGCAGCAAGTGGCGACGTCTTGGGACTGTCCTCTCGTTTCGTATTTTCCTGAACATTGATTACAAGTGCTGATTTAAAGTTATAATGTGATACGAATTGCGATGGATTTCTCAGTGCACAACTACCCACCATACGCCCGCATAATAGACCGAAAAATCATACGAATACATATATATCATACCCCTCTGACGAGGGGTAAATAATAATAATAATTTATTAACATATTTAGCATTCTATTACATTAATCAGTAGTAGGGGTTTTCTTTTAAGCGTAAAACGCTTGTATTAGAAGACCCCGCTCTTCCATAGCAACATAGGTACTAGTTATTAGTACTAGTTAACTATTCAATTTAGCAATCAATTATTTAATTAATATCCAAGCAATTACATTATAAATTTATTTCAGTACTAGGTACTACAATATCCGAATAATTGAAATTAATCTATGTATATATTTGATCATTATCACCTTGTTTGCTCTTAGAGTAAAAAACTAGAACAAGCCATATCAATGAAGTTTGATACAAATATCTACGTACTTTCCCGAACTCCGAGTGAAGCCAGTAACGGAAACATATATGTAGTACATATAATACATGGGTGATAGCTGAAAATCAGTGGTTATTTCATTTGAGCAATGCTGTATACTGCGCTCATTTGCGCTACTGCGGCACACACACACACAAACGCCTGAATTAAAAACGTTCTCTATAGTATAGCGAAACTGTGCTTTGTTAACAGTGTTGTTATATCGATTTACATTGTATTGATGTGTGTGCATGAAGTACGTAAATAAATGATTTATCTATCTATCTATATCTCCGAACCATCAAAATAGTCTATGTGTAATAAATAATTTTCATGTAAATTCCATGTCACGTAATAAAGTCAATGTTCCAAAGGTCGGTATTAATGAAAATGCCAAGAGTTCCAATCACGCTGAAAACCGAGCGAATATCCGCGAATGTCATAATAATGAAATTGTTAGCAATTTTTCGCGTGTTTAGACTCATTGCACCGCTGGCCGCCCGCCAGGGGGCGCTCCAGATGCCATTTATCTGTGTTAATGGCCCGGACACCACTGAAATATGACACTTCGTTTGCGATAATAACGCTGATAAGTTGAAATGTTATTAATTTTCTTATTTGTGTGTTACGCCTATATACCTACTATTATTTGTTTTGTGTTCGTCGGGTATTAAATCATTTTCTGTGACCATTTTAGTAATCCGCGCGCATTTCACGCGGTACCTTTATGTAGAAATAGGAATCTCGTTGAAATGAGCAGTGATAACCCAGTGGATAAAGATTTATTGACCAAGAAGTCCCTGGTTCGAATTCTGGAATCTACTAAGTTCGTGTTTTTGGATTTATGTACATATTTGTAATGATCACTAGCTCGGCGGTGAAGGAAATCATCGTGAGAAAACCGCAACGTTCAAAAAAATTATAGTTAGAAAGACATGGGGCGTTACTTCATTAAGGTCTGGATTTCTCTCTGGGTTGTGGAAGTCTGACAGCAGTCGCTCCAGGTAAAAATCAGTATCATCGTCAAATCTTTAGGCTTAGGTAGCGGGCCACGCCAATACTAATGGTTTAGGAAATGGAAAAACGTTTAAAAGAAAAAGTTTCCCGTTATATCGACTGCCTTTTATTTGACATTCCATTACAAAACTTTACTGGGACACCGATTTTTTTAGTTAATTATACACATAACTATAGTATAACTATTTTTATGCTGGGTTTCCTAAGAAAGGTCTGGTTTTCCGTATGGGTTTTGGAGGTCTGCCGGCGGCCGCTTCATGTTAAATTCAGTATCTTCGCCAAATTATTACACTTAATATGGCTTAATGGATTAGGAAACTGTATAACGGTAAGAAGAGTATGACGTTAAATTAACTGCCATTTACTGCGACGCCGACTTTTTTAGTTAATTAAACACTTATTTAACTCATGGCTATTTTTATACTGGATTGTCGCAGCAGTGAGCTCCGAAATTGAATTCAATTTAGCATCCACATCACAAACAACCACAAACGGGACATGTATAATAAATAAACAATATGTCAAATTAAAGTGACGCCCGACTTAAATATATCTATTTTCACGATCGACTGAATTAAATAAAGAGTTTTTCAGTAGTGTCACGTCTCGCAAGTCGCGCCTGATGTAAATTTGATTATTTATTTATACTGAGCCACACCTGAACTCCATGAGGGAGCTGTTTTCGGATGCCAGTGACGGGTGGGTTCACATTTCACACTGTTTCGTTTATTTCGAGGGTCGTGTTAAATGGGAACTTATTTAGGCTGTTTGTCCACCGATGTATTCCCTTGTATTTTTTTTATACAACATCAGTGGGCATACAAGCATATGCCCCACCTGATGTAAAGCGAGTACCGCAGCCTATTAACGCTTGCGATGTATTAAGTATCACTCGCGCGATGCCTCCTTTGCTGCTTACACAGCAACTCCTTGGGAGCTTACTGGTGACCTCACTCACACGCAGGAACACAACAACCCTCTAGGGAGTTGTTATTTGGCTGCGGTTTTCTGTGAGGTGGAGGTACTTCCCCAGACGGGGTGCTTTGATGCGCCCTACCTCTCTTAAAACATCCAGACCAAGACAAACAGACATGTTCATGCACACAAATGTTTGCCTTGTGTGGGAATCGAACGCACGGGCGGGGAGCCACCCAGCTCGTCAAAAACTTTGTAAGTAACAAATATATATAATAAACACGAGCGAATAATTATTATAGTGGGTATCGATCTCATGCAGAGTAGCCCAAACGCAACTACTTCTAACGAAGTAATGCTCTTTTCATATTGAATTATTTTTCCAAGACTCGCCTACCATGACCAAATTGATCGTGTTTTATCAGAAGGTGATGATAGCAGGATGGAACGGCAGCGTGCATGAAAAGAGCTATGAATGTTAAAGATGCGAGTGAAGTGTGTAAGGGCCGAGTCTTAAAGTGCTCGGTTCACTCTGCCTACCCTGCAAGGGATCTGGCGTGAAGATATACATTTCTTTGTCTGTAGCGACATGTTTGCATTCAATTACGCAACAAATTTTAACTTGCCTTTGTCTAAGCAAATAAATTATACGTTTTGTTTTGTTTTCCTTGCCGGTCTTCTGTAATTTTGTATTCCATTATTAATGATTTTATTTGACGAGCTCGGTTGCGCAGTGGTGAAACGCGTTGTTACACTACTGTGACACCAACGCTCGTGGGTTCGATGCCCACACAGTACAAACATTTGTGTGCATGAACATGTCTGTTTGTCTTGGTCTGGGTATTTTCTATGTATGATAAGTATGTTATTTACAAAAAAAAAATGTATTTACGTATGTTTATCAGTTGTCTAGTACCCATAACACAAGCTTCGCTTACTTTGGGCCTAGATGGCGCTGTGTAATTTGTCCGACAATATTTATTTATTATTAATTGTAATACCTAATTGACAATTTTAAAAGAGATTTATATTGACAAGTTTCTTTATGCATTTTTTCTTCGCCAATGGTAATTTCTGAAATACTAGCTGATTAAAAAAATAAAAAAGTAAAATAAGAGAATTGAATAAGATATAATTGGATTATATTTCAAAAAAATGTAAAACGTGTTCGCGGTCACTTAGCGCCCAATGGCAAATAAAGAGTTTTTATCTTTATTAACATTTCTTAAAATATTTTACTTTGTTTAACATCCAATTATATATAAATATAGTACTAAAGAAAGTAAAACCATTTACGCGACTTACTATTTGGAAGTTCTTTTTCAATATACCGTTTACCGTTACCGCAGCAGCAGCGACGACAGCCCCTATTCTCGTGAACACCTTGTCCAAACGCAAATTATATTTATTTATTTAGCATACAAAACAGATTAGAATCGTTATAAATAATGTACCTACATAAATATATAAGTAGTTTTGATCAAAATCATAATCCAAAAGTATGTATGCCTAACAGCGTTATATCTTAAGATTAATTACACGCTAGAGAGTGCTAGAAATGACGAGTTATACATTTCTATTATTTAGTAATAGTAATTAACAATATAAAATGAAATACGAAAAAAAAGAAATAAATATATATATAGACCAATAAACAAATTCTTATGGCTGAATGGATAGGTTATTTATTATAAAATTATATCTATATATATATATATATATATATATAGAATAGAAATATAATACTATAGAAATCTCGTGTCACAGTGTTTGTTGGCGCACTCCTCCGGAATAATTCGAGCGAGTTTTTATGATTTTATTTATTATTTGGTAGGTATGAGAATAGGTCTAAAATAAAAATAAAAATTGAAAAAATATATTAATATATAATTTATATGGCAGAACAACGTTTGGCGGGTCAACTACTATTATACTTTCACTATATTACATTTCATGTATAATTTAGGTAATATAGTAAAAATAGAAGGATTTAGTTGCCAAAGAAGACCTGTCAAAAGTGTTATCAAATGATGGTGTAAGGAACCAACATGCATGCATGAAAAGAGCTATGAATGTTAAGAAGGAGTGAGGTGTAGAGACCAACTCATGTGGCATTCGGTTCTCTCTGCCTACCTCGTAAAGGACTTGGAGTGAAGGGTAATTTTTGTAAAGGAGCATCCTTTTTTGTTTCTAATCTTATAAGTAAGAGTTACATATGGGGGGAGAAATTTGTATCTTTTGAGTCCCTCTATCAACTCCTACCCAATATACGCCGATCTTTTAGTATATATATATATAATATATGTGACGTTTGATGGCATATTGATCCCATTGAATAAATAAGTATCGGAGAGCGTAGTTACCAATTATCTCTTGGATTTTAAAAGTACGAGTAGATTGGAACGTGTGTCATAAATTATTATTTTTATATTACATTATTTCCAACCAACAGTAAGCAGTAATAAGTAGCTCTCTAGCATAGATAAAAGATAAAGATAAAAAATATTTATTTGCCAATGGGCCCTCGCGGGCACTTAGACACGTCTTATATTTTTTGAAATATAATCTTATTGTATCCTATTTAATTCTCTTATTTTCCTTTTGTCCTTTTTTAAATCTACTAGCATTTCGGAAATGACTATTGGCGAAGAAGAAATGCCGAAAGAAACTTGCCAATATAGGTCTCTTTTAAAATTGTCAATTAGATATTATAAAAAAAAATACATAAATAAGCATATTGGTACAATAATCAAATGGTAAAATTAAAGATTAATAAGGACAGATAGTCTGTGCTGAATTATTTCCAGATATCTTTGTCAGTTAAATATTCATCAATTCTATAATAAGCCCTTCTACAGAGAGTATTTTTAATGTGGTTTTTCAATACATTGTCAGAAAAGGACAGAATTGTTTCAGGCAATTTATTATAAAATCGAATACAATTTACAAGAAAAGATCTACCAGTCCTAGCAAGCCGATGTGCCGGCATACACAACTTATTTCTACTTCTAAGTTTTTCGCTGAAGTTTGAAAACGACTTTAAATGTTTTCATAAATATATTGAGAAGTAACAGTGAGGATATTTATTTCTTTGAACAGTTCCCTGAGAGATTCTCTGGAGTCCATGTTATAAATAGAGCGAATGGCTCTGTTTTGTAAGAAAAAAATTGTCTCAATGCCAGCCGCCATTCCCCACAACAGTATACCATACGACATAATGCTGTGAAAGTAGCTGAAATAGACTAAGCGCGCAGTAGCCACATCCGTCAATTGCCTGATTCTCCTAACTGCATATGCAGCAGAGCTGAGCTTACCGGCTAGTTTATTTATGTGAGGGTCCCATTGTAATTTGGAGTCTACTCTAATTCCAAGAAACACAGTGTTATTAACAAATTCTAATTTATTATTCCCAATGAGAACTTCTGTATTGGGAGATGCATTTGGTTATAGCTGAGTTTAGCAACAAATTATTACATGTGAACCAGTTTAAAATAGCAGAGACAACACCATTTACCTTGCCAATATTTTCACAACGGTGGGCCACATTAAAAATTAGAGAGGTATCATCAGCAAATAGTACTATATCCGCCATTTTCTGCACCATGTAGGGCAGATCATTTGCATATACTAAAAATAAAAATGGACCCAAAATAGAACCCTGGGGCACCCCGATGTTAACATTATTGCCTTTAGATTTAACCCCATTTATGCCAACTGTCTGCACTCTGTTATTTAAATAAGATGCAAGGTCTGGACTTTACCTCTAACCCCATAATAGTTCTATTTGAGTAACAATGTCTGATGATCTACACAATCAAAAGCGTATAAAGGCAATCCTCACTCAAAAAACCTAGTGTTTTAGCGCCTAAATATCTCAGCGATTCGAACCGGTTGACCAATGCAAAGACATTTTAACTGATAAGTCGTAAAGCTATGTTGAACCGTGAACTAACCAATAAGAGGTACGCGTTCTACTTTATCCTCAACCCGTATATAACAGTGAGTTGAGTTACTAACCGTAAAATCGTCTCATCGGTTCTTCCTAGGTTATTTCCTTGCTCACTGGTAATATGAATTAGAAAACGGAATAACACTAAGAAGAAGAAGCTCGCCTTTACAAATATGTTTAATATTTACCTTCAACACTGTTATCTGCAATATAGAATACCTACAAATAAAATTTGAAGTCCTACGTAGGTGAATCCGCGAGCAGCACATCAATAAATATAGCTGCACTCTCGACTCTAGTTCTAGTTCCATGCAAAGACAAAATATAATGTAACCAACGCATTATTACTTATTCCATACTAAAGTATTCGCTTACGCCTCACAGTCGCAGGTGGCCAGCCGGGCGGACTTGTGTACAAAAAGGACATATCCAAGTTATCTCGATAGCTAGGTGAGCAAAAAGGACGAATACTCCATGGACATCCAGCTATCCATTACATTCATTTGACACAATCTCGGCCGAGATCGAAGCAACAGCCTTGGAGGCAGGTATTTTCTTTATGCAATACACTCGTAAAGTGTTAGAGGCAATGACATTTTACAAAATAGAATGGTCGTTGCACTTAAAAACAATGCACACATGAATATGATTGCATGCGAGTGTACATAATATAACGACATAATATGCAAAGAGATAATAGTAGTGCAAAGAGCGTATGCCTGTACATCGCTTGCTATGACCGGTGGATCTTTTGTTGCAAATTGTATTAGATTCTGTAACAAATTGCCTGAAATAGTTCCGTCCATTCCTGTCAATATGTTCAAAATGTATATCAAACATCCTCGTAAGCGCGAGGTCTAAATAGCAAAATTCCTGGAGCACGTAATGCCTGGAACGTGAAATGTCTAAAACGCAAAATGCCTAAGTAGCGATATTTCTAGAGCGCGTATTGCCTGTATCGTATACCTAATATATAAAACGCAAAATGTCTAAAATGCTAAAGGTCTAAGACCCAAAACGACTGAAACTCGTAACATTTGAAATACATAAAACGCAAAATATCAAGGAACTAAAAACGTCTAAAACAAAATGATGTTTAATTTTTGAAATAATTGTTAAAAAACGTTAAACGTTACGTTGTTTAGGTAATGTAAGTTTTATGTATTCGAATCTTTAGGTCAATCACTTTTTGGATGATGTCAAAATCTGAAAAGCAATTTTCCTCAATAGCAAAATGCCTAAGACTTAAATTACTTAACATGCTTAAGTTTGTTTTTCGAACGAAGTCGCATTGAGCATCTAGTATATTTATACTTCAATAGGCACGTGCAGTGGTCTTTAAAATTATATAAGTAGTAATAATATTATGAGTTCTCATACCGCAAGTGTCGCGATGCGGCGTCGAATTACAAAAACGAAGCCAACCGGAGCTCTTTAATTAGCAGCCGGCCACACAGCTTACCCAACGCACACATCAAAAATTCTTTAACACACAAAACTGAACCTTAACTCCGTCGCTCTATCTTTCAAATTACAATGAATCTCTTCAATAAAAACTACGTAAGCTGCAACACACAAGTTTAAGATACGAAATTAAATAGTGAAGCTAAGTTCATCGTATTGTTTCGAATCGATTCGGATATCTATAGCTTTGTAGTATTTTCAGCCATTCGATTCGCGAATCAAATCCACAACACGGTGTCTTAATCTTTATATAACAAAGTTTGTAGCTGTGCAGATGTTAGCAAGTAAAAATATGACTGTTGACTTCTATTACACATATGCATACCTATCACCACAACTGTCTTTAATTTGATTGCATTACGCAATTTGATCTAACCTGCTTTGTGTGCTTCCGGCACCAATTACTTCATGCGCCTAGCGCCGGCCGGCATCCACCCACTACCGTTAGTAGATGTAACATGCCGACGCTACCATGACTGCTCCTGTAGTCTCTGCCTCGGCTGCTGGGGTCGTCCGCCATCTAGAACAGAAACCGTATGCCCCCACTACCGTTGCTGCCACGACTAGCCTCGTCGTCGCTGCGACACGTGTTTCCTACAAACTACAATTGTATCATGTTATTCTATTGATTAACGTCTACAGCGCCTGAGGATGTCTCGTGGAGAGGAGACTTTCGCAAAATAGCACCTGGATCTATTAACTATTTGATTGCAATAGACAGAGACTATGGAACACCAGGTACACCAGTACAAACTAGACTATCTTCTTCTTTCACGTCATCTATCTCTTCAGGAGAAATCTGCACCGTCCCTCGAGCAGCGCGGTCGTGAAAAGTACTTAAAATAATGCTAATAATAAATAATCTGACATAGTTCGATCATAGCACAACAAAGCTCAACAAAGCGTTATTTCCCCCAGATTACTCAACCGTATTCTGAACGTGGTCCTGCTAACTAAACCAACATGCCGAAACTAACCGGATGACTTAATAATAATATTGAACAATCTAGGAATTTAGAACTAAAAGAAACCAAATACTTCGAGATCTACAAAACTACAGAACAGAGAAACGGTCAACTCAAAATGCAAATAGCCCGTCTGCATTCATTCAAGAAAGAAAAACATATGGAATAACACCCCGTTTGCATTCTATATAAATAATGTATAAATTGCATGTGAATATCATACGAATTGAAAGCGACCGCATTTTCAAAGGCAATTTGAGAAGATGTGAACGTATATAAATTATATTTACGAGACGTGAGGCGAAACATTCTTTTTCTATGGGAAGAACAAAAATGGAACTAGCAACTAGCTTACGAAAGTATTTAATTCCTTAGAATTACCTTATTTGTGTGTGGAATATACACAAATAAGGTAATTCTAAGGAATTTAATTTAGTTAAATCTATAATTTTGATAGTAACTTTATATGAAACGTGATGAAAATATTTTATGATTGGTTTTGCTTTCTTTTATTTGCTTTCTATATTTATTTTATTATGAAAAATATTATATATATTTATGAGTATTACACGCGCGGAAATTGTTTTTCTCATACAGTATTAGCACTTTTTGTCTGCTCATGTGAACCTACACAGTTATACAATAACGTATTCTAGTCAGATACTCTGACGCACACGCCCCCATAACCTCTACGTTGTCATGTAATAAAGAGCACAAAAACGAAAAGTCTGATGTCCCATAAAATTTAAGTTGGACGGCGAAGTGTGGAAGACGCCACTGTAGAAGTAAGTCACGTGAAGAAATATGTGGTTTCCTCTGGCTTTTCTGAAGGAAGTGAAGACACTAATAATACCACAGCTCTTCAACGCGCAATTCTGATAATTACCCGTTTTTATTTCAAGTCTGACATGTAACGATCCGCTGATTATGTTCGAATGGCGATGGTTGCTAGCCAATCTTATCCCATCACTGAACATTTCACAACCTAACAACCTAGCGCGTTCCGGTGCACTTGTTTGTCTCAGATCAGCCTTTGCCACTGAATGGGGAAGGTACTGGCTGAAGTATTTCTCCCTGACCTAGAGGTGGCTCAACTTCTCAGTAAATCCTGAGAAGTTGTCGGTATGTGTGGCAACTCGCAAACGATACTCCTTATATTACAAACTTTCATTGGCCACCTTAAATGACCTTCATGCTTGTTTGCCTCCCTAAATTGTAATTGACGATCCTTCTCACATAATTATTCAACTCTCATTGTTCTTTGTCACTCTTTCTCACTCTAACATTCTAACTTTGCACATATTCCTCAAAGTTCTTATTTCTACAGCATAATCTTATTCTAAGCTTCTTGCATACATACACTCAATCTACTACTGGCCGCAAAATAGGTACTACAACGATGTCAAGGAGAGCTTTCATTTTACTAGATAGAAAAATACATTGCCCTACTTAGTTTCACGTATGACATTTTTAGATGTTCAATGTCTGCAACATGAAAGAAGAAAATCTATTAATAAACTCAGGGATAGCTAACTTAAATACTGTGTTATACTTTGATTGAGACCTAGAATCTATATATATTTCTAATAAAAATATGTCATTCTTTATTTGCCATTGGGAGCTTGCGATCAAATTTTACAGCAAAAGACGTGCCAATATTAGCAAGACGATGTATTGGCACACGCAATTCCTGTTTCTAATATTTTCATTGATATTAAAAAAAGACTTCTGAGAGATTTTCAGCACATGTTCATATGTTTTCAGTACCTGGGCGACCGAACTCCACTCGGCGTTTTTTGTGTGTAAAATCGCATTGTTTTCAGGAAAGACGACCTTAAATTGGTAAACCTAAAAAGTCCAAATCATTAGAGTCGTTACTATGAGATACAGGATATGTTGTTGACCATTGGTACAATTTTAACCGCGTTTAGTAATCAATATGCTTCGATATTATGACCAAATGCTATTCGTGTAAAATATCGATACAACTAAATAACCAAACTCTATCTGAGACGGGTTGGCACCAATTAACCACAGTCTCTACTGTGAATTAACGCTTTCTTTTATCTCTGATGTGCCATTTCATTTGATTTACTCGCTAGCGTTTAAGCGAGTGTAATTACTCTTAAGTACCTACTCGTATGCCGACTTCTATTCTCTCTTAGTGACGGAGGAACAGGATCATTTAGGACTTAATCAGAATCGCGACACACATTTGTTTTGATGAAAGTAAAATTGCTCCTTTACGCGAAGCAAAAAGAAAACAATTTATGCAGTTGCTCGTCTATGATGTGGTCGAGGACTTCCTTGCAATTTTTTTTTTCGAGAAACTGACAAACGTATTTTGTCTATGGAAACTTTTTATATGGAACAATAAAAATATAATAAATGGTAGGTACCTATCTGTTTCACATTTTCGCAAGTTATTAAGACCTTAGAACTTCATTTAATTTCTTTTTGCCAGGTTTTGCGCAGTTTATTAAGAGATTTAGGGCGCATAAAAGCAGCTCGTCTGGGGAAGTACCTCCACCTCTCAGAAAACCGCAGCCAAATGACAACTCCCTAAAGAGTTGTTGTGTTCCTGCGTGTGAGTGAGGTCACCAGTAAGCTCCTAAGGAGTTCCGGTGTTAGCAGCAGAGGAGGCATCGCATGAGTAATGCTTAATATATTACAAGCGTTTCATAGGCTACGATAACCGGTTTCGCATCAGGTGGGCCGTATGCTTGTATGTCTTCCAAATTTGTAAAAATAAACATATTTTTTTTACTAATTTCATCTTCTTCTTAGCGTTATCCCGTTACCTAATCCATTAGGATTGGCGGGGTCCGCTACCTAAACCTAAGGATTTGGTGAAGACACTGATTTTTACATGAAGCGACTGCCGTCATACCTCCACAACCCAGAGTAAAAACCAGACCTTACTTCACACCGCTTTCGAAATATAATTTCTTGGACGGTTTCCTTACAAAGATTCTCTCGCCGCCGAGCTAGTGATAATTACAAATATGTACACAAATCCGAAAACATGAATTTAGTGATACATGCCAACATTCGAACCGAGGACCAGTTTGTCAATAGGACGATGCTTTAACCACTGGGCGATCACTGCTTTTTTTGACCAATTTCATCATTCATATTCATTTACAAGGAAACATCTGTCGTGTGAGATGTCTAGCTGTAAAGTAATAAAAGTAACGCCAGTAGTGGACTATTCTATTTAATGTGACCCTCGGCCTTAAAACCACATGGGAGTAGAGATGTGCCGAGACAGACTGACTCGAGTACTGACTCGAATGCAGAGCAGGTACTCATTTACTCGAGTATATAAAATACTGAAATCGAATCCACAATACTCGAATACAGATTTCGAGTACTTACGGTATTCGAATCCTAAGTCAAGTATTTCAATCGCAATCTTCTAGCTTCACGCGTACAATCGATTTTTGAATGCCTACTTTTATAAAAAAAAATTAATAACTTTAGTAAAATTATTAAAGCAAATAAATATCGTGCTTCCTATTCCTAATTTCTATTAAGATAGAACTTCTTTGGTATATACATGTACAAAACTCCAAATAGATGATTATTAATTGCAAAACTTTAATATCGTACCTTACTGTGCCACAATTACGAAAAGACTGATTATATGACTGACTATATATTAATCATTTTATTATTTACATACTTTCCTATCGTTCATACATGATTTGTGATGAAATATTAGGTTTCGGCGGCAAAAACACCACAAAGTTTGATTCAGGAAGTGCTCGAGTCCTCTGAAGTATTCGAATACTCGCTAGTACTCGAATACCTGTCTAAGTCTTCCGACTCGAGTCCTAATTCGATGCCTTTTTTTTAGCAAATACCAAAATATTCGAACACCGAAAATAGCCGACTCGGCACATCACTACATGGGAGCAGTGTATGCAACTGTTCACTAAAAATCTATAATTTGGGTACCGCCATTAAAATTCGTCCAGCTATTATTTTCTAGCGCGGTTGAAAGCATAATAACATATCATTACTTCATCCTTTTATAAAAGCCTTTTCGAGGTAGGCGCCATGTTAAATAATTCATGTTTTTATAGTTTCGACAATTATTTAGATATTTTCATAATTTGTGTTTTAAATATATACCTATGTACATACCTAGTATGCCTAATTTACTAAAAAAACAATCGATTACCACGGTCTCACGTCATAGTAGCATTTTTTAGGAAAAGTGTGGAAGCCAAGAAAGTCATTGTAACAAGAGCTTATTCATTATTCTTGTTCTTCTTAGCATTATCCCGTTTTGTAATACATAGTATTGGCAGGGTGTGCTACCTAAGCCTAAGGATTTAACGAAGTTACTGATTTTCGCATGGAGCAACTGCAGTGAGATATTCACAATCTAAAGAGAAAACGATGTTTCCTTACCCGCCGAGTAAATAATAATTGCACATATGGTACATGCCGACACCAGGATTCGAACTGGAGACCAGTTGGTTAATAAATTGATACTTGGTAATTGGTTGGTAACGAATTAATTGGTATTCCTTCAATATAGATATATATGTATAGTATGAATGTTAAAGTGAGGTGGGTAAGCGGGCGTATTGTGGCGCTCGGTTCTCTCTGCCCACTCCGCAAGGGACCTGACGTGAAGACTTACATGCATACATACATACATCGATATACAACTGTTATGAGAACCTTCATTAGTGGTATAGTTGTAATGCAATTGTTGAGCAGTGATAGCCCAGTGGATAAAGCCCTATTGACCAACTGGTCCCCAGTTCCTGGCATGTGCCACTACGTTCTTGTTTTCAGATGTA
This sequence comes from Pyralis farinalis, assembly GCA_947507595.1. Lineage (NCBI taxonomy): Eukaryota > Metazoa > Arthropoda > Insecta > Lepidoptera > Pyralidae > Pyralis > Pyralis farinalis. Next base: position 11,213,493 of record OX382273.1, read on the forward strand.
TACATATTTGTAATTATCACCTGCACGGCGGTGAAGGATAGCATCATGAGGAAATCCACATGTTCAAAAAAATATATTTCGAAAGACGTTTAACCTTACCTAAGGATTGCCTATATCTGTGGACGTCTGAAGACAATCGTTTCATATAAAAATCCGTATCTTCGTTAAATTCTTAGGCTTAGGTAAAGTACTCTGCCGATTTTCTGTTATAAGCCTGCCGGCCATAAGTTCTGTTACAAATGAATATGAATTTATTTTTTTATTAAGTAATGTAATCTTCATAAAACTTACATATACTCGTACATCAAGTCTCAGCAAAAAGTAAAAAAAATATTCTATTCGAACGCTAGCTTTGGCTTTGATATAGGCCTTTAATCTGCCTGGCCACGAATCTATGTATTTACGCACTATCTCCATGGGAAATTAAGCCACTGCTTGCTCCAGAGATTTCTTAAAGGGCACAATGTGGGCGTGTCGTTTCGAATAGACTATGTCCTCTAAAATTTACCATAATTTGTAGTCGAGGTTCAGAGAGGGCCAGTCTTCAGCTCATATAAAGTCCAGAACGTTGGTTTCGAGCCAGGCTTGGGTAGTTCGTGCCTTGTGACCAGGTGCAGAGTCCTGCTGGAAAGTCCACGGTACATTTATAAAAAGTATATTGCTGAGAGGTTTTACAACACGATCCAAGATCGTCTCTTAATACAATTTGGCTGAAGTTTTCGCTTCTTTTTCATAAAAATAAAGCTTTGTGGCCCTTTGAGAAGACACCCCCCATCAAACCTTTAAAGCAGGATGGCGTGAGCAGGATGATGACTACGCTGTACCTTTCCGACCACTTTGGAACTGTGTACGTCCACTTTGTCATTTTACTTGTTGTAGTGCTGTTCAATCGTGAAAATTTTTTCATCAGTAAAGAGGATATTTCTGTGCCTTTCACCTGCGTATCAGTACAGAAGGCGTTTTCGTCGATCCACACTATTCAACTGTAGGGATTTATTTAGGGCATGCCCTGTATATCGACGATAAGCGCAGAGCTTCAGGCCTTGTTTTATTATACGCGACAGAGTCCTATCGGGAATCTTCATTTCTCATGATAAGATTTTTTTTTCCTAATGGTGTTTCGGCGGCTTCTGGCTTTAACAAAATTAACCGCCTTTGTAGTTCTAACAGCACGCGGTCGCCCCGATCTCTTACGGTCTTCGACAGAAGAAATGTATCTGTCGATAGTACGATATATGAACATACGGCTGATACCAAGCTTTTGAAGTATCTGGAATATGACCGACGGCTCCATACACACTTTGTGCAAGGCAATCACTGCAAGCATATTTTCTTTAACACCCCATTCAATATTGTGATTTAATAATAAACATGAAAAAAATATGTAAAACGGCGGGAAATCTAAAGAAGTTTTTAACATAATAAACGCGTTCCAAATTCAAAATTATTAAATAGTTGAAAAAGTAAAGATTCTATATAATAGTATTTATGGCCAGACTAGTTATATTTTCAAAATGAGGTCAATATAACATGTGCTTTACAATGTAAAGTAAAAACAGGTGAAATACCACCAGTAATGAAGCTATTTCCTGTAATGGTTGTATTAGAAACAATGTTTTCCGTGCGCAGTGGAGCGCTGAGCATTCCCTTTTGAAACAAGCCACAACTTTTGTTTCTTGACCTGGATGATTATGTACCTACCATTTTAATGATATCTAACGTGTAACTCTCATACCAAGTACTAAAGTTCAATTTCAAATATTCAACAAACTTTGTTGTTGCTTATATATATTCTGTTAACCTGCTATAGTTATTTCCTTGATTTATCCCAGAACATAACAGAGTTAATGATAATAATCATGTTCAATTTTTTTTAATACAACATCAGGAGGCATACAAGCATGCGGCCCTGCCTGATGTAAAGCGGTTACCGTAGCCTTTGAACGCATGCAACACATTAAGTATCACTCGCGCGATGCCACCTCTGCTGCTAACATAGCAACTCTTTAGAAGCTTACTGGTGATCTAACTCAAACGCAGTAACACAACAACCCATGACGATTTGTTATTTGTGCTGCGATTTTCGGTTGCGAGTTGAGGTACTTTCCCAGACGGATTGTTTTGATGCGACCTACCTCTCCTAAAAACCCCCCAGACCAAGACAAACAAACATGTTCATTCACACAAATGTTAGCCCTGTGCGAAAATCGAACCCACGTTGGTGGCAAAGTAACGTAAACGCGCGCTTCACCACTACGCCACCGAGCTCGTCAAAAAACATTGTAAAACCTGAAAATGAAAACTACTCTTTTATGTGGAAAGCAAATTTTTAAGCTCTCGCGTAATTATAAACCATGACTCGCCCGCTTCAAAAACTTTTTGCATCCAGTTGGTAGAGGATTCTGAAACAAAATCTATTTAGTAGCTTTTAGAGATTAACTCGTACAAAAAGACGGTTAAATTTGTTTTATAAAATACAGTAATATTGTTATTTTCACCTCTAGCGTATGTTCTTATTTGCCTACTTTCTTAAATGCAATTTGATCTATTGCATGTAAATTTGACTTTCGCAAAATAACCCCTGAATCTATTAACTACTTTCTTAAAGTTATCCCGTTACTTAATTCATTAACATTAACGACATCCACTTCTTCTTCCTAGAGTTATGCTCGGTTTCACAAGGAATGACGGATTCCGCTACATAAAATTAGACATTTGGAGAAAGTACCGGTTGTGACATGGAGCGATTGCCGTCAGAGCTTCATAACACACAAGGTAAATTAGATATTTCTTGAGTTAGGTCACATCTCTTTCTTGGACGTGTGGGTATCATCACACTGTTTTCCCTCACCCCCACATAAATGATAAATACAAATATTTTAAGAGAGGTAGGGCGCATCAAAGCAGCCCGTCTGGAGAAGTACCTCCACCTCACAGACAACCCTGCAACCCTTAGATGTGCCCTGCCTCTCTTAAAAGCACCCAGACTCTGACAAAACAGACATGTTCTTGCACACAAATGTTTGTCCTGTGTGGGATACGAACCCACGAGCATCGGTGACAAAGTCGCGTTATTAACTGCTGCGCCACCGTGCTCGTCACAGTAACAAAAACAGCCATACAAGAATATATCTCATTAATTTTATACTTACTTGAGCTCGTTACAGTTTTGACGCTAATCCATTATATAGACAGAGCAAAAACGGCCCGTTCAAGTGAATTGAGCCCGAATCAATAAGGGCGTAATTAAGAACTTCGGTAATTACCGCACTCGGCAGTGCGGAACGTTGCCATTGGATTGTTTGTAAGACCAATCGGCCATTTGACTTTTTCCTGCGAACACATTGAAATTACTTTTTTTTTATAATAGAGAGGCAAACGAGCAGTGATTCAGTGGATAAGCATCCTATTATCCGAAGATCCCGGGTTCAAAGCCTGGTGTAGTGGGCATGTACCAAATTCGCCTTTTTGAATTTATGTAATATGCATATATTTGTAATTATCACTAGATCAGCGCTGAAGGAAATCATCGTGAGGAAAACAGTATGTCCAAGAAATATTTCCAAATTGTGACCTAAACTTCCCGTTGGGTTGTGAATTTCTGACGGTAGTTGCTCTGTATAAAAATCAGTATTTTCGCCAAATTTTTAGGTAAACTAACAGATTAGAAAACGGTATAACGCTAGAAAGAACGCTAGATAAGAAGAAGAAGAAAGGCAAATGAGCAGGCCGGTCACCTGATTGAAAATGATCTGTTACCAAAGCAACATTATTCACTTATTCTATTAATACGAAAGTTTTTTTTTATCACCGGTTAATCTGTTTGTCTTTCTAAGTCGATAGACGTGCATTAATATTGAAGAAAAGATTATTTCATGTGAATTTAGCTAAAGCCAAATGTATCAAATTTGGTATTCCAACTGTAACTTCTGCCGATACTGAAGTTCTCATTGAGAGAATATTAAATTAGAATTTGTGTTAGATACTTTATTTCTTGGAACTACAGTAGACCAGAGGTTCCCAGATTTTTTTCTCATAGACCACTTTCAAAATGTTGCTGGTTCCGGTGTTCCTGCATTTCTACTATATTCCCAAAACTCTACAAAAAATGGTAAGATTAGATTTTTTTGTCACGCCAACGTATACCCTCGTTAAGTCTCCCGTTGGACCTGGGCTACTTTGGGAACTAAGGCAGTAGACTCTACATTGAACTGGGCCCCCCACATATTATTGTCAAACGTGGCCACTATGCGTCAGTCTCATCTAAGTACTTTCAGAGCATTATGTCGTATGGTATACTTCGTCGTAGCGTTATCTCGTTTCCTAATCCATTACGATTGGCGAAGATACAGGTATTTACATGGAGCGACTGCCGTCAGACCTCCACATCCTAGGGGGAAAACCAGCCCTTTCTTAGATTAGGTCACACGTCTTTCTAAATATACTTTCTTGTGCGTGCGGATTTCCTCACGATGTTTTCCTACACTACCGGTTAAGTTATAATTACAAATATGTACAGAAGTCCGAAAACACGAATTTAGTGGGTCATGATAGGGACCAATTGGTCCACAGGCCGGTTTTTTATACACTTGGCTCTATCAATGGTTGTATAGTATATTAATATGACGAAAAAATATTTAAACAATTCTTTATTGTTCTCTCACACAGAAATTACATATGAAATGATTAAGATGTACATTACATTAAAGTCAGACTATGTGAGAGACTGGTTCCTGTACTAGGAAAACCTGTATGACAGATTACCAGCCTCTCCAACGCCGGACCAAGCACATAATTAGTAGGTAAATACCTCTTAAGGAGTTACAAAGTGAAAATAACATTTCAAAAGGATTTAAGATTTAAGTATCAGAATACTCATCACCATCAGCAGTTAGGTAGGTAGAGAGGGAATGGTATGTTTGGTCCACAGGCCGGTTTTTTATACACTTGGCTCCATCAATGGTTGTATGGTATATTAATATGACGAAAAAATATTTAAACAATGTCATGCGCTATATATCTATATATAGAGGATTCTACGAAATGCCAAGTTGTATATCGATTTGCGGGTATTTTTTTATATCATCAATTTTCTTATATCTAAGATGCGTAAACAGTTACCGTAGTCTATGAAGACTTTCTACGAAAGAGGCGTCACTCGTGGTGGAACTTTTGTAGTAAATTGTATTCGATTCGATAATAAATTGCCTGATGACATTTCTCTCCTTTTCCGACAATATCATCAAGTCACATTAAAAATAATATTTGTAAAAAAATTACAAAGGTGTCTAGAAATAATTCAGCATAGGCAACAGTACATTTTTTTTTTAATAATATATCTTATATCCAAATTGATGATTTCCAAGTTTCTGTCTGCTTTCTTCTTCTTCGTCATTAGTCATTTCCAATTATTTTTTATACCACTAAGGTGGCAAACAAGCATACGGACTGATTGATAATAAACAGTCTCCGTAGCCTATGGATATTTGCAACACCAGGGAACGGCACCGGATGACACTCATCCGTTGCCGCTACTCTAAAAACCTCTTCACGCCTTAGAGAACCCCATGCTGTAGTTAGTCCCTCGGGAAAACCTCAGCTGGGAGCTCATTCCACAACTTGAGTGTTCTCGGAAGAAAATTTCTCTGGAACCGCACAGTACGTGACCATCGCGGTTCCAGCGTGTGTAGGTGACTCCCCGCTGCCGGTGAGCTTTGCGGTTATATAAAAAATGCTTATAGATTCAAAATAGGAAAATGAAAACTAATACGAACGAATATAATACAACAAAATTTCATTCAAAAATGTAAATGGGTAATTTTGTCTTATTTGGAGAACATTACAGTGTTTGGTATTCAAATAATTAACAATATTACAAGTAGAGTGCATAATTAATTAATTTAGGAGTAAGGTTAAAAATATTACTTAAAAAGAATAAAATGTAACATGAGCAAGGGAGCCGTATAGTTTGGTCTTCTAAGAAGTCAGTCCGAGAACCACACCGATCCATTAATGTAATGGAATGTGGGCGAGTGCCTGCGAAGATTCAATAGCAAAAAATTGTATATTTTTAAAGGTTTTATTAAATTTTTGAGCATCTAAAAATGGTAATTAGATTTTACGGCGTATAAAAAAATTGCTCAGATGCTATATCTCTACAGTCGCTTAAAGAAAAATCTTTAGACTTTAACGATAAACAATAATATTGAAGTTAATTTCTTAAGAACTTTATTATATTATAGTCTTTTCTTTAGAAGAGATTAACGCCGTTTGCCATTTAGCAAAATTATTAATGCTAGCTCTATTTTGCCTTCAAAAACGATATACGTCTCTAACGGCTGGACTGCATGTATGTTCAGTGGAACTAGGGGTTAAGTTTACAGGTCTAAAAAAACAGTGCTGTCTATTAGAACTATTATGTATGTAACTATTATGTACAACAGTATTCAATGTGCTCGGTGGCGCAGTGGCGAAACTCGCTGTTACTTTACTTTGACACCAACGCTCGTAGGTTCGATTCCCATACAGTACAAACATGTGTGTGCATGAACATGTCTGTTTTTATTGGTCTGATCTTAATGGAGGTAGGGTGCATCAAAGCAGCCCGTCTGGGGAAGTACCTCCACTTCACAAAAAACCGCAGCCAAATAACAACTCCCTAGAAGGTATTCCTGCGTGTAAGTGAGGTCACCAGTAGTTGCTTCGTTAGTAGCAGAGGTGGCATGGCACGAGTGATACCTACTTAATGTATTTTAATGTATTGCAAACGTTATTAGGCTACGATACCCGCTTTACATCAGATGAGCTGTATGCTTGTATGCCTGCCGGCATTGTATAAATAAATGTGCTATAGAAGGCAATAAACCATTACGAGCGATTTGACGCATATAAAGAATTGCAATGCTGGTAAAGTTAAGAGCAAATCACGCAGAACACTCAAATTTAATTATAGCCAATTGTGTACCTATGTGCTATGACATAAGAACGATACCAAGGTCAAAGTATCAAACTCGACGTGCACTTCGATTACGTACGTACATAATCTCTCCACTTATTTGTTTGTTGTCATTGACAATGACGTCACATCAAGCTCGAAAATAGCGGGCGTTACAAATGTGGGCTGGCTATTTTTAACCTAAAAAAACACTTCAAATTACTTTTTGGTGTTGAATATTTTTTTACTGGTATATAACGATGTAAAGTATTGAATAAAACATAAAAAAATACACGCATATTCCCTATTATCTGGAATATTGGTGCGTCTCTATGAGTGAACACACTCCATGGAAGAAATTAGGACCTATATTGTATCTTCTTGTGCATGAACACTGTTGCTGACCTGTACTAAATTTACATACGTATACATATAATCACACCTCTATCCCGTAGGGGTAGGCAGAGACCAGACCACTTCTTTCCACTTGCTATGTAAAAATATAGAGTGTAAAATTTACTAAATTTACTCTTGATAATATCAGCAGCAAGACATCGTGCAGTACTATTTCCTTTTACATATTTTTTTATGTCAGATGGTAGACAACTATACAGTCTGTGTATATATATAGGGTTAGTAGTCTAGTTTTATAAGTATAGGGCAGTTGCTGTTTTTGCGTATACTCCAGGCAATTAACGCCTGGGACACAACGAGTACGTATGAATCGAAGATAAATTTATTTATTAAACATCTATAGGCTGCTACCATAGTCGCTTCACATCAGGTGGGACGTACTCGTATACACTTGGAAAGTATATGGATATTAACTCAAAATATTTACTATCTTATTAAACCGATACTAACTAGTAACATTAACATGTAACGCAATCGAGTTTACTATACAATTAATCATAATTACATCACAGCAAACAGATATCCCCCAAGCGTGTGATAAAGTAGATGCGTTAATCGATTTCTGAATATTGGTTCCAGTAGTGATGCGATGACTCTACAGTTTTGCCATCGTTTCATTGTTATGCAATTTGGGACCAACGGCCGACCTCAGGCGAGAGACGCAATTTGATATAACATCCATGATAACTAATTGGTAACGGTGTACGTAACACATCACGCAAAAAATATGGTAACTAGCCGTAATTCACGCAACTTGAATTATAAGTAGATACCTATGTTTGTCTTGGTCTGGACGTTTTCAGAGAGGTGGGCGCATCAAAGCAGCCCGCCTAGGGAAGTACATCCTCCGCATCACAGAAAACCGCAGCAAAATAACAACTCCATAGAGGCTTATTGTGTTCCTGCGTGTGAGTGAGGTCACCAGTAAGCTCTTAAGGAGTTATTGTGTTAGCAGCAGAGAAGGCGTAAGTGATACTTAATGTATTGCAAGCGTTCATAGGCTACGGTAACCGCTTTACATCAGGTGGGCGGTATCCTTGTATGCCTTCCGACCTTGTATAAAAAAAGAAACGCCTGAGTGATACTTTCTATTATATTGCATTCGTTCATAGGCTACCGTAGTCATTTACATCAGGTAGGCCTTTTGCTTGTATGCGTCACAATATAAATAAGTTGGAGAAGTTTATTAAATACTAGCTGTGCCCGCGACTTCGTGCGCGCGGAATAGTTATTTTTTTATTATTTATTTATATTAATAAAAATAAATAAAATTTCAAAAATAAAAGTTGCCTTAGTTACTACTTATTACATCAGCTATCTGACAGTGAAAGTCCCCTCAAAATCCGTCCAGCCATTTCAGAGATTACACGAACAAACAAACTTACAAAAATTCTAAAAAAAAATATTTTAGCGTATATATATACCGTGTATACATCCATATGTATTTAATAAAAAGCGGTTATTTTAATATTACAAACAAACACTCCAATTTTATTTATCTGTATGTATTGATGTATAGATGGGGAAAAAGATGGCGACCCCATAAAGCTCTCAATCTCCATTATTTTTTAAACTGTCATACAACCCGCCCAATGGATATCAATTACATAGTTACGAATAGTTGCTATGCTCTCAGGTAACATAACAACGCTCTAGTGATTTACTGGTAACCTTGCTTATTTGCAAGCACAATAACCCTCCAGCGAGTTGTTATTAGCCTTGGTCTCCTATTACGAGGTATCCAGTCGCATTTTTTTTTGATGATTAGATTACTTGGTAAGACATACCTATCAAATGAGCTAATAATCAATTTTATAAGTGTGCCTGCCTGCCTTTTCGCTATGAATGGCTTTATACACTCTGTCCAACGTCCACAATGTAAGGCAACTTTTTGTCCTTAACACTATAATAAAATCGGCCAAGTGCGAGTCGGACTCGCGCACGAAGGGTTCCGTACCTTTATCTATAAAAACGGCGAAAAAAATCACGTTTGTTGTATGGGAGCCCCCTTAAATATTTATTTTATTCTATTTTTTAGTATTTGTTGTTATAGCGGCAACATAAATACATCATCTGTGAAAATTTCAACTTTCTAACTATCACGGTTCATGAGATACAGCCTGGTGACAGACGGACGGACGGACGGACGGACGAACGGACGGACGGACGGACGGACAGCGGAGCCTCAGTAATAGGGTTCCGTTTTACCCTTTGGGTACGGAACCCTAAAAACAACATTCTCTACTTCACTTTAACCCCTAATTAACGCAATAAAGCGCGTAAAACATAAAGTTTGCGCTATACCGATTCCTGTAGCATAGGTTTTACATAAACACACACAACCAAGCATATAAAGAATACATACTTACCTTAATTTAAGAAGTAATTGGTACTTACCCTGTGACCACCTCGTACAGTGACGGAGAGGCTGGTAATCTGTCATACAGGTCCTCCTGGTACAGATACCAGTCTCTCGTACAGATTAAGCTAATAAATCTTACTATAACTATTATTATATTGTGTTTTATATTGTTCTCTGTGTGAGAAGAAATAAATAAAGAATTATTATTATTATTAAAGCTAATGGCCGCGGCCCCGCCAGTGTTAAGTCTGGTGAAAAATTTTCTGCATGATTTGTAGCCTAAATGTTGCCCTACCATTATGTTTAATGTCAAAATTCGTTGAGTAGTTTTTACATGATGGTGAACAAAACAACAGACAAAAACTTAAGTAACGACTGTCTTTTGTATCGACAGTAGACCCGCGTTGAACAGCGTGGCTGAGTACGCTCCAAAATTATCTTTGCTTTCTAGCGGAGGTATAGTAGCCCTCCTTTCAAGGAGAGCAGCAGTACAGCAGTAGCAGTAGGTGCCACTATATTCTTTTTTTATTGTAATTATATATTTAAAAATGTATCTGAAGGAAAACAATTGAATCTATCTATCTATAACTTCACGCCAAATCTCTTGCGGGGTAGGCAGAGAGAACCGAGCGCCACTTGACTCGCTCCTTACATACCTCACTCGCTTCTTTAACATTCATTGCTCTTTTCATGCCCGCTCCCCGGTTTCTAGGGCTCCTGACGTCACCTTTTAATAGAACACGACCAATTTGATCATGGTAGGTTAGTCTTGGTCTTGCCCGGCTCCTACATCCTTCCACTATTGCATTGTATATCTGCTTCGTCAACAATTTTCGTCAACAAATTCGAAAACAGTTAAATATATGGATTAAAATAAAACTACACTATATATATAAAGTTTACGCACTATATTTTATCAATATTACTTTCAGGCACCTTGCTGGCTGCTACAGGCATATTATTCTATTTGTATAGTCTAAAAAAGGCAGCAGGCAGCACTGTCAGCAAGTAAGTATCTAAGCAATTTATTCATTCGAGGCAGGTAGTGAACGTGTAAACGATTTGGGACTTTACGCCGAAGCTTATACGTATAATAATGTGGTCACGCAATCCGATGTTGTTTTCAGTATTAAATTGGATAGTTTATAATTGAAATTCACAACAATATAACGTTAGTAATGCAAATACCAACAGATACAATTATTTTAAGCACATGGTATCAATTGCAGTTGTGATGTAATTGTGATTTAAACTAACATTTCGAAAATGCTGAATCTCAAACAGCGATGCGGAATATCCTCTAAATCCCGTCGGTTGAAGGGAGATCGTATCCCTACAGTGGGATGAGTAAGGGTTAGGGAGGTGGTGGTGGGAATCAAATATATCACTTACCTTCACATTATAGTCAAATAAATAAGAAAGGAACAATGCGGTAGCGTTGACCGTGAAAAACATAAGTGAGACAATCAATTACATTTTAAATAAATCCTAAATTTAAAATTCATGCACGATATAAAATCATGTACTCGCCATTTTTTGCAAGAAATTAGTTACAGGATAGGGGGAGGATACGGGGCGAAGGGGTGATATAGGTTACTTAAAACCTAAATTACTTCCGAGCAAAATCATGAGAGGATAGTGTTAGATTTACATAATATTACATTCCAAAGTATTGGCCACCACTGTAATGAACTGAATGAATGCTATCTTTTTTCACTAACTGGCGGGAACGTTAAAATTTATTGTCACATTTAGGTCCGTCAAATAAATTTAAATTATACAGATATACGCAGAAATATTTTTATATGGCCCTACAAATGAAGGTACAAATTGAGGCACGTTCAACAAAATTCATACATGTCCGCACACACAAAACGGAACATAACTCACTGCCGAAAAGTGAATTAACGCGAGAAATAAGTTACTGCTAAACGGTTTGACATTCAATTTTCTGACTGATAAATCGAATGAGTTATCGACACGACTTGAGTTTCGATACTCCCAAACGGACGGTCATTACTTTAAATCGTGGTGTGCAATAAAGAAGTCTACAATGGGACTTCGATTTGCTGAGGGCCAGACGGGCAATGCTCCCATAGATTCCGCTTAGTCAGCCGTTCTAATTGCAAATTACCTACAACAGATATCACTTCTTGTATGTCCATTGGTCAAAACATTTTACGTTTACAATGGTAACGAAATGTTGGCTTCACCTTTAATAAGTGTGAGATTTTTTAGTGGTTCGTTGTGTAATTTCCTATGCCTGGAAACGTAATTCTTCACTAACGACCACAATTATATGGAACACGGGTTCAGTAGATAGATATCACTCACATACTATGCACATTGTTATCTATTCAGCGGGTTATATATTTTCTTTTCGTTTTAGGGTTCCGTATCCAAAGGGTAAAACGGACCCTATTACTGAGACTCCGCTATCCGTCCGTCCATCCGTCCGTCCGTCTGTCACCAGGCTGTATCTCATTTTAATCCTTAAACCGAATTCATTTGGTTTATCTATGGCAGTCGTTGATACGACATACTTATTACTCCCTATCGAGGTAGATCTAAAAGAATTGATATAGTTTAATACGGATATTGATGTTAAATAGAGTGTGCCAACCTTCAAAACTGTAGTTCTAGTCAAAATTTGTAGAACAAGATTAAGTTATCAATATCTGTTATATACCTACTCGTATATAAAAATATGTTATCCGCATTGTAAGTAATAAATCATTGATCCATTTTAATAACGCATATCAGCGAGTCAATTTGAACTTTCATTGCCCTGTGTTGCCATCATTTATTTTAGTAACTCGATCATATAAATGTCATATAAATGATTATGACTTGTGAGAATCATGTCTACGTTCCACAATCAATTCATTCGGTAAACCGTTAGAATTTAGCCGGCATCTACAGTTAAATTTCATACACCCACACAAATCATCCAGATAATAAACTACTATTTTCAAAATTACAACCAGCAATTAATATGCTTACGCTGCGTTATTTACGATATATAACTGTATGTAATATGAAGTGATTACACGGTTCATCAATTCTTCTCTATATATGAAGAGGGCATAATGATATATTAATAAAATCCGGTGCGATGAATTATCGCGTATTGTCGGCGATATTCTAATGTAACATAAAATTGGTTCGAATCGGTATCAACCGGTTGATTTTGATTATTGTCAGATTAGTCTGTGATATGATCAAGTTAGGTCTAAAGCCATAACAAATTGACGGCACGAATGTTTATCAAGGAATGCAAACAAAAACTTGTACTTGCTAATTACGAAATATTCTCTTGGGAAATAACAAGTTGATGAACTTCTTGGGAAATAATGTATCAAAAAACTTGAGTACAGAGGTATATTATGTACGCATTATTGCGAAAATATAATATACAAACGTAAATTTGGATGAAAGTTTTAGTCTATGGAGAGAATAGAGAATAATAAGAAAAAAAGAAGGTCGTCAAAATAGTATACGAATAATAAATTGCTAGAAATATGACCATACTGAGTAACGCTCACCGTCGTAATAAATATAAACCATACTAGTTTAGCTAAGCCATAATAATTATTGAATATTTAAGGAAATATGCAAGAATCTTTTTCAGGAACACCGTTCCTATATGAAATCTATATGTTTGTCTCTGTGTATGTGTCTGTCGTTTTTTTTAGAATATTCGAATTTGGACTTCAGATTCGGATTCAGCATAAAAAAGATAGAACAGGAATGTCTGAAAAACTAACTTCCTATCTCTTAAGGAACATGGTCGAAACGGCCGAAAAAAAAAATTGAAATTTTACTTCAGATTCGAAAAGTAAATTAAAAAGCAGAATAGGAATATCTTAAAAACCAATATCATATTTCTTAAGGAACATGGTCAAAACGGCCGAAAAAAAATTGAAATTTTATTTCAGATTCGAAAAGTAAATTAAAAAGCAGAATATGAATGTCTTAAAAACCAATATCATATTTCTTTAGGAACATGGTCAAAATGGCCCACAAAGTTAAAAAAAAAATGTTATATAATTGACGAGCCAGGTGTTCATCTGACAATGCAAGCTTGCGCATTCTCAACTGGTTTATTCTACTGTTTCCATTTCCTTATTGATTTGTTAACATTAAAGCTACTTAAGAAAAAAGGAAATAACTTAAGAAACAGAAAAGTTACTCGATGGTTTGCCCTTATCTATTTATTTATACTAGCGTTCGCTTTAATGATCGACACTCATGATCATTATTGCAAATTTGTGGAAATGTGTGTTTTTCGAAATATTTTTATCAATAACACTAAATCTCGTCGTTAGTTACTAATTAAAAAGAAAAAATGACACGAAATTCTGTTGACAAAAAGAGGAGGAAACGGCTTTGTCTTTGCCTGTTTATATTTATACTAATATATAAAGCAGTTATATACAGTATACCTTTTTTTTTTTTTTTTTTTGTGACGCGGGGAAAAATGCGTTACGCACACCACCGGTGCCTGGGTGGCCTCCGGTGGTAGTGTGGGACTCCCCGTCGGCTGTCCGACGGTATACCCACTAAACAACCCCGCGAAATGCCATCGGCCGCGTTGGTGTGGTGCCCCGGATCTGTCAGCAACAGGGCATCACTGCGACTGGCCAGCCCCTCAGAAGGGGCCGGACTTCTTCTATCTAGGGGCCGTCCCGGCAAATTGGGACAGCCCCTCCGGCGGCGGGACCATTATGGGGCCAGGTTCCCATCCTGACCCCTAGTCCCACAGGTTAGGGAGGCGGCAGTAGGTGCGCGTAGCGCCTACGCCGCACTCCCGTCCGCCGTCTCCGGAGCGGGACAGCCTGAGGATCGTCTTCCCTGTCCCGCTCCGCGGCCTCCTTCTGGGACATGACGGTCTCACAGAAGGAGGCCATCGCCTGCCAGGCACTGTCGCTCCCGAGCATGTAGCGGACCACGCTCGGGAGCGAGAGGTCCGCGCTTCCTAGCGCGGACACCAGATCGCGGCGCTGCCGAGACCACCTGGGACACTGCTCCAGAGTGTGCTGGGCAGTGTCCTCGGCCGCGCCACAATCGTGGCAGCCTGGCCGCTCCTCCCGCCTCGCGACCCGGTGCAAGTACTCACCGAAGCACCCATGCCCGGTGAGCACCTGCACCATGCGGAAGGTGAGGGGTTTACGTCTACGACGCATCCACGCCTCCAGGACCGGGCGCAGCGCATCCGCAACGCGGACTCCGTACCGCGGCTGCGCCAGGTCCTCCCCCCACCTCCGCATCATCTCCACATGCCCTCGCTGGCGATACCGCCCCACCTCCACCGATGTGGGGCGCTCGCCGAGGCTCCTCCTTTCCGAGACAAACCCGTATACCTCGGCGAGCACCTCCGCCTCCAACTCCCAGGGCGGGTCGCCAGCGAGGGCGGTCGCGGCCGTCCAAGCTACCGTACGGTACCCCCTTATCGCCCTCTGCGCTATGACCCGCTGCGCTCTGCGCAGCTGGGCCCTGTTGCGGCTGCAGAGGGCGTCCGCCCATATTGGGGCACCGTACGTGGCCATACTCCGGCAGACGCCGGAGTACAGCCGCCTGCACGCGGCGCTGGGCCCGCCAACATTGGGCAGGAGGCGACCCAGCGCCGCCGCAGCTCTGATGACCTTCGGCCCCAACCGCTCAAAGTGGGGGCCGAAGGTCCATCTTCCGTCAAGGGTGAGGCCCAGGTAGCTCATCTGGGCACTCACCCTTATTCTTACTCCTCCAATTTGGAGGTGCGCTCCCGAGGGGGGGCCCCGCCTACCGGTCCCGCGGAAGAGGAGGGCCTCGGTTTTATCCAAACGGACCCGAAGCCCAAGCCTCTCTATGCGGCTGACCACCAGTCCTACTCCGACTTCGGCCAGCCGCGCCGCCTCCACAAAGGTCTTACCCCGGGATGTGACTAGGGTGTCATCTGCATAGCAGATGACACTCATCCCGGGGAGGAGACGGCCCCGCAGGACCCAGTCGTATGCGAGGTCCCACAGAATGATATACAGTATACCTACCATGACCAAATTGGTCGTGTTTTATCAGAAGGTGATGTCAGGAGCCCCAGAAACCGGCGAGCGTGCATGAAAAGAGCTATAAATCTTAGAGACAGTGAAGTATGTAAGGACCGCGTTTTATGGCGCTCGGTTCTCTCTGCCTACCCCGCAAGGGACCTGGCGTGAAGATATACATACATATAAAGCATGTATGCATATCTTCGTATGTATGTATGTATATCTTCACGCCAAGTAGGCAGAGCCGAATTGCCAAATTCTTGAGGAAGGATATAGGCTATTCAACATCATGAAGGTAGGAATAAACGGTACAACCGGGATACCGGGAAACTCGCCAACGAAGTTGCGAAGTGGCCATTTCGCTGCGGTCATCTGCAAGGTCCTTAGTTAAGCTGATTGAGCGTCGTGTCTCTCCTTCGCCAGTAAATTGTTTGCTAATCGCAGCCTAATTCATATGCTGTATGCCACTTTTTAACAGAGGGAGACTTTGTACAAAAGTCGTTTGCGTGGATACCTCTGTCTCACCTATTTCTACCGCCAAGCCGTTATATTTATGTAGCTGTGATCCGGTTTGAAGGGTGAGATATGGCAGAGAAATTCAATATGCCGCGGCGACCGCTTACCATCTAATGCGGGCCGCATGCTTGTTTGCCAATCTAGTTGTATAAAAAAAACTATATACATCGATTCCTACTTAAATAGGTCGGACCAGTTTCATTTCTTAACAGGCATGGTAATTTTACATCAGAATAAAAATTTTAACTTATCGCATTAAAGAAAAGCTACTCGTTTCCATTGTTAAATCTTGAAAAAAGAATAGCGAAGTTAATGACAGTCTCGGGAGTAAACTTAAAGCAACCTTCGAACTCTGAACGAAAGATAAATATAAAAAATATTTATTTGCCATTGGGCCCCCACGAGCACTTAGACACATCTTACATTTTTTATATAATCTTATTGTGTCTTATTCAATTCTCTTACGTTATTATTTTTCTTTTTTATATGAAAAAGCATTTCGGAAATGACCATTGGTGAAGAATTCCCAAAAGAAACTTCGCCTTTTTTTACATGATCAACTAGATGTCACAATAAATTCATTTTCTTTATACTACGTCGGGAGGCATACGGACCACCTGATGTAAAGCGGGTACCGTAGCCTATTAACGCTTGCGATATGTTAAGTATCACTCGCACGATGCCTCCTCTGCTGCTTACACAGCAACTCCTTGGGAGCTTACTGGTGACCGCACTCACACGCAGGAACACAACAACCCTCTAAGGAGTTGTTATTTGGCTGCGGTTTTCTGTGAGGTAGAGGTACTTCCCCAGACGGGCTGCTTTGATGCGCAGAACATCCAGACCAAGACAAACATACATGTTTATGCACACAATTGTTTGCCTTGTGTGGGAATCGAACCTACGAGCGCTGGTGTCAGTCATTCACGACTGAACCACCGAGCTCGTCAGTGTCATGTCAGCATATTGGTATAATAATACTGCTGTCAAGTGGTAAAGTAAGATATTACTAAGAAATGGTTTCTTGCGCTGAATTACTTCCAGACATCTTTGTCATATTCATCAATTCTATAAAAATCCTTTTTTAGAAAGTATTTTTGATGTGTCTTTAAACATATTTTAACTGTTTCAGGCAATTATAAATTATAGAATCGAATGCAATTTACAAGAAAAGATCTACCAGTTCTTGCAAGCCAACGTACCGGCATGTAGTAGAGCGAATGGCTCTTATTTGTAAGATAAAAATGTCTCAATGTCAGCCACCGTTCGCAACAACAGTATACCATACGATATAAGGCTTCGAAAGTAACTGAAATCGCGCAGTAGCCACATCCGTCAAATGAGTTTGACTTAAAAAATAAGAGTAGATAAATTTGAGTTTGTTTCTCCATGGCAATAATGTGAGAGACAGCAATAGTGTAATACAAAGGCGTAAATAACTTAAAAAAGAGGACTAT
This sequence comes from Pyralis farinalis, assembly GCA_947507595.1. Taxonomy (NCBI): domain Eukaryota; kingdom Metazoa; phylum Arthropoda; class Insecta; order Lepidoptera; family Pyralidae; genus Pyralis; species Pyralis farinalis. The sequence goes on from OX382273.1 coordinate 11,231,202, forward strand.
TGGACAGAAATTCGACAAAACAAAATTATCCGTTATCTTCATTGAGTATTCTAAAACAGTCGCAGCTATAATTGGTTTTACAGTTCAATAAACCGAAGAGCCATTTATTAACTAGTCTGATTGTGATCACTTTGAATAATAAATCTGAATTTGTCTCGTCTAATTGGGGTCTCTACTAGGCTGAGAGCGCCTGCAGTGAAATTGCACCACTCCCCGACGAGGATGGCACTCGAGTCCATAGCTGCGTGCCAAATTGGCCAGGACTATTATTAAATTGAACTACATAATGTCTTGTCTATTTACCAAATTACGGCTTGCGGAGCGCGCTAAGTAGAGGAAGTATGCGATATCTTCGTATACGCTTATGCGCGTAACCGGGTTAGATATTTCTTTTTATGCAACAAGAATATTGGCCACGAGTATTACTGGACGGCAATGCATTTACTCAGTTACTTGTACTTTAATATACCGCGGCAAATATATGCTTTTAAATTCGCAGTGGAGGAGTGGTCGAACAAAAGAAAACATTTCAACATTTTGCTTGTTTGCGGAATTGTACACAAAACTGTGGACTATGTTTTAGCAAATTTAGACACATTTAATAATAATAATTGTGTTAATTGTCAAAATATCGCTCTTCGAATGAAAATAAACAGTTCCGCTGTAATATGGTTAAAAGAGCCAACATAACTACAGTCCAATGAGTTCTAGGAAAATGAGGGAAACGTTACCTTTTGTTTGACACTCAGTTATTTGCTATTTATCTACCTTGTATATAAGCTATTTTATGTCAGTGAATTGCATATTTTGTGGTTGATTGATAATCAATATCTTTTGCAATTTGATCCAACCTGCTTTGCGTGCTTCCGCCACCAATTAGTTCATGCGGCCTAGCGCCGGCCGGCACCCACCCACTACTGTTAGTACGTGGTACATGCCGACGCTGCCATGGCTGCTCCGGTAGTCTCTGCCTCGGCTGCTGTGGTCGTCCGTCATCTGGAACAGAATCCGCATGCCCCCACCACCACGGTCGCTGCCACGACTGGCCTGGTCGTCGCTGCGACACGTGTTTCGCCTCTCCACGAGGCATCATCAGGCGTTGTAGACGTTAATCGTAAGAATAACATGCTACAAGTGACAAATCCATTGCAGTGCCGTCCCTTATATTGAATTGAGGGTGGGGGTGGATGGTGTGAGCGAAAAGATATTTAATAGTGGGGAATGGTTTACGTCAGTCTGTTTGTTCATGAGAGTAATTTTAGAATTTTTATGTTTATTAATTTCTAATTGTTCCCTAATATTTAGTTTTAAACCTTTGTCTATGGTGTGTAAAATTTGATATGTATTAGTGGGGGATAAGTTATGTCCTTTGTCTATAAGATGCTCGGCGAAGTGTGACCTTTCTGGGCGATTGTTTTTATACGCCGATACGTGTTCGTGAAATCGTGTTATGAAGTTACGACCAGTTTGCCCGATATAAACGTGTTCACATTCATCGCAGAACAGCTTATAGACGCCGGATTTTTTATTGGGCGGGATTTTATCTTTAGTGTTACAAAGTGACCTGAGTGAATTATGGGATTTGAGAGCAACATGTATGTTATTTTTTCTAAATATGTGAACTATTTTGTCAGTGATTTTACCCAGGTATGACAAACTCGCAGTGTATTTATTTGTCGAAATATATGGAACCGCGTACAATAGTCTGTTAACGATACTACTCGTCTTTTTACGCAATAATTTATCGATGGTAGATTTGGAATAACCGTTTGACTTCGCGATCTGATATATTACATCAAGTTCTTTGTTGTAATTATCCTTACTTAATGGAACGCTCATCAAACGGTGTATCATAGTTTTATACGCTGCGAGCTTGTGTTGCCAAGGATGGCTGGATGACGCGGGAATCGTGGCATCGGTATGAGTTGGTTTACGATATATCGAAAATTGATGGAGGGATTGATTTTTAGTTATGGTTAAATCTAAAAAGTGAAGTGAACTATTTTGTTCTATTTCTAAAGTGAATTTAATTTTAGGGTGGATTTTATTTAATTTGGAAACAAAGAGATCCAATTGACGATTGGTACCTGTCCAGCATATGAGAATATCGTCGACATATCTATAGTAATAGAATATGTGTGGTTTACCGATTATGTGTTCGCGTTCGTAATTATCCATAAATAAGTCGGCCTACAATGGACTAAGAGGGGACCCCATTGCTAACCCTTCTTTTTGAAAATAGTATTTATTATCAAACTGAAAATAATTTTGAGACATGCAAAGTCTTGTCAGTCGTAATATGTCATCTGTCTCGCCAGGATGAATGAATTTACTTTCTAAAGAGGACTTGAGGATTTTTAGACAATCCTCGTAAGGTACGTTAGTAAATAATAATAATAATAATAGAATTATTTATTCACAATCATTATATGTGTTAAATAAATTCTTGTTAACCTACATTTCATATTAAAAGAAACTTATTCATATTTTACTACGTTTCTGGAATTGGTGTTCGAATATAAACCTGAATAATTCTCGGACAAGCATATAATGTATTTGCCGACAAATTATTTTAGGTACATTTATCGACAAATATATAACGGTTATTAATTCTTAATACAATAACATAAATGGTACGAGAAAATGAGAACATAATTTATTTCCATTCCTAAGTAATATAGCGCTATTTCATGTATTGAAATATATGTCCTAGGTAACATATTATATTTACCTATATTCCATTTTCCCATATTATTCACGTCATTGTATTTAGGGAACACATAACTGGGTAGGTTTGTAGTCAGACGTGAAATACACGTATTTTTGTTGGGTTATGTTGTTCGACGTTCGATGATGTTCTTAAATCATAAAGATGGATAAATAGATCTTTTTATGAAACATTCTCAACTTGGCGATATTAATATAATTTCATATGCAACATTCTCATATTAACAATACTTGAATAGTTGTCATTACATTTCATTTTGATATAATGAGGTACAGTTATTTTCAATAATCTCAGTTGTAATTATTATATTATACTATCGTTGAGAATCGACAAGCGTCAAATATATGTATTTAAATATAACAAGTTTGTCACAATTCACCTCAATTTAAAATAAATGTACTTACAGATTCCAATTAAATTGTATTAACATTAATCATATTGAACTTGCTGTCACTCTGAGTATGCCTGAAAATGGAACACACACACACACTGGAACCGCAATGTTTGCGTACTGTGCGGTTCTATCAAAGTTTTCTTCCGAGAACTCTCAAGTTGTGGAATGAACTCCCAACCGAGGTTTTCCCAAGGGACTACAGCGTGGGATTCTTCAAGAAAGGCGTGAAGAGGTTTTTACAGGGTCGGCAACGCATGAGTAACACCCTCGGTGTTGCAAATGTCCATAGGCTACGGTAACCTTAGTGGTATAAAAAAATCCGGCTAGACTACCCTGGGGAAGATTAAAAATGAAATATAACTACCAAATTTCGGTTGCAATTAGTCTATTTTTGGATATACAGCACGCAATGTTGAAAATAATATAATCTCATGTTGTCGGATAATTTCAAAGCTATTGGTTACGTACTACAACTAATACTAGATACAGTTGCTTTAACTAAATTGTATTTTGATTTTTTTATATTCGAATTCGTAGCATTGTCAGAATATTAGTAGTTACATTGTTAATAAACTGACACTTATACCTTAGGAAATAATTTAATTATTAATGTTCGTTTGTTGGTTTATAAGACTTTATAATAAGGAACATTAAGATAATGGTAACACCAGAGGGAGACTTTGTACAAAAGTCGTCTGCGTGGATACCTCTGTCTCGCCTATTTCTACCGCCAAGCAGCTGTATTTATATAGCTGTGTTTCGGTTTAAAGGGTGAGATATGGCAGAGAAATTACTGGGTACTGTGACGAAACAGCCTTAGGGCACAAAATTGGCAGCGCGCGAGTAACTAACCCGTGGTATTACGAGCGTCAATAGGCTGCGGTGACCGCTTACCATCTGATGCGGACTGCATGGGTTGTTTGCCAATCTAGTTGTATAAAAAAAGATGATCTCTGGAACTTCTTAGCGTCGTTGCCACTACGGCTCCGAAGTAATTCATAAGGACCTCATGGATTATCAATCTCTTGAAACCCTTATGCACTCTTATGTCATTGACTAGTAACGACGCCATGGTATCTCTCTCTACCATACGTCTGGCCCGATTTTGGATTCCATCTTTTCCCTGAGTTCATACGTTGGTGGCGATATTGAGGATGTCTGTTTCAACGTTGAAGTTTCTTCACCACCTGCATCGTTTTCCACATCGTAAGACTTCGTTTATCCATTGATATTAAGAATAATAAATACAAAGATATATGAAACAACTCCGTAGGTAGAAGTTTGTATCAATTATAGATATATACCTTGAACGCAAAAAGTTTACTGGTCTCCCTTCAACCGAAGGGGTTTAGAGCATACTCTACCACGCTGCTCACATACCGTTTGGCGGAGGCCAGTGTTTTCAAGCCGCCCGAGGACCACTGACTTAGCTTAACGACTATCATCTTTCGACAACAGCCGGGACCGGAAGCTTAACGTGCCCTTCGCACGCACGGAGCATGAAGAAACTCGAGATAGAAAAATCCATCCACAGACAGGCTGCTGTCGACATTGCTTAACCTGCGTGTTCGGTTAGAATGACACGTGCAACGACGCCATCGAGCTCTCAACATACCTACATCCCTAGGAGCTTGCATTTACGAGTACATAGATACATAAAACATGTTATTAAAATAAAAACTCATGAGTCACGTACTGCGCAATATACTTACACAAAACGCATGGGTATAATTTAAACATGTATTTCCTTCATAAATCGTATAAAAATGAAACAGAATCATCTTCCATCGTGCGCACGGAGGTATCGAAGGACCCTCGTAAATAACGGTTAGGCCCGCACCTGTCCTCCAGAAAAACGTTCGTATTGAAGGAATATTACACACATATTTGTTTGCTTGCCGCTGTCGAAATTCTCAAAGGGAAACAAATATCTGTAATGTCGATACGTAATTAGAAAATTATTTCAGATAAAGTATCTGTATTATAAATGTGTTATTTATTAGAAATATTTTCAAAATGACGATAGACTTTCATTTCAAAAACCACAAGTTAAATAACTATAATTTCATCTATGTGCTACTACTACTACTACAGTAGTATAGTATATCTTCACGTCAGGTCCCTTGCGGGGTAGGCAAAATGAACCATGAGCGCCGTAAGACGTGATTCTTATACACCTCAATCGCCTCTTTAACATTCAATTCGCTAATTTCTCGGCGGTGACGGAAAATATCGTGAGGAAACCCACACATCCAACAAATTACATTTTTAAAGATATGTGATGTGACCTAACCTAAGAAAGATCTGGTTTTCCCTCTAGATTGTGGAGGTCTGACAGCAGTTGCTCCATGTAAAAATCATGTAATAACCAGTTGAGAATGCGCAAGCTTGCATTGCCAGAAGAACATCTGGCTCGTCAATTATATAACAATTCAATTTTTTTTTTGTTTTAATTTGTCGGCCATTTTGACCATGTTCCTTAAGAGATAGGAACGGTGTTCCTGAACATTCCCATTCTACTTTTTTATGCTGAATCCGAATCTGAAGTCAAAATTCGAATATTCGAAAAACACACGCACACACAGACACTCACAGAGACAAACATATAGATTTCATATAGGAACTGTGTTCCTGGTTACTCCACGGGACTAGTAGTACTAGTACAAACGACAACAAAACGGCATATCTTACTCATCTTTAAAGCCTAATCCAACCTGGTCTGCATAAAGCTTAATTTACCAGAGGGAGATATGGCAGAGAAATTACTGGGTACTGCGACGAAACATCCTTAAGTCACAAGATTGGCAGCACGCGAGTAACATTCCCGTGATTGCGAGCGTCAATAGGCTGCAGTGACCGCTTACCATCTGATGCGGGACGCATGCTTCCAATCTATTTGTATAAAAAAATAGCTGTACACCTTTGCATCTTATACCGCAGCGGTAAAGGCGAAAATTACATGGTTTTGTATAGCTGATATGTCGTCGTGTAACGAAAGCGAGAACGATCGATGCTATAATGATAGTCTAGCGGCTAATATGTACATAAATCGTGTTTTCGGATTTATTATCACTTGCTCGGCGATGAAGGAAAATAGAATTTAGTAGTAAATGCTCACACCAGTATATAAACCAAGGACCGGTTGCTTAATAGGCTGGTTCTTTACAAGCTAGACTATCCCTGCTTACTTAAATTGTTCCTTATTCCTTAGTAAAGATCGCTATGTCCCATCTCGCTTTCATCACATGACGACATATCAAGCTATACAAAAACCATGTAATTTTTGCCTTTACTGCTGCGATATAAGATGCAAAGGTGTACAGCTTGATGTGTCGTTATCTGCATATACCATGCACAGGTCAGGTTCGATTAAGACATGCCACAATGTTGTCGTACGTAACTAGAATCAAGTCCTGTGGAAAAAGGGGAATAGCATAGTCAGTATTTTGCTTACCTTTTGCTTTTCGTTAGTAGAAATTGGAATGAAGTGTAAACCAAACCCCATTCTAATTACGAAATTATATTAAAAATATGTAGATTTCTAAAATAAACTAATCAATATCTCCGCCAAATCCTTAAACTTAAGTAGCGGATCCCGCCAATCCTAATTAATTAGAATACGAGATAATATTAAGAAGAAGAAGCAATCCAAGTGCGACCTTCGTTTTCAGGAGATCGGAGCTAAATGTAAATTTCCCGCTCCCCATAGGAACTTCTGAGTGAGTGCAACATTTAGTAGTACAAATATTACGGCGATACTCCTAGCAAGCATCTATAGTCTACGACAGATTCTCTTGATGTGTAGTTCCGTAGTTACGCAGCGAACCGCAGCACATACTACCCAAATTGCCACCCGAATAGTCTAAAAAAATGACATAATACACAAAACATTATACAAATTAAATCCACAAGAGATTTTTCAATCATCAAACGCTCATTTCACCCGAGACTTACCACAATTTACTCTATGAAGTTTTCATAGACAAAAACGCGGCTGATGTTTACGGCCAGCAGTTACCAGCTCCACTGAACAGTCTATGTAAAAAACGAGACGTAATCTATCGTGCGTCCTTTTCTCCCGTACATGGCTTGATGATAGTGAAGAAAAAGTCACAAGATATATTGTCGCCTTTATACGAGACTTGCTATACTTAGGGTATTCGTGTGCTGCCATGGACGATAAACTCTTGAAAAGTTGATTAATTGAATGAAATAATGATATGACTTCGGTGTCTCAGGTATTATTATCAAGCCGTCGTACTATACAGACCGGGCATTATTAATATCACGCGATTATAAAATTTGGAGATTGAAATAGCGTGGGTTGTTTTTATTAAGATGAAGAATGTTATTATTAAGAGAATTGTAGATGTGGAGTAATTTATGTAACTACAAATTATATTTCAATACCTGAGCGACCGAGCTTCGCTTAACGTTTTTTGTGTGTTTTTGTTTAAAATTTGATCGTTAGATCCAAGGTACACAGAATATACATCTCGGTCGGAGAAATGTTTTTTCAAATAAGTAAAAAGTTTCAGTAAAATATCTTTGATGTGTGTGGTTTCAATATCAGTATATGTACATTTATTTTAAAAATAGAAAAATATAAGGTATAATCGGTTCCCCGCTATTTTTTTATTGTTTTTCTGTCCGCCATAATGAGTAAATCTAACGAGAAAATTCGATACGCTTCGAAGTTTTATTACAAAAAAAATATAATCATATTTTGATTATATTTTTTTTTCTATTTCCAATCAAAAATAAATAAAAACATGTAAACAAGACAAGACATTTATTATTAAATCTATAAATTTAAACTCTACAGACTACGAAACCCGGATTAATTCGCAATAACGTGACGCTGTCTATATGGTGGGATTGGAAGGGTTCATTATGAGCTTGTACCGCCGGGAAAAACAATGGATTCGGATCTCTACTGCCAATAGAGACTCGTACAAGAAATAGAGAAAAACGGCCGGAATGGATCAACAGAAATGATGTGGTTTTTCATTATGATAATGCCAGGCCACACATATCTTTAACCACTCAGCAAATATTGGTTAAGCAGTGTTAATGCATCCATCACATAGCCCTGTCCTTGCACCCTCAGATCTTCACCTATTTCGGCCTCTTCAAAATTCTTTAGGCATTGTCAGATTACCTACTATGACCATCGTGTAGATCAGACGTATGACGGCGTGTACGCATCAGAAGGGCTATGAATGTGAAAGAAGCGATAGACGGGGGTAAGGACCGAGTCATGTGCCGCTCGGTCCCCTTGCCTACCCCGCAAGGGATTTGGTGTAACGTATGTAATATACTACAAGTCATTCTACGTGTATACATTGATTGAGCAGGCAATTAAGCAGCTATACCACTTGTATACTAAAGTGTGGTATTCGTCTTCAGTGACCCTAAGATTAGTTCATAGCGATTATAACCAATAAGCCGTTGATCCAACTAGCTAATAAGAGTTGGACGTTTACTTTATCCCCCGAACGTAGCGATGAATTGAGTTACTACGTAATATCAGCCTCATCGGCTCTCCATAGGTTAATTCCTTCATGACCTAAAGGGACATTAACTACAAAATATTTATTTCAGGTAACATGATTCACTTATTATTACAGTGTTCGGAGTTACCAGGTAAGCATAAGCTACTTATGTTTGACAAACTCCAGTGTTCCGTATTATCTAAATAGGTTATGTTAAAGAATATTAAGAAGAATACATATATATATATTATGTGTGTTCAATATAAATATACGTAGGTAAAAAGCTCTAGAAATCCAAACCTGTACCATGTAAACAAATTTTATTGCTGTGAGTTGCCAATCAACATCTATCAATTTATAAACGCATAACAAAAACAAGGCAGCTCTAACGGAGATGATATTTCTAATTGTAGAATTTCTGTTAGCTTTCATAATGATTAATCGTCCGAATTATTTGTACCGTTGGCGCGCTATCGATCTCAGTAGCGTCTCCAGTATTCCGCTCCACAATGGTGGAGCTATTTAGATCATCGTGATAAGCTCTGGACTGTGTCAACACAACTGCTACAAACGGCGTACACTACGCCGTTAATTTACGGCTCTATTAAACTATCTAGCTCAAAGTCTGTGCAATGTCCGGTGCCAGTGTATGTAATGGGTCCTTCTGAATTAGTTCGCGTCTTTTGTTATCGAGTAAGAATCGACATTTTTTTTTACTATTATAATGCAAGGAGTGTTGTTTGCTCATTGTCAGTGTTGCTAACACAATAACTATGCTTCCTAGGGACTATATGTAAGGTGTAACAAATATACACAAGGTGTAAAAACTTTACAAAATTTTCAGAGGTAATGTATATAGTGGGACACGTTACGAAAAACCTATTACGAATACACTACAAATACTTTTTTCTAATTAAATATTTTTAAGAGAGGTAGGACGCATCAAAGTAGGCCGTCTGGGGAAGTACTTCCACCTCACAAAAAACTGCAGCCGAATAGCAACTCCGTGGAGGGTTGTTGTGTTTCTGCGAAGTATTGAGGTAACCAGTAAGCTCCTAAGCCTCCTGTTATGTTAGTAGCAGAGGTGACATCCCGCGAGTGATACTTAATGTTGTCTGCGTTCATAGGCTACAGTTACCGCTTTACATTTGTTGAATAAACAAATGTCGGTAAAGGTCAATATTCCGTAACCAACTTCAACGTTAGCTGAACGTCAGTTGCCCTATGTCCATTGACCTTTCGTGACACATTTATTGTTGTATGTCTTTCGCTATTACTCCAGTCAAGAGTCGTGTTAATTTTGATACAGCTTATATACTACAATCTATAATATCTTCATACCAAGTCCCTTGTGGAAACGGTAGAGAGAACTGGGGACTTTATCAAGCGATCCTGACACAAATCGTGTTTTAGAATCGGCAACGCATGAGTGGTGTTCCTAATGTCCATAGGCTACCATTGTTGTTATGTTTTGCATATTGTTATTATTTTCTATGGTTCTAGAGATAATTTATCCTATATAAAAAAACATTATACGTTTCTTGAAAGTACAGCTATCAGTATTTCAAAAAAATATTACAAGAAATTCGATCCGACTACGATTTAATTATAAGGTACAGATTAGGTTTAGTTTTTCATTGACCTATAGGAATACAAAATATTAACGCCATATTTTTTTATACAACGTAGAGACACGAATAAGTAAACAACTCACCTGATGGAAAGTGGATCTGTAATGAACGCTAACAATATAATGAGTACCGCTGGCGCTTTAGCACCAACGTTTACATAGTCACTCTTCAAGAACTTACTGGTTCACTAGTACAAAAAGTATTCAATCTACAATCTTGACTGAATTTTATTACATACGTGGGACATTCAGAAAGTTTTGCGAAAATATAAAAAAGTGTTCTATAGGTAAACATTTTTTTACTCTTCACCAGCCTCTATAGAAAGTTTCATGCGTTCGAACCAGTTTTCGAAACACTTTTTCCAGTCCGCCGCAGACACCTCGTTTACAGCCTGCTCGAACGCTAACAGCGCATCTTCCGGTCTAGCACCGTGTGACTTCTTTTTATTCCTGAAAATAAAAAATCAGCTTAAAGGAATACATTTTCGTCGCCGGAAGATGCGCTGTCAGCTGTAAGGAGGGTGACCCAAGAGTTTGACCGGCGTGCTGTCCAGGAAGTCCCTCGTTTTGAGGGCTGTGTGCGCGGGCGCGTCGTCGCGGTGGAGCAGTAGCCCGCGAAGCCCTGTGTTTGGTTGATTGTTGCTCAAAACAGAAAAAACTTCTAGGGAACAACCCTCTAGGGAGTTGTTATTTGGCTGTGGTTTTCTGTGAAGTGAAGGTACTTCCCCAGATGGGCTACTTTGATGCAACCTGCCTCTCTAGAAATGTTTCATCATCATTTCATTGTTGAAGTTTTAATATCTATTATCTCAAAAGTTGAGAGAGGAGAAACGAATTTTAAACGTTAAGGAATAACTAAATGTTAATGATCTTAATCAATATCGCCTATCTCAAGTTTTAAATGTTCGTTTGTTTTTAGTTACAGATTCTTACCGACGATTTACATCAATATAACACTTGAACTTTATACAGGACAATATTTTAAAATTAATATCTAACTTACGTACATAAAACGCAGCCACAATGTATAAACATTTATGATTCCTCTAACCCTGCCCTCTGTAAACACATACAAAATGGCGCGTGCCACGCCGGCAACAATGAATGATTGCTGACATAATCTTTTTGTCAGGCCACCAACGTTTTCAACGGCCCACGATATCGTACATGAATGACAATAAACTCGCCTGTGTGATATGAATTACTTACTGCTAGTTTTGTAGTCATAACAAACGCTATAACTGTTGTCTCCCATTACGCAGTCTTAAGGTGGATATAATAGGCATTTAATATCAAATATTTCTTAGTAATCACTGTCTCGTTCTAGCTTTATTTTCTGTTTCATGTAGCAGCCAACACAACATTTAATTAATCTATTCAATGAAACGGTACGTTTTTAGTGTTCCCGGTTCAAATATTATAAACTGAATACTATGACCTATTTTAATATGACTTGTTTTAGAACCTAATGTGTGAATATGGAAACATAATTCGAATGAATAGGCGTAGTTCGGAGGGTGCTACAACGTAATCCAAATAAACTCCAGGCATTTGTTTCTTTTGATCGAATTGAGATATTAAATTCAAACATTTTCGTTATAGGCGACGGGAACGTGGGCGGTGTGAACGGGCACAGGATGTGGACCGGGAAGTAATTGAGGAATCCAAACATTGCTGCGTGTGAGTGAGGTAACGAGTAAGCTCTTAACAAACGTTAATGTATTGCAAAATTTAATGTATTGCAAGCGTACATAGGCTACGGTAACCGCTTTACATCAGGTGGTCCGTATGATTATATGCTTCGCCACGTTATATAAAAAATAATTGCTAGACTGTCGCATTGTTTTGAGATACAATTTCTCTTTGATTTAACAAAGTCATTGTAGCATATACATTAGTAGGATATGGTGTTATTAAGGACGGCATTCGCTAACGTAGCCATTTACTATTATTTAGCTATAGTTTGTAAAGTTGAGATATGTCTGTATAGGATCATTTAGAATTATGTTATATGTGAGATATGTTTGTATAGAATCATTTAGAATTATGTTATATGTAAGATATATTTGTATAGAGACATGTAGAATTATACAATAGAAACGATTTAAGACCACGTGCAAATATGTCGGTGAGTCATTTCCTGCCCGGCCAAATCGCGCGCTACGAGCGGCCCGTGATCTGGCGCGGGCTAGTAACTGACTCGGCTATGACCGATCCCACTTAAGCGCGCGCGGACCGCAGTCGGCGCGCTTCAACGTCGGGGTCGGTACCTTGTATTATAGAAAAATAAGTTCTTACGTGAAATATAGAATCAATCATAATCTGGTACCGAGGATTTTATTTATACCCCGACGCTCATCGAAACCACCCAACAAGCACTCGGCTCATCAAAACGTACAGTCCACTTCGAAGAGCTACAGTTTCTTGGTCCATTCGGAGCCGGATCGGGAAAGAAGAGTTCCAGCGCATCACACCAACCAGGAGGACAATAGGAAGACTGCCAACTGAAGAGGCGAAATCCTGCTCCTGTAGTCGCCGGTGCCTGTTGGGATAAGAAAAACGAAGAAAGAACGTGCCATCGAACACCGGGACCGCAGCCAAAGAGGGCTGCACTTCAGCGCCGGTTCCTGTTGTTCGAGATTACGCGGGTGGACCGCGGGCCTGGTGGGGGAAACCCTACGGTGACAACTGAAACCATACAGGTCAACGCCGTATCAAGGCGGTGCAGCTGAACGAGCACAGCTGCCGGTATAGCCTTTTTCGAGGTTGCCGAAAATCGCTCGACCTGCGCCTGTACGGAGGTGATACGGTGTGAGGGCCGGACTGTAGGCACAGCTGACTGCTGCCAGACAATTCCCACTGGCAGTTTAGCACCTCACTACTGTACACTTCCCTCTACAGGGGGTTCCTACCTTCCGATCCTGCTACGACATCCATCCTCACTCGGGCTCCCCACGGTAGTGTGCCTGAGTGGGTCTGATAGGGACTGATAGGGAGTGGTAGGGACTGTTAGGAACCGGAAGAATGCCGATCACAAGAAGCCAGAAGGAAGAACATGGGAGGACGGAAGAAGAGCCGAAGAGGATTGTCTACGACTCGCCAGCTTCACCGTCAGGCCAGAATATGCCTGCGACCGACCGATTGACCGCGATACCACACGCCGGAGACCGTCACAATCCCGGGGATAGGGAACCGCGTACAACCGACGACGAAACTCAGTGCAACGTAGAACCGCCGCGTGTCAGAGACCGCGCCGAATCCGTACGTTCCACCACGTCTACTGCAGCGCGTATTCGTCAAGCGGAACTTCAAGCTGAAGAAAAACTCGTAGAGATTAAACGGCGAGAATTACGGCTAGAGGCGGAACTAATCAGGAAGAGATTAGCGCTCGACATAGCCACGATTAGAGAAGAAACCGACAGAGAAAGCCTGCCCGCCGAAGACATACGAGAAAGGGTAGATGAGTGGATAAGAAAACATCAAATTAGTCAAGAACTACCATCCACAACCGAGCTCATAAGAAGCCGCGATCCTCCAAAGCTACCAGGTGCGCCACGGGGGGAGCGAGACGGCAATATGGGCGAGAGAGACAGACGCGACAAGGAACAACAACGGTTTGCACATCCGAGACAACGAAGATTAGATGAACGATCGTTAGACGGAGACAGGGACCGACGGAGAGCACCCTCACCACGGAATAAGAGAGATGCTGAGCCCGCCGACCCAGACTACAGACCGTTGAGAGATTTAACGCCGCAACACGAAAAGGTAGCTGAGATAGCGGGAGCGCTCCAAGGAATGGCGAGGCCCGTGCCACGACAGGCGCAAGATCTACCTACGTTCAGCGGCGAAGCAAATGAATGGTTACCCTTCAAGGCAGCCAAGAGAGAATCAACGAAGATGTTTCGCATCACGCCGGCAGAAAACTTGGCTCGACTGCGCATATGCCTCACGGGAGAGGCAAAGGAGACCGTGTCCGCGTTACTATACACCGCCACGGACCCGATGAAAATTATGGGAACGCTCGAGCAAGTATATGGACGACCGGAAGCGATTATCGATCGAACGTTGGAAGGCATCAAGAACTTACCAGGACCCGGCAAGACAGCCTATGAATTGAACACGTTCGCCACGAAGCTGCAAAACATCGTACAAGTGCTTGAAAACTTAGACGATAGAGGATATTTGAATAATCCCATGCTGATAAAAGAAGTTATAAGGAAATTAGGAGAACATCTCAAGTCTAAATGGTGCGACTTCGCCGAAGAAAGCGATCATTACGCCGAGCCACCTATCGTTATGATGTCGAAATTCCTGATGCAACAAGCAAACCGAGCCATACGACACGCCTATGAAAAAGTAGAGCCGAGGGAATTCACGGCAAAGCGCACGGAAGGGCCCTCCGCCAGACGCGGGACGCCCAGGCGAGCCGCCGCCACCGTGCTGAACACATCGAAAGAAGCCGCGAAATCCAACGAGCACACCGAGAAAGGCAAGAATCAATGCTTGTGTTGCGGAGAAAGCCATAAGATAGCGACATGTGACAAATTTAAAGCGCTAGCACTGGAACAACGATGGGAATGGATTAAAGGAACCGGTATTTGTTTCAAGTGTCTAAGCGGGAAACATAGACGAAATGAGTGTAAAGAAAAGCCGTGTGGGGTGCACGGATGCGAGTACGCACATCACGCTCTACTACACAAAGACAGACACTCAGAGACAGTGGCCAACATGAGACAAGATATAGCCGCGCCGCGAATACTGCTTAAAGTCTGCCCAGTTGTAGTACGAGGACCGAAGAAGTCTGTGCGCGTGTACGCCCTGCTAGACTGCTTCGACACTTACACTAATCGACGAAGACTTAGCGAGCGAAATTGGAGCGGAAGGCCCACCGAGCGATTTGTGTATCAACAGCATAAGCGCTAGACAATGCCTACCTGATAGCAAACAGGTTTCACTGCAACTGATAGCGAATAAAGGGAGACACGTAGTCAAAGCAAGGACGATGAAAAATCTCTCGCTCGGCGGACAGAGGGTCGACCGCCAATGTTTAAATTACACGCACCTACGCGGAATCAAGCCGAGGGACGTATGCTATGACAATGCTAAGCCTCGACTGCTGATAGGAACGGATAACTGGCATCTAATAGTGACGCGCAAGCTACTGACAGGCAAACGGAACGAACCCGCAGCATCGCTCAGCCGGCTGGGATGGACGATTCACGGATGCGTCCCACGCACTACGATACAAGACGACAGAATCCTACACATCGCGGCCGTAGATAGACGAGACTCGACACACGAGACGGACGAGTTATACGACGCGGTGAGAAAGCATTTCGAGATCGACTCACTAGGTATCACGACAAAAGAGCGACTCAGTGCAGCGGACGAACAAGCCGTGAACCTCTTCAACAGCTCCACGCAACTAGTGAACGGACGATACGAAATAAGATTACCGTGGAAGGAAAGCGGCAGGACGATGCCACCGAGCTACGAAAACGCATTAAAAAGATTGCGTGTAATAGAGAGAAAGAATGGACCGTTCACCCGAATTCAAGGAAAAATATACAACCCAGATCGAAAATATGCTCACGAAGGGGTACGCCACAATAGCCACCGGAGATGAACGACTTCACCCACGACAGTGGTACCTACCGCACTTTGCGGTAACGAATCCAAATAAACCCGGGAAAATACGAGTCGTTCACGACGCGGCCGCAAAAGTCAACGGAGTCTGCTTGAACGATACGCTGCTTGAAGGACCCGACTTATTGCAAAACCTACCGGGGTTGTTATGCAGATTCCGCGAACGAAGCGTAGCCGTCACCGCAGACATTAGAGAGATGTTTTTACAGATTAAAGTCTGCCCAGAGGATCAACCGGCTCAGATGTTTTTGTGGAGAGGCGATGATAGAAAAGGACCGCCAACGCAATACAAGATGACCTCATTAATATTCGGAGCTAAAAGTTCACCGTCTTTAGCGCACAGCGTACGGAACTTGAACGCGAGAAACCACGCCGCGGAATACCCACACGCGCTCGTTGCAATCACACGAGATCACTACATGGACGATTGGGTAGGGAGTTACGACAGTATAGACGAAGCGAAAGTCGCAGTCGAACAAGTGACGCGCGTGCATGCACAAGCAGGATTTCAATTGGCGGGATGGAACGCAAGCGACCCGCGTATATTAGAAAATATTCCGAGTAGGGAACGCGCTACTTCCACGTTAACGTCACTCGGTACTACGGAGGAGCAATACGGACGCACGTTAGGCCTAATATGGGACGCTAGCACCGACGAGCTAGCGTTCAATACGAATTTGGCACGCGTACCCGACGACGTAAAAGAAATGCGCCGCGCGCCTACCAAGCGGGAGATGTTAAGTACGGTGATGTCGATTTTCGACCCGTTAGGATTACTTAGTTACTTTACCATAACCGCGAAAATATTACTACAAAACGTGTAGCGTCTAAAAATAGATTGGGACGATAAATTACCCGAGAGGGAATGTGACGATTTTCGCGAGTGGTTGAACGGTCTAAAGGTGATAAAGGAACTACGCCTACCCCGTCTGTATCACCCGACGGGGGGAGTGGCAAGCTGGCAACTTCACGTATTCTGCGACGCGAGCGCCGATGCGTACGCAGCAGCAGTCTATTGGAGAGCAATAAGCCAGGATGGCACGGTGCGAGTGAGCCTCGCTATGGCAAAGGCAAGAGTAACGCCTATGAAGACTCAGAGCATTCCGCGACTGGAACTACAAGCGGTGTTGATCGGAGCTAGGCTGGCAAAAATGGTCATCAAGGAACACGAGCGACAACCGGTACAAGTGACATACTGGTCGGACTCACAAACGGTGTTACACTGGATACATGAGGATAAAGTGCGTCACACACCGTATGTGGCCCACAGGGTTACGGAGATAAAGGAATTAACCGAACCGACACAATGGAGATGGGTCCCGACGGACCTAAATGTTGCAGACGAAGCAACCCGAGCCAACAATGATAATAAGAAAGGCAGCGACAGATGGTTCAGTGGTCCTGAATTTTTGCGAGATGAAGAGGAAAATTGGCCACAGTCGGATGAGCGTAGCACGGAGAGTGAGAGTGCCGAAGTGCACACGATAAGGCCGAGGGAGCGTAGTGTACTAAGTATCGAGCGCTTTTCTCAATACGAGCGCTTGGTACGAGTTATTGCGAATGTCCTACTCTTTCCCCGTCGATGCCGCAGCCGTGCTACTACGCAGAATCTGGCACTTATAGAAGAGGCCGAACGCGCACTTATACACATCGCACAACGAGAGAGCTTTTCGGACGACATTGCACGTATACAAGAAGGCCGACCTATAGGGAGAGACAGCAGGCTACGAAAGCTGGATCCCTACATCGACGAGAACGGCACACTAAGAGCTAAAGGCCGAATCGCAGCAAGTACAGTCACTACTATCGACCCTAACCCGATAGTACTGGACGGTCGACACCATTTCACCCGTCTGTTAATCGACCGAGAACATCGGCGCGCACACCACTCGTACAATGAGCGCGTTGTTAACGACATAAGACAACGGTTCTGGGTACTAAACCTGAGGCCGACTGTACGACTAGTAGCAAGCAAATGTGCGACGTGCAAGATAAGGAAAGCCACGCCAGTGACGCCCGTCCTAGGAGACCTACCGAAAGCACGCATGCAACCTTTCACGCGTCCATTTTCATATTGCGGACTTGATTTCTTCGGTCCGATGATAGTGAAAATAGGACGGCGGCGCGAGAAGAGGTGGGGGGCTCTATTTACGTGCCTGACGACAAGAGCTATCCACATAGAACTCGTGGCGGGATTATCGACGGACTCGGCAATTATGAGCCTACGACGAATGGCGGCTCGACGAGGATGGCCGCGGGTTATGTACACCGACAACGCTACAAATTTTAAAGGAGCCGACCACGAACTCAGAACAGCTGCAATTGAATGGGAACCGGCCCTCAAAGAAGCCGCGCTTACGAATAGAATGGACTGGAGGTATATTTCGCCCGGAGCTCCGCACCAAGGAGGAGCGTGGGAAAGACTTATTCGCTCGGTCAAGACCGCTCTGAGGACGACGCTACACGAAAAGGCACCTAAGGAAGAGGTATTATCAACGCTGCTCACTGAGGCCGAGTTCACGATAAACGCACGACCGCTAACACATGTAGCAGTTAGCGAAACAGACACAGAGGCGTTGACACCTAACCACTTCTTACTAGGAGGCCCGATAGCACTACCAACCACCGGCCCATGTGAAGAGGCAGACAGAAAGACGTGGCGCGTAGCACAAGCCTTAGCTGACGAATTTTGGAGGAGATGGGTCAAGGAATATCTCCCGACATTGATACCACGAGGAGGGACTACGGATAAGCCAAATCCACTAATGACGGAGGGCAGTCTAGCAGTAGTCGTCGACCCTAACCTACCGAGGAACATGTGGCCGCGGGGTATAATCACTAAGACATACCCCGGCCGAGACGGCTTAATAAGAAATGTGGACTTACAAACTAGAGCGGGCACGTTCAAGCGTCCTGTGACACGGCTCGCCGTCCTCCCAGTTGACCCATGATAAGAGGGCTCGGAGTGTGAATCCTACGCCGGGGGGAGACTATTAAGGACGGCATTCGCTAACGTAGCCATTTACTATTATTTAGCTATAGTTTGTAAAGTTGAGATATGTTTGTATAGGATCATTTAGAATTATGTTATATGTGAGATATGTTTGTATAGAATCATTTAGAATTATGTTATATGTAAGATATATTTGTATAGAGACATGTAGAATTATACAATAGAAACGATTTAAGACCACGTGCAAATATGTCGGTGAGTCATTTCCTGCCCGGCCAAATCGCGCGCTACGAGCGGCCCGTGATCTGGCGCGGGCTAGTAACTGACTCGGCTATGACCGATCCCACTTAAGCGCGCGCGGACCGCAGTCGGCGCGCTTCAACGTCGGGGTCGGTACCTTGTATTATAGAAAAATAAGTTCTTACGTGAAATATAGAATCAATCATAATCTGGTACCGAGGATTTTATTTATACCCCGACGCTCATCGAAACCACCCAACAAGCACTCGGCTCATCAAAACGTACAGTCCACTTCGAAGAGCTACAGGTGTGAAAAATTAAATTGTCTTATATCTGATATGTTATTGACTCAGTTGGATGAATACACATTTGGTTTTCTAAAACATTGACTAATAAATTCTATGTGCCATTACCATACGCTAAAAATGTTTAAATATCCATGGCATGAAATCAAATCATAAATTTGTCAATGCATAAATCACGGGATTTCGCTCTATCTACTTCCGTACAGGTATCAAATGAAGGCTATTTATTCACTTGCGTAGAATAACTAGGCAAAAAATGAAACCCGATTTATTTAACTAATAAATACATTGCGACAAAATTCACAATTTTATGAACTTAATAAATGAAGGAAACTTCTGAGGAAGAAATACTTCGAATAAATCTATGTCAAACACTTAAACTTCCCAAAAAAAAATTTTTTTTATACAACTAGATTGGCTAACAAGCGTACGCCTTAGATGGTAAGCGGTCACCGCAGCCTATTGACGCTCGCAACACCACGGGGATGTTACTCGCGCGCTGTCAATCTTGTGACCTAAGGCTGTTTCGTCATAGTACCCAGTAATTTCTCTGCCATATCTCACCCTTCAAACCGGTACACAACTATATAAATATAGCTGCTTGGCGGTAGAAATAGGTGAGACAAAGGTACCCACGCAGACTTTTGTAAAAAGTGTCCATCTGATAAATGGTAAAAATAATGGTAAATGTAAATATGAGTGTCACTGTAACAAAACTGTTGAACATTATAAAATTTTAAACATATTTGTTCGCCATTTACAAGTGCACTACGAAACACTCAATGCACCAGAGTCGCCTCGCTCTTGACAACTATATTAAAGATGGCCGTTAATAGATAGTTAATCGATACCGTTGCGATTTGATTCTAATCCTGTATCCGGTAGTTCGTAAGCAATTATAAGAAAACTCATAAAATAACAGTTTATAGATTCATAAAATTACAACCGACTTTGAGGTATTCTAGTAGGCTACCGTAGTTGATTCCCACGTAAATTTTAAAGATAATTTTATCCCCCTAATGTATAGACGATTTACGATTTATGTGTTCACATATATCGTAAATCGTCTGAATCGAATCACACCCGTCCAAAGGTGCAGTACTCCGAGTGCAAAAGGGTCTTATCACCCTTTTCGAAGAACAACATGACCAGGCTCCTGCTCCACGCTTCCGGTGTTTCACCGGAATGTATGACGGAATTGAATAGCCTCTAAAGGACTACAAGTATCAGCTTTCCGCCCTCTTTCAGAAGCTCCGCCGTAATTCCGTCCTCACACGGTGCTTTGCGTTTTAAGCTGTTTGAGAGCCATACGAATCTCGTACAAGCTGATGTCCGGGATATCTTCGGTATAGTGTCGGGTCAGTTTAGCTATATATACGATACCGATTTATCGTCCAATAAATATTATTTTCTGATGTTCAAGCTACGAAAGCAGGTAACAGCGAGGAGTAATAATACGAATAGTGATAACTCAGTGGATAAAGAAACGACTTATTATCCGACGATCCCTGGTTTAAATCCTGGTGTGAGCATGTACCATTAATTACGTGTTTTCGGATTTACGTATATATTTGTAATTATCACTTACTCGACTCAGGGATGGAAATCATCGTGAGGAAACCCGCACGTCCAAGAAATTATATTCCGTAAGAAATGCGATCTAACCTAAAAAAATCTGGTTATACCTCTGGCTTAGGTAGCAGACCCTACCAATACTAATTGATTAGGAAACGGGATGACGCTAGGAAGAAGAGGTAAGGATTGTTACATAATGGATAAAAAATCTTGCAAGAGTAGTTAATTATTCTGATGCCCAATGTAAAAGTTTTGATGTGTAAGAGATTCACTATTATCTTCAGAGTCAAAGTTCATGTCACCTGCTCGTGGCGTGTCCTGTTAATATAAGAGGTTCTATCGGAAAAGAGGTACTAATAGTAGTAATATAGAGCACAATATAGCGGTATTACTGGCGATACACAATAGTGGAGGTTACTGGTGAAGAACATCACCCAAGTCCGCTATATAACAAATTCCTACAGGATTTTTACATCCTGCGAGTAAGTGAGTTTACCTTAGAGCTCCTGAGCAATTGCTGCATTAGCAGCACGGGTGGCAGCACGCGTGTGGTACTTTTTGTATTGCAAGCATTCATAAATTATGGTAATCAGTTCAGGTTCAGTGGGCGACATGTTTGTTTACTTCCCGATCTTGTACAAAAAAAAAGAGTGTCGTATTAAATTTGATACAAATTTTTGCAATTTCTTTTTCTAAATAAATTCGATTCTTTTATTTACAATCATCATCAGGTCGTTAATCCTGGTTGCGAACTACACTTTCGCTTCGGAGCCCGGGGCCCACTAGAACCCTATAAGTACACCGCAAACAAGCATATTACAATATTAATACTAAGTATATTATTATAATTCATTAGATTATTCATTTATTTTTATTATTAATAAATCCTTCACATTGAACAACTTCTCTGAACATAATTTCTGATATTGTACAATCGTTAGAACATCAAAGCAAAGAAATCAAATCTTTCCTTAGACTTAAGAGACCAATTTGAAACACTATGTGTAAACTTTGCTTATAATAGTTTGTATATAAACACAAAAATTACACGCCAAACTTAATGATCAAACAGAATAGTGGATTAAACATATTAATATATTCATACATACAGTAATTACTAGGTAAATAATGCTAATCTTGTTATCTCCTTTAACCAAAGGGGCATTAAAGGAACGCCAGTCTCTAATAAGTTCAAACACAATATTTACCTTGGCTTTTCAAAAATGCCAAAAACCATCTTTGAAGGCTCAGATTATCTACTACACACATAGATCATATAGCTTATTTACCAAATTGATTGTGGCGGGGAACATAAAAGACGAAACCTCGCTACCGATCATTACGCCAGTTGACCTGACCTCCGTTCATAACTACCGCCATTCATAAATTAGTAGTCAGCTGTTAGATTCCCGTGCTGGGAAATCCTTTCAAAAAACTCCGCATAAGATATTAGACCAAATTATTATTAAAAAGCTATATTGTTACAGACAGTAAATAGCCTGACTCTACAAAGTTGATCAAGTATTAACTTATGGGAAACAATGTAACCATTTTTCATCTTGAGCTTCGACAGATGTGCTTCTCCTGAAAGCTGAGAAAAGACATTTGTTTTGAAGTTGAATATTGTACACTATTCTCAATCTGCTATAGCAATAAATGTATTTCCAGGCAAAGTACCTAGTGGCATTTGGCGCCAAATTAAGCGACGCTTGTGTTATACGTAGGTCACACTATAAGTTTTGCGTAACTTAAAAAAACAACATGTTATAACCAAAATATTATGTTTATTGCTTTTCAAAATACTCTCCTTTACATTTTAAACATTTTTTCATGCGATCGAACCATTTTTTAAAACAGGAGGACCACAGATCTGAAGCCATGTTTTCTACGTGCTGATTGAACGCTATCACTGCCTCTTCGGAGTTGGTAAAAGTGAAACCTCTCATCAAATCTTTGATTTTGGGGAAAATACAGAAATCACAGGGTGCTAGGTCGGGGCTATGCACAGGATGGGTAACGAGTTGTACTTTTTCGGAAGTTAAAAATGATTTTGTTTTGTTGGCCGTGTGTGAAGAAGGGTTGTCATGATGTAGGAGAACGCGGCTTTTTGGTCGTCTTTCGCGAACTTTTTCTAACACGCTGGGTAAACAAATGGTAGAATACCACTCGGCATTAACACTCTTTTGATCTTCATGTGGAATTGTGCAGATGGGACCCGTAGCTGAGAAAAAAAACGCGATCATTTTTTTACCAACGTTTCTCGCCTGCCTCACTTTTGTTGGCCTGTTCTCATTTTCAAACACCCATTCACAAAATTGCTCTTTTTTTCGGGTTCAAAACAATAAATCCACGTTTCGTCTCCTGTGACAATGTCATAAACAGCATTAGAATGTCCGTGGTCGTACTTCAGTAGCATCTGTGAGCACCATTCCACGCGAGCCCGCTTCTGCTCCGCTGTCAGTTCATGAGGGATCCAACGACAACAAAGTTTCCGAACTTTCAATTCTTCGTGTAAAATTTTCTGAATTTGGCTCATATCAATCCCCAATAGTTCTCCAATTGTCGCATAGGTAATCCGCGGGTTTTCTTCAATTAGCCGCTTAACAGTAGCCACATTATTTACGTTGACGGCAGTTGAAGGCCGCCCTTCACGAAATTCGTCATGTAAAGAAACTCGACCTCTCTCAAATTCATCAAACTTTTAAAATCATAATCATCAAAATCATAAAAAATCATCGATCTAAAATCTTTTCGACTCAATTCCATTTTCGTTGCGTACGTAGAACTTTGATGTGTGATAAAAAACAATTGACAAATGATTTCCCGCCAATTGTTTTTTTTTTATTACTAAGTAGGTTGCAACGTTTCAAAAAATATAACATTCGAAATTCAAATAGTTCCGATTAGCTAGAAGTGCAAAACTTTTAGTGTGCCCCTAGTAAGTGCTGGAAAACAAACATTTTAAAATAATACACATAGAACACCTAGATCAATACATACATGATCATGCACTGATTGTCTTATGCGGGAATAGAGTCCGCCATTGTGAGTAGACTACTGAATTTAATTATTGAAAGCAAATCATAAAATCATATTCTGCCGTAGCTCTTACATGCTAGAATCTCGTCAATTCGTTGCAAAAACCTGAACCCTAGATACTCGTATATTCATTGGATTTTTTTTATATATATTTTATATATTATCTTTGGTTTATTGACTATTATTATTTTAGTTTCAGTAGAGACATAAATGTCATTTGTGTACATCAACAGACTAAGAATTTTAAATACTACCTTAATACCAAAATTTCAACTGTTACGCAAAACATTGCAACTGTGATTTAAAGACACAAATTTTACTTAAAGCTTCAACGAATATTTTTTTTGTACAACGTTTGAAAGTATACGACCCGTCTAATGTAAAATAGTGAACGTAGTATTATACTACGCCAACCCTAAATTCATCCCACTGCAGGGATATGGATATACTTCCTTCTACCGATGGGGTTTAGGGTCCACCACGCAGCTCAATAACGGATTGGCGGAGGTCAGTGGCTTCAAGCTGCCCGAAGGCCACTGATTAGCCTAACAACTGTCATCTATCGACAACAGCCGGGATCGACGGCTTAACTTGCCCTCCAATCACGGAGAAGCTCGAGATAGGTAAACCCATCCATAGATAGACTGCGGTCGACGTTCCTTAAACTGCGTGTCCGGTTAGGATGACAAGTGCAATGACGCCATCGAGCTCTCAACGTAGTCTATGAATGCTCGCAATACAGGAATTATCGCTCGCGCGTTGCCACCTCCTGCTGCTAACAACTTCTCAGTAGCTTACTGGTTGAGCTCACTCGCACTCATGTACATAATAACCCTCCAGGGAGTCGTTATTTGGCTGCTATTTTCTGTGATGTGCAGGTGCTTCCCCAGTCAGACTAGATTACTGAGATTTTGAATTAAAACGAGTCTCATTCCAAACGAGATTACCAGTTTACAGCATTCGCAGCGAAGTGCATATAGTCCACCTGATGTACAGTAGCTACCGTAGTTTATGAACGCTCACAATATAAAAAGTATCGCCCACACGTTGACATCCCTGCTGCAAAAAGAGCAACTTCACAGAAGCTTGCACTTAACATTGGAATGTAACAACTCTGCAGAGAAATGTGATCTGGCTGTGGTTTTCTGTGAAGTAGACGTACTTCCCCAGTCGGCCTATTGTGATGTTACCTGCCTCTGTAAAATAAGCTAGATTACTAACATTTTCTAATTATAACCAGTCTCCAGATATTCTACAAAAGCATGTTGCGGGGGATACCGCAAGATTACGAACAATGCGAGTAATTTACAGCGATTGAGAATGAAAAAAGCATCCGCAGCGAAGCGCAAAGCTCAACTTATTTATAAAACATGAAGCGATGCTGGCTCGTTTGTTTGGTTATCGTATTCGCTTTAATTACGGTACGCGAACACGGAGAATTTTATCTCTAAACAGTTTTGTTCCGCCGCCGCTGTGCCCCACAATAATCTTGATTCAGAGTTAGCATGTCTTACATGTACAAAATAATATGCGCTTAAATGTACTGTACTTCTGATCATTTGTTTGTGTACCACACCAAGGATTCGATTCCTAAATACGACAAATAATTGCGGGATCAGAAACATTCAAGCACATTCAAGCAGATTATTTAGTATTGACCTGATTTGTGTGCTCCAGTCACCTATTAGTTCACGCGAACTAACGCCGCCCGGCACCCACCCTCTATCGTCAGTAGATGCAACATGCCGTTGCTGCGATGGCTGCGCCGGTAGTCTCTGTCTCGGCTGCTGCGGTCGTCCGCCATCTGGAACGGAAAGCACATGCACCCGCCACCGTTGCTGCCATAACTGCCCTGGTCGTCGCTGCGACACGTGTGTCGCCTCTCCACGAGGCATCCTCAGGCGCTTTAGTTGTAAGTCGTTAGAATGACATGCTATAACGACGACTTATAGCTGATCGCATGAACTAATTGGTAGCGGAAGCAGACAAAGCAGGTTAGAACAAATTGCATGTAAATTAGTCTTTCGCAAAATAACGCCTGAATCTATTAACTAAATATTTGCATGAACATGACTGTTTGTCTTCGTTGAGGAATTTTAACAGAGGTAGAGGGTGTTGTTAAGAGGTAGGGCACATCAAAGCTGCCTGACTGGGGAAGTACCTCAACTTCGCAATAAACCGCAGCTAAAATACAATTCCCTGGAGGGTTGATATCCTGCGAGTGAGTGACGTTGCTAATAAGCACCTAATATGTTATTAATGCAGCAGAGGTGGTATCGCGATAGTTTATAAATTGCAAGCGTGTGTAGGCTTCACATCAGGTGGGGCACGTGCTTGTTTGTCTGCATATAAAAAAAAGATAATATGAGTACGCTGCTCTCTATTACAAGCTTTTTTCAATGACAGTACAAATTAATTAATAACGCACTGTTTCTTAACATTTCTGTAGTGCCTATTAAATATTCTCATTATAATTTTAATTATAATGAGAATATTTACTGTGTGTACTTAATGTCCTGCACAAATCTAAAATGTATTCATGTATCACTATATATAGTGATACAAGAATACATTTTAGATTTATATATCATATATGTATATATATATATAACTTCAAACCATAACCGAGCGCCACATGATTCGATCCTGCCACGCCTCACTCGCTTCTATAACATTCATTGCTCTTCTCATGAAAAGTTTTACAAAACATAAAATTATCTTAACTTGCAGAAAAATCGTTACTGATAGGTAATTTAAAATTACTATGGAAATATAGGTAGGTATAGAAGTAACCAACAGAGCGCGCTATTTTTTGTCCGCAAATGACTGTACTCTGTAGACACGCAATACGTAATTATTGTTCCAGTTCTAAGTACAATACAGGCATATTTTTGTACTAACTCAGTGATTCTTCACCTTTCAGTGATGATAAAATTTCTGCCTTACCATGTACCACTAACTGGTTGGGGGTAATGTATAGTAAATATAAATGAATAAAGTTTTGTGCTATATATCCAACACATAAAAATCCATTTCAACGGTATTTTAATTATTTTTATGAAAATTTTGCGTTAGAAATATAAGTATATTATTTTAATGCTATTTTGTTAATTTGTAAAGAATATACTCTTTACAAACTTCTGAATCCTTGGTTCAGTGCTAGTCAAAGCCATACGCATGTCGGCACAGGCATCCAAACAACTTCGGTGCTTGGATGCCTGTGACGTTTTTAATTATTAGAAGCACGGAGAACTTCTGGTCGCATAGATATGACAAAGAAAACCCCTTTTGGCTCCATAAATCTTCAAGATTAATTCCATTAATTAATACTAGCAGACGCCCTGTGGTTTCACTCGCGTCAATTCCCTTGCCTGTTTTAATGGTTTTCACGGACCATTCTTCCAGAGAACACCAGTGGTCCCTGAACCACCGGTTGAGAACCATTGTACTAAATTTTTAGACAGACATAAGTTAATTTACGGTTTTATTATATGTGTAATCTTGTTGCTTGAGATATTAGTAAAAGATTGTTTTAATGATGTAATTTTTTCGGTACGAAATGTACGAAAACTGTTATATTTTTGTACAAACTCGGGAAGCAGACAACCATACGGCCCACCTGATGTAAAGTGATTACCGTAACCTCTGAACACTTGCAGTACAGGAAATACCGCTTATGCGTTGCCACCCTGTTAACATAGCAACTCCTTAGGACCTTACTGGTAACCGTATTCACTCGCAGGATCACAAAATCCCTCCAGCGAGTTTTTGTTTGGCTACTTGCGATTTTCTGTGTGTGGTGGAGGTACTATCGCAGTCGGACTTATTAGATGCTCTCCTCTCTAAATACACATAAATGCGTGTCCTGTCTGTCTTAGGATTAAAGTAATATTGCTTACCACGCTAACTCAAATGTTTTTTTTTAATGTTCACATTTAAAAGTACAGTCACCTGCCGATTGTGAGCAGCTGTATGCAGTTTACTGTTCTTCGAAACATATTAAACTATTCGCATATCTAACCAACAATACTCTATACGTAGTCTCTACCTTCCGGAGGCTGATTATTAGATCCACTGTGAGCCTGCTCCCGGTAGGCACGACACAAAAGTGTTGGCGACTGACTATGTAGGTTTTAGTATAAACGCGGTCTTACATTTCAAAATAATTAATTCAAATCCAACTATATGCATATATATGCAATGCGAAAACAGAAATGAAATTAAGCTCTTTATTTTAGTTGAAATGAAATTCGACTTTAACGACATTTACTCTAACCTACTAAAGGCGGATTTCCAGTGAAAGCTTCGTTAACATTCAACATAATGACGCGCACAAAATTTTGGAGCGCTACACACTTTTTCAGGGTGCATAACAGTCACTTATTTTTAAAAATACTATGAGCAAATGCAACTGGCCAAATGAAAAAACCCAGTCAGTTTTTACTTTAGCTCAAGAAGCGATTCATTGTATGAAATTAAACCAGCCAAGTGGGAGTCCAACTCACGCTGAAGAGTTTCTTAGTCATTAATGTTATATAGTACATAATATATAACTTTTATGGAACTTTTTAACAGAAATCTATTCCTGCATTACTTAGTAGGAATGACGTAGTTTAGTTTACTTGTAGTAGTAGTGCATCCAAATGAACTGCTCTATTATACTGGCAATGGGCAGTAAATACAAATATATAATGTAATACAAAGATGTTTTAGCATTACCGATTGCATACAATTTATATGAAGCTCTACTAGTGAATTGATAAAACCTCCGTGACAGGGTTTCTATTAAATCAATCCTAATGTAAAGCGCAAGAGTTTGTTTATTTGTTTACACTAATCTCTAAAACTACCCGTCGGATTTGAAAAATGCTTTTACATGTCGTAGATTTCTTGAGGAACTAAGGAATTCAATATCACGATACAGCTCTTAGAAGTCGAAGAAAAGAAAGAAAGTGAGAAATAGCGATTCCCAAAGAATATCGGTAAACGCGCTAATGAAGTCGCGGACTGCAGTTAGCTAGTTATATTTACAAACGTTGAATCATTAAGACCGGTTTCAAAGGTATCAAAATTAAGATGTTTAGTGTTTAGAGGGGAAACGGAATGCGTAACTCCAACAAAAAGTTATTTTAATGCAACAATATTTACTAACCGCTACAGTACACAAAAATGCCAATAAGGTAGCCCTCGTTAGTGTAGAGAAGCTTTTCAACGATACGGCCACGACAGGGTGTACTAATAAAAAATGCTCTTTAAGTGAGGCATCGAGCATGTACTTGGCGTTTTTTATATTTTTTATTTGTAAAGTTCGTTAGCTTCATAAACATTTGTAAACATACGAAATTTTATGGTTATAACGTATACACATATGAAAAGACATACTACGAGTACAAGAATTCCTTATTCACTAAGGATCTCTACAAAGTGCTAGATTCAGCGATAACGACCGCAATGGAAATAATCACTGACTTCCAAAAAATAACAGTTGGGAGTTTCAAGGCCTAATTCCACAAAATGCTATAAATCTCTGCCATACCAAAAAAATACTACGTCGAACTCAGAAAACGCTGACATTTCGGACGACAAAGATGTGGTTTTAATGTTTCAGATTTAGTACTGATATGAAGTAAAATATATTCTGAGCAAAGGATTTTTATGTGGCAATAATACGAGTAGCATACAATTTGTCTGACGGTAAGTGATTTCCTTAAATATAGACTCTTGCCAGGATCACTCGCGCATTGGCAACGTTTATCTCTAGGTACATGCCCTTTTTCAAGAGCCTCTGCAGGTGATGTGAAAAGAGATATCATTCCACAAGTTCATAATTCGTGTAAAAGCAATTTTTACAGTTACAAACTTGAAAAATTTTCTATGATCTACCAAAAAACTTTTAATTGTAAAGTTACCTATCCATTGACGCTATTGAGCGAGGAAATGGAGCGTAGTAACGGACTGTGTGTGATTGACATGGAGCAAGTTGCAGAGCGGAGAATGTAGAGCTAGTCCGACCTGCACCCTCCTCACTCGCATGCGGTGGCATCTCGTGATAATTTTAACGTGAATACGTCTCAAAATTTGCTTCCATATTGGGAGACAATTCAGAAAACAGATTATAACAAAATGAAAGGATATATTTTGGTATTGTACTCGTAGCTACATAGCTAATGTTTACATCCAGAATTTAATTGCCCCACTTGATAGCTAAAAATTCAAGAATTCGTTACGTTATGTGAGAACTATGATGTATCACGCGCGGCGTCGAAGATTTTGAAATCATTTAGCTGCATCATATAATTTCCTTCTAATGCGACTTACTGCCTTTTAATATATTACTATACCGTGTATACGACACAGCCATACATTACTTTTTTTGTGCTGTTTCTCAGCTCCGCTTATCCACTTCGCTGTTAATCCAGTATGCAAATCCATCTCTACTGAAGCAGAGTAGAGAGAACTTCACAATCTATTGGTTAATATCGACACAGCTCCGCTCCTCTCCTCTCCCCTCCCCGTCAATGGACAGATATCTTAACGTTTAAAATTTGCATAAATATTTTTCAACAGATATAAAACCAACCTTGTTAATATTAATAACATAGCTTAGTCAAAAATCGTGTATAATAATTTTCGTAATGTAGAGTTTTTGCGTGTGTAATATTTATGCCAAGAGCACTTAAATCAAGACCGACTTAAAGCTATTTAGAATCTTTTATCCGTCACTACCGACTATAGAGGAACGAAGACTCTACAGAGAGTCGTAAAAGCCCAGAGACTATCAACTTTTAAATCAAGGTTGCCATCTACGATAAAAGCGTTGCTTTTCAGGGGTCGCCTCAGATGTAATAACTCATCTTGTGAAAGGACAGGACGTGTATATGTGCCAAACATGTAAGTCAGTACGTATACTGCATAATATGTTATGAGAATAAATAGAGCTCCCTACATCTTTTTATTCAAAGAAACATAGACAAATTTGAACTCATTGATTTTATTATATGTGTACATATGTAATGTGACCGTAATTTACTAGTATGTAGGTAAAAATGTATGTAGTTTCTATGAGCACATTAAAGCAGTTCGACTAGGAAAGTACCTCCACCTTACAGAAAACCGCAGTGAAATGAGAACTCCCTCGAGGGTTTGTTATGTTCCTGCGAGTGAGTGTTCGTGTATAAAGCAGCCAAAAGCATTACAACACTGTATTTGCAACGATATTAGTAATGCACTGCTTGTCGTCCAACTATTATAGGCTACGGTAACCGAACATTGTTATAAAAATACGTGCACTGTGCCGTAATTGTAAACGTCGGCTCAACTCTTTCGACCGCCATTGTTTCCCAACTGGTTGCCGTAAGAGGATTTCCTACCTATTGTCGTCCATTGACAAAGTGATACTACATTTTGTGTTTGACATAACAGTGAACATAACATTTTTGATACTTGTGTCAAGTTTTAGTACCGCGCGGCGCGATGTATAATCTCGTGTTGATAATCCCGTGGAATTACTGCGGGAGCCCGCATTTGCTGAATTAGATTTCCTAGTGTCACGCTGTACTGCCTTCATTTTACGTACTACATTGTAAAATGAGATATTTGTATCTCATTTCGTACTTACGTGAAAAGGGTGCCGTGAACAAAGTAATCTGGTAGAAGGAAAACTCTCAAATGACGGATTATAAATCGACGTCATAAATATTATGTCGATGATAGTTAGTCGATGTGGATAGTTTAAACCATGTTTCAATCTAGTAAACCAACTTAGGTCCATGTTAATTTGTTAAAGATTTGTAGACTAATTAAATAAAATTTTCATTGCTGGATTTTTCCCGTTTTTCTTTTTCTAATGATTCATTCATTTATTTATAAAAAAAATATTGTATGTTCTTCTGAGATGATACCATGTAATTACGGTACAGAGTTGATGATAGATTTGAATTTTTTATTTCGTAACAATATGTATGTATATCTTCACGCCGGGTCCCTTGCGGGGTAGGCAGAGAGAACCGAGCGCCATAAGACGCGGTCCTTACATACTTCACTAACATATATACGTAACAATAACTTAGAAAATAAAAACTTATAAAAAAATGTGCTCTAATCTTTACAGCTGTAAAATTCAATGAAGTCGCTTCTGTGAAAAATTTTCATGCATAAAATTTTAACGTCTACGACACAGCTAAATTTTTCATCAAACTAATGGATGAGTCCAACGCGTTAATATTATTTGTAATTTTTATTTAGTACGGATATTTTAAAGATATTGAACATCATTTGTACTACCAAAATATAACAACATGACTCTTGTAATGTGTGTGTGTGTGTGTCGATTTGGTGGAGGATCGTCGCCTCTCTTCATTATCTTCTATGTTAGGATTTTCCTTCATGCTTCATGGAATATAGTGTTAAGTGTAATGCGAATTTAGTCGGTCGAACGAGAGGGACACGCCCGTGGGTCTTCATCCTCTCTACTCTTACTCTACTCTTTTTGTCATGATGATTCTCCAGCGTACCTTCTTCTCAAATGCGCCGTCACAATTTATAGTGATTCCTTGTATTGTACTTATTGACAATGTCCAGGCATAAATTCGGCAAAAACTCACTAAGCATCTTTAATTACAATACAATAAGCAAATTGAGCATAGGTTTAATGTTACAGTTATGGACACTATACCATACGCTATTTATACACATTCCAAGTAATTTATTACACATTATGATACACAAACGCGTTGAAAGGTTTTATCTCTACAAGAGATCTCTTCCAGCCAACACAGATGGTTACAAAAATCGTATTTAGTTGGTAAAATAGCACTATAAATAATAAAAACAATACCAACACTACATTCCCTATTTACAATTTGATTCATACAATATTAAAATTATTATTTATTTTTTTATAAAACCTCAACCTAAATTATCTCTAAAAACGTCTTCACGCATTTCTTGAAGAATCCCAATTGATATTATACATATATATACCACCCATATATAATATGTACTCTGTATGAGAAAGTACTATCTTTTAATTTTTAGCCATCGTGACAAACAGACCATCCTTATTTACGGCGGCAGTTTATTCCTGAGTAGCGCTGTATTTCGTGTGCTATATGAAATTGTTTATCGTCTAGAAGTGACACAGGCATGTGATCTGGTACAATATGGTAACAGAGAGAAGCGTGATCTAAGGTGTTGGAAAAAGAGTTAAGGGTTTGAAATAGTTTTTAATAAAAAAAAATACAACGATACATACATTTGAATAAGAATATGGCGCCACTTCAATTGAGAATAAAATTCGGACACATAATAAAATTTCAGAGACCTAAAGCGTACAGGATAGCCAAATACCAAATTTAGTGAAATGAATAATATATACGTTGTACCGTTCGTATTTCTGTACATTGCCATCTTGTGGCTATATCTGGCAATGTCCAATTACGATTTCTAGCGAATTTCTCGAACGTTATCACTCTCTCTACAAAAACTAAAATTCAATAATTAGTAAAAATTGAGCGCTCAAATAAATGCCAAGGAGCTGGTGCGTAGCACTTGATTGCATATAAAAAATGTATATAAATATTACGCTGTACCTTTTATAACGAATTATTTTTCCGAACGATTAATACAATGATTATCAAAATAGGTTCAGAATCACCTATCGATAAAGAAGAACTAAAAGAGAAATCTAAAGTAATAAATATTATAAAGAGAAAGGATTTGATTTTTTGCATCTTTATTTATAATGGATGATTCCAAAATATAACTAACCGATTGTAAAAATACTACGAGTATCAGATATAGAAAGCTACATTATTGGGGAGTAACATGGACTATATTTTATTTTCTAAATATTAGAGATCCCTGCGAATATTGCAATAATGTACCCAAGGTATCAAAAATTTGGCTGGAAAGATTCGGAGTGTGCTCTGAAAACTATCGATGATACTCGTACATAAGAAAATGTAGTACATGTTAATGTATTCATCATTAAGCATAAAAATAACAAAAACTGTTTTCGATCAAATTAATCAAACAATGAACCATAAGATGATGACATTTGTACATGATATTAATCATTTTTACTTATGATACTAGTTGGAACTAAATTTAAACAACTCGGTGGTGTAGTTATTAGTATGCTATGTACTTTGACACCAACGCTCATGAGTACGATTCCCACACATCTCAATAATTTACGTGTATGAACATTGAACTTGTCTGTCCGCCTTGATCTGTGTGTTTTTAAGAGATGTAGGGCGCCGCAAAGCAACCGTTCTGCGGAAGTACTTCCACCTCACAGAAAACTCCAGCCAAATATCAACTTTCTCGAAGGTCGTTGTGCTCCTGCGAGTGAGTGAGGTCACCAGTAAACTCCTAAGGAGTTCCTGTGTTAACCACAGACGTGGCATCGCGCAAGCAATAATTAATGTACCTACTGCAACTGCAGGCTACGGTAACCGCGTTTAACGTATTATTAAATGCCCTCGGACGTCGTATAGATAGTTTCATAATCAGGAATTATTATGTACATATAAATTTATCTTCAAATTATTCGAATGGGATTAATTGTATTAGTAATTTGTTATATTAATTATATAATCCATTATTTAAAACTTTATACGCTTTATAAAAAAAATAAGAAATTGTTGTTATGTTCAAACAAAGTACTAATTTATTTTTCTATTTGTTTACCTCGGTGTCGCTAGTATAACATACAGTAATCCCCCATTTTTTAAATACACTACGTCACCTAAGGAGGTAATGTCGTTGATGATGAAGAAGATTCTTCTTAGCATTATCCCGTTACCAAATTCATTAGAATTGCCGGGGTCTGCTACCAAAGCCTCAGGATTTGGCGGAGATACTGATTTTAACATGGAGCGGCTGTGGTCGGACCTCCACAACCCATACATCAGACAAATTACAAATATATACATAAATCGAGAAACACGAATTTAGTGGTACATATCAGGATTGAAACCGGCGACCAATTTGTTAGGCCGATTATTTATGCACTAGACTGTCACTGTTCTATGAAGGCACATTATTATTTATATTTTTACTATTAGATACATATTTTAACAAATTTTCATATGTAGTAGCCTGCTGTATGCTGTAAGATGCTGTAATGTTGTAAATACAATATATTGCGGAAGCCTTTTAACATTAATTCCGAGTACACAACATGTTTAGCTAAAGCTAACTTTGTTTCGGTTAATATTGTTTTGTAACATTGTTGTATCGTACAATGTCCATTTCTTATGGCAATAGTCTTATTCCGTTCTCAGCATTTCCTTATTGGTCTGCAGAGTAGTAGAAACCTCTTTGGCAATGAGTCACATTAACAGGTAAAACTACACACAGATACATGATATGAATCTTATATTTATATACCTTGAAATAAATTTACCAACGAACTTCGTGGTGTCGATTTAGCGTTGTCGGTGAGCGACCAACTTCGTGGTGTGGATTTAGCGTTGTCGGCGAGCGACCAACTTCGTGGTGTGGATTTAGCGTTGTCGGCGAGCGACCTACTTCGTGGTGTGGATTTAGCGTTGTCGGCGAGCGACCAAGTTCGTGGTGTTGATTTAGCGTTGTCGGCGAGCGACCAACTTCGTGGTGTGGATTTAGCGTTGTCGGCGAGCGACCAACTTCGTGGTGTCGATTTAGCGTTGTCGGCGAGCGACCAACTTCGTGGTGTGGATTTAGCGTTGTCGGCGAGCGACCAACTTCGTGGTGTCGATTTAGCGTTGTCGGCGAGCGACCAACTTCGTGGTGTCGATTTAGCGTTGTCGGCGAGCGACCAACTTCATGGTGTGGATTTAGCGTTGGCGGCGAGCGACCTACTTCGTGGTGTGGATTTAGCGTTGTCGGCGAGCGACCAACTTCGTGGTGTTGATTTAGCGTTGAAGGCGAGCGACCAACTTCGTGGTGTGGATTTAGCGTTGTCGGCGAGCGACCAACTTCGTGATGTCGATTTAGCGTTGTCGCCGAGCGACCAACTTCGTGGTGTGGATTTAGCGTTGTCGGCGAGCGACCAACTTCGTGGTGTGGATTTAGCGTTGTCGGCGAGCGACCAACTTCGTGGTGTCGATTTAGCGTTGTCGGCGAGCGACCAACATCGTGGTGTGGATTTTGCGTTGTCGGCGAGCGACCAACTTCGTGGTGTGGATTTAGCGTTGTCGGCGAGCGACCAACTTCGTGGTGTCGATTTAGCGTTGTCGGCGACCAACTTCGTGGTGTATATTTTGTGTGTGTGTGTGTGTGCACACCTTCATCTAAAATCGCACCGCGCATCGTATAAACTGCCTCTCATCATCGATCTTTCTCTATAATCATTATTCATCTTAGTAAAAGTATATTGATAAGCTCGGTCGCGCAGTGGCGAAACGCTCTGTTACGTTACTTTGTCACCAACGCTCGTGAGTTCGATTCCCATACAGGGCAAACATTTGTGTGCATGAGCATGTCTGTTTGGTTTGGTCTGGGTGATTTTAAAAGAGATAAGGCACATCAAAGCAGCCCATCTGGGGAAGTACCTCCACCTCACAGTAAACCGCAACCAAATAATAACTCCCTGGAGGGTTGGTCCTGCGTGTGAGTGAGGTCACCAGTAAGCTTCTAAGGAGTTGATGTGCTAGCGGCACAGGTGGCATCGCGCAAGTGATACTTAATGTATTGCGAGCGCTCATAGGCTACAGTAACCGCTTTCCATAAAGTGGGCCATATGCTTATATGCCTCCCGACGTTGTATAAAAATAAGAAAATATCACTATCTTCCCTTACATCTTGAAACTTGCAAAAGGTCAAGAATATCGTATATACACTATGTATGAACACTACATTGTTGCATTTTAAATGAATGGTCACACTTAAAGTCTCCTTGTCCACAGAACGACACTTCAAGCTAGACTATTTGACCTTTACCGTCCATATGGTGCACGCAATAAGAGCAAAAATGGCGCTGCAAGTATCCAACATGACTTGTTGCAGTGTACTGGTACATATTTGTCTTCGGGATTCCTCTTATGCCGATTCCACAGAATATTTCTTTTATTAATATATAACATTAATCAACGCTTATCTCCACTTATTCAGTTAACGTCATTAGTACATCTTCAGGTATATCAATGGCTAGGTAATTAAAATTACTGGGTGGGAGGAGATCCCACGTCAACTGCGCAACAATAATGTTAGACATCCCTATGTTGCAATTGAATATTATGAAATGTATTTTTAGAGTTTACGAAGTTAGAAAAGATAGAAACACAACTTTTGCGCAACGCTCGCTGCGCAAAATTTGTGACGCATCGTTTGAAACTTTGTACAATTGTAAACTCTGAAAATACAACGCGTAATGCTTGTAGGCCGCGTTTCCAACGATGATGATAGAGACAGAGTTTGTCTGAGAGAGTGTGTCGTTGTTCAAATAAGAAGAGGCTTGCTCAGTTGATTTGGATATGTAGAAAGAAGGCATGTAAAAAAGAAAGAATCACGAAACAAATATACAATGCGAAAGTAAAATGATATAGGAAAATAGCCTAGGAAAGCTGATCTTACCTACCGTGAGCAACAAATAGATCGTGTTTTATCAGAAGGTGATCTTAGGAGCCTTAGAAACCGGCGAGTGTTCACGAGAAGATAGCTGTAAATATTAAAGGAGCTAAGGTGTGTAAGGACCGAGTCATGTGGTGGTCGATTGTTTCTGCCTACACCGCAAGGGATTTGACGTGAAATTATACATAGAACGATACTTATCATTTATATACACTTACAACATTAGTAGTGTCCCTCGTAGTTTTTTTAAACAACGTCGGAAGGCAACTTCTTTAGAGGTACGGCACATCCAAGCAGCCCGTTTGAGGACGTACCTCCACCTCACAGAAAAACCGCGGCCAAATAATAATTTCCTAGAGGGTTGTTGTGTCACTGCGTGTGAGTAACGTCGTGGTAAGCTCATAGCGTTACTAGCCACTGCTGTGTCTATATGGAAGTTGACTGAATGCGTACTTGCGTATGCGTGTGTTAATTTGTAAGAGCGAAAAAACAATCAAATTTCAAACTATTACGTATACAAAATAATGGTTCATAGTACACTACAATTATTTAATCAAATAACAATGAAAAATACATTCTGCTTAGTAACATTCCTAACCGCCAATATCTTTTGAATGAGCCTCATCAATCGACTTATGTTGTTGTAGTTGTTATTGTAGTCTATATCCTACTGTATTGGTATTATAATAAGGAGTATTCTCCTCAATGGTCGAAATTCGACGCTCGTCAATAGCCACTCAACAAAAAGAAAGATAATCGGTTGACAAACAGAAGCAAAATGTACTGAAGTCTTTTGTCTCTGCCTATTTATATATAGATACTGGTATTACACTTGTCATCAGAGACAACAGCCCCGCCATTAGAGTGTACGTGACCAAGTAAATGGACAAAAACATTATTTCCCGAGCTCTTCTACGTCGAACCCGGGGAAAATGCAAGATTAAAACAAGACTGCGCTCTATATAAACGTACAAAAACAATCATAGTATCCAGGTGCGTTATTTATTATTTGCGAAAGATCGACTTTTTAAAGTCAGATTGCATAAGGTACGTATTTAGGTACACGGAAGCGTGCCTATTTTACTTTTTATGGGTATATTTTAAATAAAAAAATACAACCACGGCCGGGCAGTAGCTTCATCTTTATCTGACAATGTCACTTCTCCGTATCTTATTTTAGTGTACCTGGAAATAAAATATCTTAGCAATCGGTTGCGCTAAGCCATTGTGCTAACTTATAGATGGTAGTAACATTACATTTTATACGTAAATCCATCTATACCTTTACGCCAAGTCCCTTGCGGGATAAGCAAAGAAAAGCCCCACGCGAAAGAGGTATATAATGACCGCGTCATGTTGCATTTTTGGTTCTAAATATATATATGTAGATGCACATGCAAGTGCAAGTGTTCACAGTCTACAGTCCTTATGCTTGTATGCTTCCCGACGTTGCATAAAAAAAATATGGTACCGTTTAGTACTAGTCTGGGTCAGACAAAGAAGGAACCATCTGTATTTATTTGTTACTAGTAGTAATAAGGGTGGTTTGCTATTCTATTTTGAGAAACATGGTATCCCATACATAAATAGAGTGAAGCGTGGCTGACATGTGTATTGTTGTCCAAATGGATGAACAAAAATATCAGCCAAAATGTTATGCCAATGGAGATACGAGTACACCATTACGTGTGTGTTTTCGATAATTTACCACGTTCGGTTTCTCTAATAATTCTAGAGTAGCGAGTGGTCAATTCTGGTGTATAACTCTAACTTCGTGTTTTCGATTTATGTACTTACAGTTATCACTCGCTCGGCTGTGAAAGAAATCTTCGTGAGGAAACCCGGACATCCAAGAAATTATATTTCGAAATATGTGTGACCTAGTCTAAGAAATGTCTGGTTTTCCCTGTGAGTTGTGGAGGTCTGGCATCGTCTGTCTGATGTAGCTCCATATCAATCTACAGTAGATTATATTTGCTGTTAAAATCTAATTGTAATTCTTCGGTAGTGTGCATGTATTTGTTTAGTTGGGCTACTTCAATACACCCTACTTTCCTTTTACCAGAACCTCCATTTGCTGTTGAGGTCGACTTTAAAATGACAGCGAGTCTGGTGCACGTAAAAATTTGGTAATCGGCAGAATGGTAAGCGGAAATATGTCCATATCGCGATAACTTCTTCTTCGCGTTATCCCGTTTCCTAATTCATTAGGTTTGGCGGGGTCCGCTACTTAAGCCTAAGGCTTTGGCGAAGATACTGATTCTTAAATGGAGAGACTGCCGTCAGACCTCACCAACCCAGAGGGAAAACCAGAGAAAATCTTGGGTAAGGTCACACGTCTTTCGAAATATAATTTCTTGAACGCGTGGATTTTCTCACAATGGTTTCCTTCACCGCCGAGGAAATGATAAATATGTACATAAATTCGAATACACGAATTTAGTGGCACATGTCCTTACCAGGATTCGAACCGGGGACCAGTATGTTCCTTATCCACTGGGCTATCAGGCTATCACTGCTCTGTCTATATCGTAATTCGTAACGTACTCTTGTTATTTGTTGTAGCCAAATAATACATACATAACATTGTTTTAGCAAAATATCGATAATTTGATCAGAATATATAACTCTACTGTCTCATGTTCGCCTGTGGCAAGACCATGCCTCCCGATAAAAACAACTTCCAATAAAAATAAAGTCAGATATTATTTTTATAGTTCCGTACCGCAATCGATACAACAACGAAACCCTATAAGATCACTTCATTGCCACTCCGGCTCTCTGTTCTCTGCCTGTCATCACTTTTTCACATTGTTTTTCTCAGGAACGCGTTCAGGTATAAAGATAAAAATATTAATTGTCTGCGGTTCCTTGAAACTGTCAAAAAGTCCACCTTCTAATTTAACGGAAACTAAAAATACGTCCATTTTGCCATATGTTTCAATACATCGCAAGTAAATTAAAATCTATAAGTTCCCATTGAGTTAAAATCATGAAACTTGGCAATACGGAAGGTCTTATAGCAGAAGTAAGGTAAAAAGCCTAGAAAGCGATAATATGCAAAAACTAAGCGATAATATTAAAAAAATTCATACTTTTGTCGTTTGCCGTCGGAGCATCGATTGCTAGACGTTACCCGTATACTTATGGGAGATATTTTTTTCAACTGCAAAGGTAAATTTGATTTCTATTGAAAAAAAATATACGTCGCATACAACTTATATTGGTACAGAACTCTGTGCGCGAGCCCCGACTCGCATCTGAATGATTTTCATTAATATCCAAATGGATGAACAAAAACATCAGCAAAAACATCAGCAAATATAGAAATCTTAGAGTAACGTATCTAATTATTGGCACTTTAAAAGAAGCAATCTTGAAATAATCAGAATTATTGAATGTCAAATGGAATATAATACGATTAAAAATATTTATAATGCATGTGGATAAGTCTTGAATTTTTTATCAATGCGTTATTTTCAGTCTACATACTATACAGTTAATACAAAATTGGCACATTCTATCCAAATATTGGCACATTATATCTTATTACTTGCCTATAAATGTTTGAATGCCAATAATCGGGTAGGTGCCAACGTTTGGATGGATTACAGTATCACCTATAAGTACTATTAGTCATTTTAAGTATACCTGAAGTGCGGTCGCCCGTAAGGTGTTCCTAATGTTTTGTCTCATTTGTTAAGCCGTAGACTTAAGAAATTGAATGCCAGAAATCTTAAACAAAGCTCTTTGACTCTCTTTGTAATGTGTTCAGCTTCACGGAGATTCACCGAAATTGTACCTACATAATATAAATTTAATATACCGACTTACTTGATGCTCGGGGGATTTGTCCTAATGAGGTTTATTCTAAGGAGCGAGTACATCCGTGAAGTAACTAGTTTCAAATAAAAAATGTTATAGTGAATAGAAAAACAAGTAGTAATGTTTCTATGTTTCTTACTACTTCTTATTTATCTATAACTTCATGCTAAGTCTCTTATGAGGTTGGCAGAGAAAACCGAGCGCCACTCCTCTTATATATTATGCTAGCTTCTTTTAAGCTAAATTCGTAGTTCTATACCAGAGGGAGACTTTGTACAAAAGACACCTGCATAGGTGCCTCTGTCTCACCTATTTCTACCGCCGAGCTGCTATATTTATATAGCTGTGTTCGGGTTTGAAGGGTGAGATATGGCAGAGAAATTACTGGGTACTGAGACTAAACATTCCGCTACCTAAACCTAAAGATTTGGCGGAGGTACTGATTTTTACATGGAGCGACTGCTGTCAGACCTCCGCAACCCAGAGGGAAAACTAGATCATTCTTAAGTAAGGTAACCTACGAGCAATTAATATTTACAAATATGTACCTAAATCCGAAAACGCACGTCCAAGACCTAAAAAACGTCTTTCTTTCTGGGTTGCAGGAGTCTGACAGCAGTCACTCCACGATATAATCAGTATCTTCACCAAATCTTCAGGCTTAGGTAGCGGACCCCGCCAACCCTATTGGATTAGGAAACGAGATAACGCTAAGAAGAAGGTAGGTATTTATCAGAGTATTCCTAAAGGTTCTGTTCATATAAACTTTCAAACTTTTTGTGCTCTGTTAGCTCAGTAACATATTTATAGATGAGCGCACAATTAAGCTCATGTAATGTTAAATCACATAGTGTCCTAATTTATATATTTACCCACAACCCTAACCAATAGGAACTTGAAATTTTGAATGTAAGTACGCATTCATTCATTAAAAAGAATATCGAAAAATCATCTAGTCGCGGGGTGATACCTATGTTGGACGACAATCTACAAGGTGATCCCGTCTTTTTTAAGTTAATTGACATTTTTTTAGTTTATAAACAAGTTAGTAACATAAAGAGATTAATAACAAATAAAAAACACGTGTATGAGAATATTTGGAAAATAGACGCCCATAGTGTTTTAATTGAAGGCAGAAATATCAAAGAATTTGCTACTCCGTATGGTTCATCACTCATGCGAGGGATCTTAACTAGTTGGTTTAACATAGGTACCCAGTCGCTCAAGTAATTTCAATATTAACATGAACTGAATGTACCTATATGAAGTCGGTTATATGATGCATTGTTGCTAATATTATGGTCTGATTTCTTTTTAACCACCGCCACCGTATTCCTGCAACCTATACTCCTAGTAAGAGAGCATTTTACATTGCAGGGCTTACAAGTCCTAGCAGGCGGGCAGGCTCAAAGCTTCGTCATCTCTTACATGAATTGCACTCTAGGACCTCCCTCGCTATCTGCCTCATATAATCGCCGTACTTGGCAGATAAGGTTGGTTCCCTAATAGGTACATCAGCCTATTACCTAAAAGTTTTTAACAAAAGCGCTGCATTCTATAATCAGGATAGGATGACGAATTCATTGTTGACCAGATCGTCCAGAATCGGCTGTATAAGCCTTTACCACCTTATGTCTATCGACCTTACGCTCATTTGAACCGTATCTTTAGTCGATATGCATGGTATTTGTTTAAAGACTGCC
Source organism: Pyralis farinalis (assembly GCA_947507595.1). Lineage (NCBI taxonomy): Eukaryota > Metazoa > Arthropoda > Insecta > Lepidoptera > Pyralidae > Pyralis > Pyralis farinalis. The sequence continues at coordinate 11,274,295 of OX382273.1, forward strand.
AACCCATAAGTACATCTTGGCTTCCTACAAAAGACCTACAATTAATTTACTTGTTTGATATTTATTGGTTCCTCTCTCCTTTCTGAGATGGTAATGAACATAAAAAGTATCTCGAGGTTTGTTGTGTTCCTGTGAGTGAATGAGGTTAAGTTTATAATAAGGTTCTGAGGAGTTAGTGTATTAGTAGCGGGGGAGACAATGCACTATTAGATATGGTCCCTCTGAAATGATGAAAAAAAAAACTTTGAACAAGGATATAAGTTTTGTGTTTTCTTTTATCTCGGTGCAAACTGACTAATTAGAGCATAATCAACGCCATGTCTCAGATCGACTGCTGACCAAGCATCTCTTGGCGTGCCCTTATGCCAAGAAATATAATTTCCGATGATGCATAGTTTTCAGGAGCATCTGATCACTTACCTGCTAATTCACAAGAGCACGTAACTAATTATATTTAACGAGACTTTTAAAAATAAAACAACTAGTCATGTTTACAAAAAACAGAAGGTCATATTGTAACAATGTGTCGTATATTTGTCACAGTGCTCGCTTCAAAACTAATTGGCAAAATGCGTGACTCCCAACTTAATTTTACTGCTTCTAAAAATAAAGCCAAGTACCTAAAGTTAGTCTTTTAGTTCACTATGGTCGCAGATTGCCAAATGATAAGCAATTATGGTATTCTTTTGACGCTTGTAAAACAGAGGCCTCGCGTTTGTCAGACTTTACAACCACTTATAAAAATCACAATAAATCCTTATATCTAATCTATCTATTCACGCCGGGTTCTATGCGGGATAGCCAGAAAATTCTTATAAATCTCGCTCGATTTTGTAACATTCATAGCTGGTTTCATTCACGCTCGTCGGTTCCTAGGAACTAATCAATAGACCGCTTGACTGCGCTTGAAAGCCCCGCGCTGACATAAATGTTATTATAAAGTGTTTAATTTAAAAACGTTAAGATATTAACGTTACGAACCCACTGACTAATGGGAGAATATTTTAACCAATAAAACGATAACTGACGCGATGTACTCGTGGGTTCTATGTAGATTATTTTCTTAACGTTCCCAGGGCTCTTGCCTGACATCGCATAAATCCTTCACACTTACTGAAAAAATCTCAACAGTCAGCACAACTTGAGAATACATACAATATCCGATTCTTATGCGTTTATTTTTATTTCAGCGTGCAAGGTTGAATTTTCTGTTGGGAGTAGGCAAAAACAGGAGGACGTGATCGTGCGGATATTTAACTAGATCTACAAATTGAATCTATACTATTTCGCTGAATGATTTATCTGTCGTCCACGCAACCCATATTCCTACCGGATACTGGACTCTGTCCGACCAAAGGGATTTAGAGGATACTACGCCACGCTGCCAAATTGCGAATTGCCTGAGGCCAGGGTTTTCAGTGTTCCGACCAAAATCGGACAATGATATATGAGGCTATATGAGGATAGGTTGATTACTCTAACTCCTTAAGCTCCAAACGGTTCGTTAATATTAATATTGAGTAAGTACTCTGCTATTAACGTTAAATGACAGTCGAGTAAGACTTTTAAAATGCTGTCCTCGACCACTCCACGGTTGAAGGAAATCTCAATTCCAATCTTAACGAGATTTTATAAAAGAGAATTCACAAAAGGATAGTTTTCAATTCGATGTCATTTTTGAGTTCCGTACATACGGAATACTAAGATTCTGTCTGTCCATCCATCTGTTACTTTATCTTTTGAAACGTAATAAATAGGTAGATAACTCATTTTTTTACAGTAAATAGTTATGATCGCTATAACAAATAAAAGTAGACTTAACCATTCCGGCGAAACATGTATACGCCTTTTGGCGGTCTGTAACATTAAAACTTAGCTAAAAACGTGCTCAGGCCTGAAACTTATACCCCATACCGTCTCCGTGGCAGTCGCGAATATAAATTTAAAAAAAATTATAAGGTCGTCCCCATACAACTAACACCTTTTTTGTCGATTTTTCTACACGATGGCACGGAGCCCTTTGTGTTTCAGGCCGACACGCATTTGGACCGTTATTTTTCTACGTATGTAAGTTTATTATTTATTTTTATGTAAGACAGCATATCTTCGCTAATTTTGTAAATCGATTAAAAAAATATCTTTTTATTTCGAACCCTGCCTGGTACCTAGCTCTACATTTATTCTACATGGAATATACTCTAGACTAATTTTATATACTAGCTGACTACCCCGCGACTTCGTCCGCACACGTTCCGATATCCCGTGGGAACAGTTTTTTCCACTTTCCTTTTTCCTTGGGGGTAAGTGTCGTATCACTATGTTGCCTATATAGACTTCCTTAAGGATTGGGCTATCAAATGCAAAAAAAAAAATTCTAATACTACTGGTATTTCCGGAGATTAACGCGTTTAAACAAACAAACCCTTCCGCTTTCAAGTATACTTCGATATCCTACAACAGTCAAGAGCCACCGTGGCCGATTGAGACGCGGAGGGGGTTCGTACGTACGAATAGGGGCAATTTGCAAAGTTTGCAGCAGAAGAAAAAAATTTTTTATATTAAATTTATATATTACTATAGTAATTTTCTTAAAATCTCGTTCCCTACTGTATGCAGCTACATGAACTTATTATAGCGGGGTTCCGTTATAGGATTTTTTTGTTTTTACTTAAAAACTTGACAATGAGTCGATAGTTCCCTTGATGGCGTAATTTGGGGCTTCCATCCGGCCATCTAATTCAATACAACAGAGAACGTAAATAAAAAGAATTCTCTATAAATGGACGATAATGGATATCCATCGTACCGTGAATAGATAATAGGACAGCGGGTACTCTCTGGAGTGATTCTATCTAATATACGAGGTGGAAACAGCATTCATTCGTTAGTTAAATCATTTTATTTTATACTATACCTTGCATACGGCCTGCCCGATGTCCGGAACCTTAGGATTGCAACATTAGGAGAATTTTGCCCACTCGAAATCCTCCCTTGCCCCTGCTCATCTTTCCCCATCTCTGCAAAAGCAGCAACTTCTCACGAGCAGCTCATTTGTGACCTTACTCACCCGGAGGAGAGCTCGGACCTCCAGGGAATTGTTATTTCTTCACCATGTTTTTCTCTATAATGGAAGTTGGCTTTAGCTTAAAACATGATGGTCACTTTATAAGTGAACGGTAGTACTTGTTATGTAATCTTGTGTTGTTTATTATGTAAGCAATCTTTTGTTTCAGGTTCTCTTGTCCCGGCGTGCCTTCTTTTTTTTATATATAAATTCGAGAGGTAAACGAGCACAATATGGTTTCCATAGATTTTAAACGATTGCACTAATTAGAAGCTTACTGGTAACCTCACTCACTCGCAGGAACACAACAGTTCTTCAAGGAGTTCTTAATTAGCAGGATTCGCCACGTGCAAGTGAGGTCATCTTTGACAGTAAACACCTCGATTCTCTCATAACCTCCAAATCTATGATGAACATTGAGGAGGAAATTAAAACTCATGCAGATGAAATGAAGCAATTTGTACTAAGCGGTTGTATTTTATATGCGTATATTAAAGATATCATTCTATCCCACATTAAGTACTAGGGGTACTAAATGACTGATAAACATAGGTACAACGCAGAGACAGATCAGATCACGCTTGACACTCGAAGTGCGATTATGGCTTTTATTACGTAGGGCATAAGAATAATACTTAAGTCAAAGTATAGAGCTAGATATACACTTAGCTTTACCACAAAATTCGATTGAAGAAAATGTTTTTTTTTACTTTCTGAGCCACTAATAATCCCGCACTTGTTTATGTAAAATTATCTTCAGATGCAGGTCTATCCAAATCGGTTAAGCCGCTTCCGAGATATTAGTGAACGCATAAGTCATCTCGATATCTACTCGAACATAAAAGCTCCTATGTTTTTAGGGGTCCGTATCATCCGGATAACAGTGGAACCGTATTACTAAGCCTCCGCTGTCTGTGCGTCGATCTGTTTGTTTATCTGTCTGTCCGCCCTCATCATCATCATCTCAGCTCAGTATTCGTCCACTGCTGAACATAGGCCTCCCCTCTAGAGTGCCATTCGTCTCGATCCTGTGCCACCTGCACTTCTCTGTCATAATAAATCATAAACATTAATTTGCATTGAACTAGGTAGATTGTATGACAAATGAAAACATTAAATATGTACCTCCATGTTCCGCTTATTGTAGGCATGCATGACATTTGGTGGTGGTTATTTAAACAATTCAAACGAAATTCAATGACTATATTATATCTATCTATATATAATCAAACATAAATCAATAAATGTTAATATGAAATTACTTATTCTTTATACACTTTTATATTATAATGGTTTTTAGTGTTAACCCTTTTGTACAATTATCTTGAATTCTTTGCATGACATTTGTTTATGTCACTTGGTAATTTATTGAGCAGTCTTATACACATATAAATACACAATTTCGGTAAGTAGTTTTCCGTTGCCGGTGTTGGAAACAACACTAGCCTGTGAGGTTTTCGTTTGCACCTTGGGTAAATGTTTTGATCGACAATAAATGTTGATCGATGGGTAAATGTCAACAGTTTCATTAAATAAATGGAAGATGGTGCTTTTCACAGGCCTGTATCTCAGGATCCTTAATCTGCGATTTTGTGAAGATTTTAAGTATCTGCCTAGATACTTAAAATCTTCACAAAATCACAGATTACTAAATAGTTACCAAAATGTATCTCAGGATCCTTAATAGGCAGATACTTAAAATTACTATAACATTTTTTTTTGCATGCTTTTGAGTTGTAGAGTGAACAACATTGCTACTATGACCGCTAAACGACAAACAATAACTGAATCATGAAATATGTTGGTTTCAGCCTTCACACGCAGGTACTGAACCCATGGTTTGCGAGTGCGAGTCTCAGTTGGCCGGTTTTTGAGATCCGTTGAGTTGGTTATTATGGAGTGGAACGACCTTACCTTACCATTCGCGATACGCAACAAGCGTTTACCGTGCCATGTAACATGACTCGCTATTGTGACCATGTTATTGTGCCGCATATATTCATTCAACAACATTCACTATAATACCGACGAGTTGGGCAGACAGATTTTTATCGCTTAAACCGACTTCTCAAATGTCTCATGTGATTAGTCGATTTATAGCAGGGTTTCTAGCGCCCGATTAGTTTCATATAAATTTGGTTATTTCGCTTAAATCAATGATAGGGGTTTAACAGAGCTATTTGCCTTTGTTTTATGAATTCTGTTTTTGTTGATAAGCCCCTACCATTCGGTATATTGTATAACTTTATAAGTTATAATTAATTTAATTATAATTACTAACTATGTAACTTTCATGACGTCACGATTTCATTGAAGAGGTTTTCACGATTTTTAAACCTATATAATTATTTAGCCCTGTCTTTTTTCCGTTACTTTTAGAAAATAGATTTTTTAAGAAAGGTAGGACTCATCAAAGCAGCTTGTCTGGTGAAGTAGTAGTAAGTACCTCACAGAACACTGAAGCTAAAAAATAACTCCCTAGAGGGTTGTTGTGTTCCTGTATGTGAGTCAGTGTATTACCAGCAGAGGTGGAATCGCGCGAGTGAGAGAGAGAGAGAGATAGAGAATACTTGATGTATTGCAAGCGTACATAGGCTACGGTAACCGCTTTACATCAGGTGGGCCGTATCCTTGTACGCCTCCTGACGTTGTATAAAAAAGGGTACTGTTAGATGTACTGGTTTGGCTCTTTTTGTACATATGATAGACAGACCAGCGCACAAAAAGATGCGCGTAGATCTGAGGCCATGAAAGTTATGTTTTTTACCAATTTTGGCCCCGAACACTAAAAACAACGCCATAAAAATCATACTCAACGTTGGAAGTAGGTTAAACAGACGAAATGTTCGACACTCCAAATGCAAATTTATAGCCCAATACAATCCGTGTCGGATAATAAAATAAAAACTGGATTACATTGTCATTGAGTAACCTTAATGCTATTCTTTTATGCTACTCTATAAAACCTACATTGAGATCTGTTCCACCCACTCTTATCGTAAAGAGAAGACTATTCTGGGTTTAGCAATCATTTCATCATTAGTTCATTACTTTACTTTGGGCTTATGTCAGTAGTCATTTATCTCGTCTATCATCTATATCCCTCGCGAGGTAGATAGAGAGAACCGAGCACCATATGACTCGATCCTTACAGACCTCACTCGCTTTTTTAACAATCATAGCTCTTCTCATGCACGGTCGCCGGTTTCTAGAGCTCTTGACATCACCTTCTGATAAAACACGATCAATTTATTCAGGGTAGGTAAGGTCTTGGCCTTCCTCGGCTCCTTCATCCTTCTACTTTCGCGTTGTATATCTGTTTCGTGATTCTTTCTTTCTGCATTCTTTCAACATGTCCCAACCAACAGAGTATGTCTTTTCTTATTTTAACACCGACACTCTCTCAGACCAACTGTCTTTCTTACATCATCATTGCGAATGTAGTCAGCAAGTGTCACGCCACAAATTTTGCGCAAGACTCGCATTTCCACTGTGTTTTTTCTAAAAAAAGAAACTTGATTTAGAGCACACACAAATAGGTCATCCATTTATGTCCATGAATATATCCGTTTGTCTAGCTCTTGAGTGTTTTTAAGAAAGGTAGCGCATATCAAAGCAGTCGAACTGCGCAAGTTAGTCCACCTGGTAGATTATTCTAGATATATTCACGCCAAAACTCTTGCGAACTAGGCAGAGAGAACCGAGTGCCACAGAACTCGGACTAAAGTCCGAGTCGAACACAGACAGTGCCACAGAACTCGGACTAAAGTCCGAGTTCTGTGGCACTGTCTGTGTCTGTGTGTCTGCACTGTGGTTAAAAGAGCGAGTGAGGTGTATAAATACACCTCACTCGCTCTTTTAACATTCTCTGATCTTTTCATGTACGATTACCTCCTCCTAATATCACCAAACACCGCAGCCAAATAACAACTGCCTGGAGAGTCGTTGTGTTCTTGCAAGTGAGTGAGGTTACCTCATTCATTCTATTTTGTAAGCGCATGAACACTTGCGATATAGGATGCATGAGATAGATGCATTATATACGGTAACCGCTTCATGATTTAGACTTTATTTCACAAAAGTTATATGTATTGTCAATTATCAGCATTTCCTTTTATATTATTATTGACGGTTGCAATACAAGTAATATAATATTCGCCCCTTATCACCACCGATTCGACATCTTCTCGGAAATTTACCGCCTTACCTATTCACTCTTAAGAAGCATAGTTCAATAGGTGCAGGTGTTGACTTCAGCTCCGAACGTATAATTGGACCACTCAAATCTCAAAACATACATCATTGCACTTTAGTCAATCTCCCCCTTTTAAAATTGAATTTTAAATATCAATGCTAGACAGATTCACGGCGGCATGAGCACGACAAAAAGACAAACGCAGTTTGTCTGTGCCTCCACACAAAATACTAACGATATTTCCATGAACGCCACTGCAGCTCTTTGTGACTTTTCAACAGTTACGTGTCATTTCCACGCATTTTCAGCTTTTTGTTTTCATTATTCACCGAGCTGAAAGAGACTACCCAACACTTTATTTTACACTGTGTCTCTAATAGTGCTTTTAGTTTAGCATAGCTGACTTATTGTAGAAAAATTCTATTGTGCATTTATGAATTTTGTCTTTTGTGTTCGATCAGCACTTTCGACAGGATTTTCTTGATTTATTTACACTGTTTTACAACGAGAATGATGAGTTTATATTTACTACTTGCTTTCTACATTTTAACGCTTCTAATGCATTCTATTTAGCTCTATCTCCCTATCCTATCTTCACGTCAAATCCCTTGCGGGGTAGGCAGAGAGAACCGATCGCCATGAAACGCGGTCGTTACACACTTCACTCGCTTTTTAAACATTCATTACTCTTTTCATGCACGCACGCCGGTTTCTAGATTCATTATAATTAGCTCTTTATGACCTAATTATTGAATCTTTTTGATATTGAAAGTGCTAATCTCTTCTATATATATCATAACCTCCACCATCACCAAGAAGCTGTATGTATGCTCGATTATAATTGATTTGATATGATTCTGACTGATATATTCACACTCGCATGATTTAATTCCAACATTGGTCAAAACATCGAACCACTATATAAGGTTTTCTTTTAATGTGGCCTGCCAAAATGTCTCAGTGTCATTGTAGTCAATAAGAACCAGATGAGAGAACAGCAATCACAGTGATTGCCGTTGTGCTGTGCTGAACGACCCGGGATTACAGGAGGGAACACGTGCGCCGGAACCGAATTCCACATTTTGACCGTCCGACTGAAAAATGAGTCGCTGTACTTCTTAGTACGCAAGATCAGCAACCCAACTATTTGAATGTCAGTCCAGCGCGAGTGTTCCGGAGGAGGAAGGGAAGAGGGACGAGGTCAAAAAGCTCCTCAGGACGTTCCCGATGGTAAATACAGTAGAGAACACTCAAGCTACCAATATCCCTACGCAACTGAAGAGGTTCAAGAGAGTTAGTGCGCTATCTATGATGCATATAGTGCGGCGCTGCATTCTATCGAGAGCGTCAAGTAGATATTTGGCGAACCCGTCCCAGAGGTGAGAACCGTACTCCACGCATGGGCGAACTTGCGCCGTATATAAAAGGCAGCGCAGCTCTGGACCGTCTTACCCTATTGAGGATTCCGAGTTTTTAGAGGCCACGGAAATAGCGCTCTAGTCTTTAGGGTTGAGGTCGCCCTTGATGTTGATGCCGAGGATGGTAAGGCTATCATGTACCTGTCCGCAAAGGGGTGCTCTGAAGAGAGGGTAGAGGGTGGGACGGAGAGACCTTGGCACTAATTATGCACGCCTGGGTTTTCTTGGCATTGAACTCAACCAAATAGTCGATCGAACCATCGAGAAACATGATCCAACACCTGGTCGACATCAAAGACAGAGTGCACGTCTTTTATCCTCTACTTCGGCCTGTCTTGCCGCGGGTCGTCCGACATATCGCTCATGAACTGTACTATCATCTGCATAGCAATACATGTTACCAAGTGATAACATGTCATTGATATACAGTAAAAACAGAGTGGGCGATATGCCTGACCGTTGCGGGAGCCCGGCGTTCACACGCAGAAACTGCGATGACTGACCGTCACAAAGGACTAAGTACGACAAAAGTAAGTACGGGGATATCACATACCTACAACTTTTGTTTTAAGATTATATTATAGTGTATTGTATATCCATAGCAGTGTATGAACATATATAATTTAACGATTCGATATTTGGTTGAGAAAATACCAATAAGCGCCGTCGCCGTGGATCTTCTTTTGACTAAAATGTCGAATATTTGTCGATACATAATTTGAATCCCTATTTGCCCTAGGATCGGCGAGCGTGCTTAAAAAGAGCTATGAATGTTAAGCGAGTGAAGTGTGTAAGGTAATAAGTACATACAAATATACGTCATTTAAGCGGATTGGTATGCGCAAACTATCGACTAAACAATCGATTTGCGACTGGCTTATCAGTTTTTCATTAGCACTCGAAGTAATATCACGTCTCTTGACTTGATAATGTCACAGATATTTTTATTGAGAGCTCAGAGAAAAGTCCTGGTTTCAAATTGTCATGCTATCTTAAAGATGAAAAGCTTTAAGGTAGCATGACAATCTGTTACTGATTATGAAAACAGACACAAAACAGTATCCGATGAGATGGCGCCAGTGCATCAGTATACACCTCTACGAAAATACCTAACGCAATGCACCCCCACTATAGCCCGAGCAACACCCTGAAGCGTAAATTTGTTCCATAGGCTGCAAGCATAAAAAGATTGGTAGGTAGTGTGGCTTAAAATGTGTATTTTACTGGTTTTGTACAGTGATCAAACCTACAAACTGCACCAAACAGCCAGCGACCTACGTTCCCTGTCAAACATACGTTACATCGAAAAATGTTCACGTCTACAAATTTTGGTTATAAATAGCAAAGCCTGTTTGAAGTTTATACAACTTGTGAAGATGTTGTTTAAAATATACAAATCTTAATAGTGTTTAAAGGGGGTCGCAGTTGAGAGTTGCAGTCATTTTATCCAATTCAAATTACCTAGCTAGTGTTTTGCAAATGCCAATTTTTCATACCTATTCCAGGTAAGATATAACACACTGAATGAAAAAGTCAAACAGACTACATCGAATTGAAATTAAACTATTTTTAACGGAAGTATCGCGTGTTTTATTTATTTTGTTGAAACCTGACGTTTCGAACGCTTTGCAGCGTCCGTGGTCGCAGGAAAGACAGTCTTTCCTGCGACCACGGACGCTGCAAAGCGTTCGAAACGTCAGGTTTCAACAAAATAAATAAGGAAAGACTGTCTTTCCTGCGACCACGGACGCTGCAAAGCGTTCGAAACGTCAGGTTTCAACAAAATAAATAAAACACGCGATACTTCCGTTAAAAATAGTTTAATTTCAATGTGTAACAATCGCGAAAGACTACATCGAAGTCAACGCCAATAACATGAAAGAACTAAATAAACACTTCTCATTTTCTAAAGTTTTGGTCTTGGTAAACATATATACACAGTCGTAATATCAAATAATAAATATTACATCCTCATACATATCAAAAGAGAATCCGCACATTTAATAGACGGTCAAGTCGAAGTGATCGAATCGCATTGCCACGACATATAAATTTAATGGAACTTGGTTCTAAAAGAAATTACTTTTCTTAGAATACTGAAAAGCCAGAAGGACAGCTGTCTGGCCAGCAGTAAAAAACTTCAAATCGATGCACTGCCTTTTTACCCTACTTACTTAAGAGGAGGATAATGTTTTTCGTTCGTATGTATATGTGGGTATGTATGTCTGCTCCGTTGTGACCTCGTGTAGCATAAACGGCTGAATCGATTTCAAAGAGTGAGGTATCGTTACATTCGTATTCTTCGCTGAGTCTCTTAGACTATGTGACGTCAGCAAAAAATCTATATGGCGGACGTAAACCTTCATCCCCTAAGAGTACATAGCAAATATGACGTCAGCACAAAACCCATATAGTGAACGTAAACCATTAAACTATCAATAACTGGGTATCTACGTCTTTTTAGTTCTTTTTTACAGTCAGTCGGGTTTTTTTTGTTTAACCATCTGTTTGACAACGATATACTTATTAGGAGTAGATATTGAGAGTTTCCAGTGAAATACATTAATAATTTGAATAATAAAACTTACAAAAATGTTTGCGTGAAAGTCATATGGTTAGCAGATTGAAGATAAGAGAGACAGTGCGATATAACGTCATAAAATTCCATAAAACATCTTATTAATAACACGTAAGTAGTAGATGCCGGATATAAAAACAAACAAAGAAATATGTGCCAACGTACGAGTATTTAGCTGTTAGACTAACGAACTCTGGGAGAAATACATGTTAAGTTACTTTTGTGGAGGTGCCAAATTACCTTCACAGTATATTTTTTAAATTACCATTACACGGTAGACAAAAGTAAGCGGATACCGTATCTTATTAACGCTCAACAGGACATATCAACGGCGCGGACGTGTGTCCTATTAAGTGTACCTATGAATGCTTAATGTAAGTCTTATAGTTCAATGGCTAGAGATTAAAACTCTTTGTGGTGAACTAGTTTAGTCTGAAAACTTAAATACGGCCCCAAATTCCAATAGTTTGTTAGTACCTACGTACAGTGAGAGTGCTAGATTAGTATACAGACAACAATGTAGTGTAGTCTATTAGTACAACAGATCAACCTATAAGACGGATTTAATAAAACTGAGTTCATACGTAACTGTGCTTTTATTTGTCCGTTTCCTGTCTCTTATGCACGTATCACACAGGAAAGTAAAAATGAGTATTCCTAATCTATTATTTATCTTCTATTATAATAGAAGATAAAAGACATCCATTCTAATACATAAAGGATATCGAAGATTTGTAAAATTCCACACAGGTGAGGCAGCAACTAGCTGTTGCCCACTATATACTCGTAAATGACAATAACGTACAGATCCTTCCTATCCTATATTTTAACTAGAAGGTCCCCAAAGCAGCTTCCTTTGCAGTCCTTCTAAAGAAAATTTAAAGTTGTTAGATCCAGTGATTCAGGCAGCTGAATGTGTTAATTAGTCGCTCAGTCAGTTAATTCTTATTATATACAGAAAGTTTAACAAAGAAGCAAAAAATACAACGGCGCGGCGGTGATATGCCTTATCCATATTGTTGATACTTACCAAAAATCGCTATTTGTTGTGTACAGTTATGTAGCCTGAATCCGTTAGGATTTCAACGGCGCCTTTGCTTGCTTTTAACAAATTAAAATCGACCAAGAACTCTTAGGAAAAAGTGCAATTTACAATAAACCGTTAAGTGTCGAGACCATTAACATTAATCGAATTTGGATCTTAATTTAGGAGTAAGATAGGAATGATGACGCTATCAGACAAAAAGTATTTCTGCCAAATCAAATAAGTTAATTCGCCAGCAAGTTTAAGTACTTGTTGCATTTATGAAAATATACCTACTATTGTTGATTGGCTCTCCAAAGAAAAATATAATATATTTTAAGCGATAGTGATGTGTTCTTGTAAATGTATTACCATTTTATTTTATTTAAAGGTAAACTTAGGTACGGCTACACACTAGTTCACATTACACAACACATATGCAATTTGGAGCATACACGTAGTCGTCGTTCGAACGTTGTTAGACTCATTTTTATTCTGTTTACACCAGCCAGCTGTTCCATATCTAGAGATGCTCGTAAAAACAGAGTTGAAAACAGAATAAAACATGTATTTTTAACATTGCTCGGGCATTTTCATAGGATATTCGACGACGTAATACCTACGTCGTCGTACGACACCCACTAGTGTCCGAAAATGGGAATAAACGATACCTAATAATATAACTAATAAAAAATAAAACATATTTATCATTCATAAACTTCTTTAATTACATCCCTATACAAACATCAGCCAATTGAAATACAACTACACAATAATTTACAGTCTTTCCAATTAATACTTAAAACTTTTTATTTTAAAAAAGTAATAAATACAAAGAAGCATATCGAAATGCGAAAATTTGGTATCATTGTACAAAAGTTACATAAGTATTAGAAATAGATTATTAATTTTATTATTTACAATATCGGACGATTTTCGTCTATAACAAAACAATGTATTAGCGATCACCTAAGGCTATGTCTAAGGCTTTACAGTTCAATTATTGGAGATCGTTAGGGGTGACGAGGGCGCGGCGTAGTTAATACACCCATTATTTTGTTCAATTACGTTGAATTTAAACCCATTTCTAAAATCAGCGATCTGTAGACAACTGTAGAAAAATATTTACATATTATTGAGATGTATCTATTGGTCACTTCCAAGTAGTCACAATATTGATTATTCTCTGAAGTGGCCACAATTATCAATAATAAAATTGTGGTTACTTGGACATGGATAATAAACAAGATATCAATAAGATAGAAGCAAACTGGATGAAATATCTATCTATAGTTCATTTCACAGTGTATTACGAGTATTTTAAAGTATAAGGATCTGCCATGCCATTCTGTAAGAGCAAACGTCCTTACATCCTCGGAAACATCGGCTGTTACAGCCTTGAACACAAAATTGCAATTCTTTGGTGTCGTTTTTCATGGTTGTGCGACACTAGCGCCGCAAGGCTGCGTTTGGAATTGGAATTCTACAAGGCAAACAGCCTCGCGTACGCTTACAGCCTTATAGAATATCAAATAATTTAACCGTGATCGCAGTAGACAATGTCAAAGCTGTGACATCTGTGATCACAGCGACGCACACAGCCATTACGAGTCGCTTAGAGAATTGCATGGCTGATCTGTCACCAAAGTCAGAACTAAAATAAATCTCACAGGCGCATAATGCACCTTCTCGTTCCAAAGAAGGATCTGTCAAGATGGGTTTTGGTCGATGTTTTTACTTTTTTACTTTAGCAGTAGAACCAAAGTAAAACCACCATCTTGCAAAAGATCTCGTAGCCAAATAAAAATTCGTTCGAGATTATTCTGTACCTTCGAGTGATGAGGTTAGTGCAGGGATACATCTCTTATTGCAAGCAGTTATAGCCAACGGTCTACTCGGTCTACTGTATAAAAATGGATTATACTTTATTCGTCAACTAAAAACGTGAAACAAAACATATTATTTTATTTTTATAGCTTGTCTAAATTCATGTAATTACGCACATAGCGAGCGTCACTAACCGCGCCATGCTCTCATAATAATTACTGAGGTCCTCTATACCAGGTACGTTTGAACGGTGTGTTGTAGAACCACGGACTGTGGCTGATTGTTGCGGCCATGGAAATCGGTGGACGAGTAATCAGAGTCTATCGTCGAGTAGATATGTTCGGAAAGCGGGCGATCGCAGGGCGAGCGTTCCGCTGAATTTGCCGACTTGCCGCAAAGCGTCTGACAAGTACTATTCAATACAGATGCGTCCACAGTGTAAGTATTAGAATTCCTGCCATAATTGAGTCTTTTCAACTTCTGTCCGTGACGCTTCGACAGCGGCATCGCATAACGTAACCTTTCCCAAAATCGTTTCTCTTTCCACGTTATCTCCAAACCCGTTTTGAAATACGACTTTAGTTCCGGATCTCGTGGGACGAGCCCTACGGCGACTATTATTAATTTATGTGGATTCTTTCGGAGCGCTCTCTGCAGGGCTTGTCGGAACTCTATCTGTGACCACTCGGTCAAGATAAAGTTTTTTGTGAGTACTACTATAATACGCCTCGAGGCTTCCGTTGCCTCTACTACCAAATCGGGAAACTGTGCGTATGTCGCTTCAAATTGTGGTACGTCTCTATAGTGTAGACAGAGATGGTACGATGGGTAACCGGTCTCGAGTTCACGAGCAAGTGATTCTATAACAAACTCCTCGTCTTTAGGACTATAACAAATGTAAGCGTCATAAAGCTTATCAGCATCTTTAAAGGCACCGGCGAGAGGGGAGAGTTTAATGCCGCAATTTGAGTACAACCACATTCTGCAAGCGTATCTGAATGTAAATACCAAAGCTAATATTAACAAAATAAGCATGAATCCAGTTAGAACAGATGCCAATAAAGGCAAATTGTTAGAAACGAAAAAAGCGCTTATCATAGATGAATCGCTTATTTCACTGCAGACAGTCACATTTAAATTCAGTAGCTTCTTCGCTGGGTTCGATTTCTCATTTATACACCATAAATTATTGACATCGATAACTCTTTCAACATTCTGCGACACATAAGTTAAAAATCCTTGTAAATATTTACAATCACACGACCAACGATTACCGCCAATGAATAACGTTTGCAACTTTTTGTTATTGTCTAAATGCCACAGTCCGTAATTCACGAGCCTGTTTCCATCCAAGCGTAAAATTTCCAGAGCGCCCAATGAGGAAAATGTTTCATTCGATATATACTCAATAACATTACTCTGAAGATACAGTTCTTTCAAGTTGCTTAGCTTTGAGAACTCGAGGCCCGATAAACGTTTTATTTTATTGTTATCTAAATGCAATATTTTTAGAGCACCGAGTTGATTAAATGTATTATTGTGAATATTTAAAACATTGCTCGAGTTCATATATACAACAACTGCCTTACGCATTGAATTAAAAACAGTCTCGTTAAGTTCATTATAAATATTCCCATCTAAATATATATGTGTAGCGTCCGAAGGGAAATCATGAGGTATTAACCTCAGTTGTTTCACAGAACAATCAATGACGCTCGTTGTCTTTGTGGAATCGTGATAACAGGAACAATTTCTGGGGCATATAATTTTACAATTACATTTAATGAAATCGCAACAATCACAACTGTCGATACAGTAACTATCAAATTTACATAAAAAATCTCTTACGAGTAATGAACTTACGGGGAGATATTTGACACCGCGTACATAAGATTCTTTGCATATCACATTTTCTAAATCCATAACACGTGGATACTCTCTAGAAGTAACTGAGTTGATAAGTAAAAGCCATTTCATTGTGCAATCACATCGGAAGGGATTACCACTAATGTAAAACTCTGGCAGTGCCCGATCGTCAGCCACTTTTGAAACACGCAAACTATTTATATCTAAACTTTCAATATCATTGGCATACATATCGACGCGAGTTAAATTTTTCTTCTCTAAAAACGTATCGATCTCTATGCTCGATATAAAATTATTATTTATAAACAAGAGCTCCACACTGTTAGGTATAGACATAGCAGATAGAGACAGTAAGCGATTATGACTAGCATCCAATGTCTTCACGTGCAGTTCATTCTGGATTTTATAGTAATTTCCGAGGATTTCAATAAAGTTGGCATGGATGTCTAGCCATTTCAAACTTCCCGGTATGAAAGCGTAATCAAACCATACTAAATGGTTCTCTGACAAATTTAACCATAACAACTTTGTTAAAGCCACAAATACGCCATTTATATCAGAAATAAAATTGCCGTCGAGTCGGACGGCTTCCAATTGGGTGTTCTTTTGAAAAGTTTCAGTTTCAATCGACTGTACTTTATTTTTTGCCAAATTGAGCACCTGCAAACTAGTTAAGCCCCAAAACATTCCCGCAGTAAGGTTTCCAATTTGATTGTCAATTAAACGCAACCCGGTCAATTGCGACAGGTTTTGGAACGTACCATTTGTTATCTCTGTCAACAAATTCTCCCCTAGATCTAATGACTTCAAAAAGGGTAATTGCGCAATAGCTTCAGGTATTTTCGTTAACTTGTTGGAACTTAAATCTAATTCTTTTAAATCTGAACAATTTTTAAATGCATTGTCACTAACATACGATAATAAATTATTATTCAAATTAAGCTTATTCAAAATAAATAGTCCATTAAACATGTGGTCTTCTATGGTATGTAATTTGTTTTGGCCCAAATTTAAAGTATGTAAGTTAAACAGTGGTGAAAATGCATTATCTTCGATTTGACCAATAGTGTTATTATTTAAACTAAGTATTTGTAAAAAGAACAAATCTTTGAACATGTTGCGAGTGACGCGTACGGCCGCGTTATGCGACAGGTCGAGCACGATTAATCTTATTAGACCACCGAACGTTTCATCTTCTATCTGGTCGCTCCTCAATTTATTCGCCGAAAGATCTAAAACGAGCAATTGTTCCAACCGATTAAATATTCTTCTGGGCAAAGTTTCCAGCTCGTTATTCTGCATATAAATTTCTCGAATTTCTCTCGTGTTATAAAACAACCCTTCTGGTAAATATGTTATTGCATTATCTGAAAGATTCACAACTTTTAATGACAACAAATCACTGAAAACATCGCCGGGTAATTCACCTATTTTATTGTTTTGCAAAAATAGCTGTGTAAGTCTCCGTAAATGTAAAATTTCCGAGTCTGCCGGTAGCGACATAATATCGTTGAAACTTAAATCTATTGTCTGCAGCGTCGACCCACATTTATGGCCAAAGCCCAGTTCATCAACAAACTTGATCTTGTTACGCGTCAAATTGAGAGAAATTATATTTTCCAAAGCGCAAAACAAGTCCGACGGTATCTTCCGAATGTTGTTAAAAGCTAAATCTAGGGTGTGCAGTTCTCTTAACCCGTTAAATGCGCCTAAAGATAGCTCCAGCTCTTTATTGCTACTCCATTCGGTATTCATGGAGCGTATCTTCAAAGTCTTTAGGCCTCGCAAGCCCTCGAACACGTTACCAGGAAGACGGAGGATTTTGCAGTTACTTATAGTGATCTCCGCCAAACCTTGCATCCTGCCGAAGTGATGGTCCCGCAGCGTGCTCTCGAGGAGCTGCGGGCTGCAGCGGAGCGCAAGCCGCTCCGCGCCGTCGGAGTGCATCGAACCGACCACGTCCCTGTCTGACGACAAAGTCCGTACATTGCACTCCACAGCACTATTCTCACCGGACACACGGAAACAGACATCTGCATCGTCAGGCGCTTCCGTAAGCGCCGCGCCCATCACTAAACAAAAGAATATCGCGTTAATTATCATTTTATTCCGCACTGTGTCCATTTCATTTTTGTCACTTGTCCAATTTGATGAATGAAAGTATAATTGACAATAAACGCGCGGCCATACTCAGCTGTTTGCGGCGCGAGTACTATGAGAAAACGTTCCGATAACAATGATTATGCACGGGGTTGTAAATAGAGCAGCGTCGACGCGTGTGGTATGGCATGGCAAGGCAGGCACGCGATCCCCCCGCGGAGGCGAGGCCGCGACTGCCGCGTACAATGAAATGCCATGAATGCGCGCCGGCCACCACTCGGAGGGACAAACCGACCGCACCATCGTACCGTTTCTATTGCTGCATACCAACTAATGTAACCCCCGTCCCGTAGTTTTCGACTTTTGTACAAAACGGAAACCGTTACGTGACTCTGTTTTCATTAATGTTATTAGTTTATCCTAGGATCTTGTATTACATTAATGCTGTCTGGACTATGTGGAACAATTTTGTAAACGATGAATAGTTGCTCTCCCCGTTTGATTATAAAAATGGCACTTTTAACATACAAAGGAAGGAAATTTTGTTACTGGTATTTTATCTTTGTGTAAAGGTATAATTTTCTGCTCGTGTGTATATTGCTGAACTCGCCATCGGCTGAACTGATTTTTAGTATATGTGACTTTTGTGAGTCCCTGGAGGGTTTAAATTCTCAGTTGGAAACGGTAGGTGGCACTACAATCAAGTTCAAGATTTTTTTAAGTACAACGTCTGTCGTTCGCAGTATAGGTACTATAAAAATGAAAATACAACGCTCTATACGTTTTTTCTTGTTTACTCTAACTAATATCCAATGTGACCTGATGAGAAGTAACCTCCCGCTGTGTTTAAAAAGTTCTCGCCAAATCTTTAGACTTAAGGTTTTATTATGAATTATTACTTTTTTTTTTAATGAATGTATGTGAGCATTCTGCGCTTTATTGGTCATAGTTTTGCCATTTTTCATTTTTTACTTACCAGCTATCATTCAGTTTGATTCAGTAAAATTGTATAACTAAACAGTTGAGAATGCGCAAGCTTGCATTGCCAGAAGAACCCTGGCTCGTCAATTATATAACAATTTAATTATTTTTTTAAAAACTTTGTCGGCCGATTTGTCCATGTTCCTTGAAATATGATATTGGTTTTAAGACCTATTCTACTTTATAATTTACTAGCTGCTGTCCGCGGCTCCGCCCGCGTGGAGTCAAATAACGTAGCCTATGTATTAATCCAGATCATAATCTATCTACGTGCCAAATTTCATTCAAATCCGTTCAGCCGTTTAAGCGTGAAAGAGCAACAAACATCCATACATACATACAAACTTTCGCATTTATAATATTAGTAGGATTTTCGAATCTGAAATAAAAATTAGAATTTTTTTTTATTTGTCGGCCATTTTGACCATGTTCCTTAAGAGACAGTAGGTTGGTTTTTCAGACATTCCTATTCTACTTTTTTATACTGAATCCGAATCTGAAGTCAACATTCGAATATTCGAAAAAAAGCGACAGACACACACACACAGACAAACATATAGATTTCATATAGGAACGGTGTTCCTGAAAATATATTAGTGTAAACACGACTTGAAAATAAGTGTCAAGAAACTTAATTTTTCCATCAAAAATAGGTTTCATTTTGGGTAAATAAAAATAAAAAACGCCCCTTAACATATTACTTTTTAAATTATTATTAGTCTACGCAATATTCTACGTATCTATATAACAAACATACGAACATTGTTTGCAGCTATCTTAAAAATAAGTTCAATGTTTGCAAATAAAAATATATTATTAAATAAAATGAAGTCTATTTACTTATATAATATTTATATCATTGGGCGACCATAAGTAAGTCTTGCATATTTGAGGGTTGTGATCATGTGTATGAGTGAGGTTACCAATAAGCTCCTAAGGAGTTGCTGAGCAGAGGTGGCATCGCGAATATTTAAGCCTTCAGAACCCGTTATATACCTTTTCCCATACATTTCGCGGTCATATATGACCACACGGGTTTCGAAGGGTTGTAAGTACTGCAAGTATTCATAGACTACGGTAACCGTTTCACATCAGGTGGGCCGTACATTTGTATCTCTCCAGACGTTGCATTTATATCTTCTTAGCGTTATCCCGATTGACGGGGTCCTCTAACTAAGCTTAAGGATTTGGCGAAGATACTAATTTTTACGTGGAGTGACTACCGTCAGACCTTCACAACCCCGAGGGAAACGAGATCTTTCTTTGATAAGGTAACACGTGTTACGGAATATAATTTCTAGAACATGTAAATTTCCTCACGATGTTTTCCGTCATCGCCGACCGTGTGATAATTACAAATATGTACTAACTAGCTTTTACCCGCGGCTTCGCTCGCATTGATAAAAAATATATTTTTTTTTTTAATAGAAAGTATCCTATTTTACTTCTGATACCTCCAAGAATGTGTGTACAAAGTTTCATGATGATCGGTTCAGTAGTTTTCGCGTGAAAGCGTAACAAACAAACGGACATTCACATTTATAATATTAGTAGGATAAATCCGAAACTGAATAGCATGTCAGTATTCGCACCAGGGACCAGTTGCTCAATAGGCGGGTTCTTTATCCACTGGGCTATCGCTGCTCGTATATACCGAGGTCCCTGTCTACATTGAATCCCTTTCATCATATTTTATGCCACCATTAAAATGGGTAATTTGAACACTTAGCTGATTAAAAATGATTCACGCTCAAATAGACTTCTGTCTATACTTCCCTCTCTCAACCTGTTAGTATCGGCCCAACAAATTTCCTGACAAAGATCATCCATATCTGATTTTCTCCTTACATAATCTCGACTAACTGTCTATATAATGCTAATGACGAAATGTTTTTATTTTGCTCGGTAAGAAATTATGAGCCATTCCTCGAAGACTTGTCAGCAGAGTTTGTCACCATTGTCCTACTCACTCATCACAATTTCAAACCTGCTGCCTATGACTCGAACTTTCTTTCAATATATGGTACCCATTCCCATTTTGTTGAATTGTCTAAGCCATGCTCCAATAAAGCAGTTGAGTAACACAATAAGTTTTTTTTATATATATTACACAGCGCCATTTAGCCCCAAAGTAAGCAAAGCTTGTGTATAAACGTAAGTAAATACATTTTTTCTTATAATATAAATAATAATACAATACATATGCGACGAGTTAATGATGAGCTCGGTGGCGCAGTGACGCTACTTTGATTTCAACGCTCGTGAGTTCGATTCCCACACAGGACAAACATTTCTATGCGTGAACATGTGTTTGCCTTGGTCTGAGGAAGTACCTTCACCTCACAGCAAAGCCAAACAACTACTTTCCTGCGTGTGAGTGAGGTCACCAGTAAACTCCTAAGGGGTTGCTAAGGAGTTGCTGTTCGCAGCAGAGGTAGCATCACGCGGGTGATTCTTAATGTAATACAAGCGTTCATAGCCTACGGTAACTAATTTACATCAGATGGGCCATATTCTTGTATGTCTCCTGAGGTTATATATAAAAAAATGACCTACAGAAACCCAATGAAACGATTTTACCTAGTAATTAAACTCACCGCAACGGGTCAGGGGGTAAAGTGCGCTTATTGGGTAGTTCACGTATCAACATCGCGTTACTTATCGGCTTATTGATTAAAATATCCTCCAATTGGTTAGTAGACTCGAATCGCTGAGATAATTAGGCGCTAAACTGCTGTGTTTGGTGAGTGAGGAGTGCCTCCATGCGACATCTTGCGGTTGGTTGTGTAATTTAAACTCTTTCTTATAGTCTCGTCTTTCTTTCTGCTGAAATAATGATGATTAATGAGAAATGCTCCTATGCCCATCGATTGTGATTTAATTGGAACTTTTTTGGCAATTACATCAACTATTTCATAGGTTTGCGCATTCTAAGTATAAATTGTTTTCATATTTTTTTTACATTTTATATTCGTAGGAAACAAGTTTACAATGCATCAATTTCACAGTCTACTGTGTAAGTAGGTATGTATTTACACATATGTTACAAGTCTTTGCTATCGACTTACAATTTGATGCATTGCACCTTCACATCTTTTGCAAATCTCATCTGTTTTTTTAACTTCCCGTTTTATAAAGATGACCCCGTATCTTTATAAAACAGGATGTTAAAGAACTATAAGTACGCTTGCTGTCCCATCGTACACGAATCACCCACAGCACCCAATAAATAAAAATAAACATAACATCTCGTAAACCAAAATCGTCAAGTAGACAATGAACAGCGAAATGGGCGTATATTTTTCCTGGATTGTGGAAATCTGACGGCAGTCGCTCTACGTTTAAAATCTGTATCTTGGCCTAATCCTTAGGCTTAAGTAGCGAACCCTGCCAATCCTAATTAAGAAACAAACTGGTGCATGCTGTACAGTCCAATTATGAGATTGTACAGCATGTGTGCGGTTAGGCGGAAGCTTGACGCCCTAGTTGATTTACTGTCTAGCAGGGGTGAGTGCTATCGGCTCAATTACGCATTCTGTATATATGTAATTTGTCTGCAGAGATCTACGAATGAAGGATTACGCGATTGGGTAACGTAGTGGTGAATTGTCTGTTTAACCCTTTGACCGCCATATTTTGTTACATCATCATACACCCTAACGCCAGCGGCCTGTCGGCGTAATTTCAAATAGGGTTGAGAAATAGTGTTATCGATTAGTTTAAATGAATAAAAGTTCAAAATTTAATTAATATTAAATCAGTCTTTATTAATCAAGTATCAAGGGACTACAGTACGGGAGTTATTCAAGAAAGGCGTGAAGAGGTTCTTACAAGGTCGGCAACGCAAGAGTGACACCCCTGATGTTGCAAATGTCCATAGGCTACGGTAACTGCTTACCATCAGGCAGGCCGTAAGCTTGTGTGCTACCTTAGTGGTATAAAAAAATAACATTATTTACCACGTTTCAATCAATATTCTAGCAATGAATCTAGTATAACATCTTCGTTTTCTGATGCATCTCTTCGAGCTTGATTTATCAAATTAATAATTTTTATATATAATTCTGATCGTACCTCAGGTCGAACAGTCATTATTTCCTTCTAAAATATTTAATAATTCGTAGTCTTCAGTTCTTAGTCTTTAGTTCTTCTTAACATGGCAAGGGAACAACACTAATTTGTACAAGGAACGTGTTATTACGGTGACGGCGCCTGAGGAACAGCCATCAAGATACAAATATGGCGTCGTTTGACCTTGAGCCGCACGTAAAATCACGGTGACGGCGATCGGAGATAATCTGAACTAGTGAAGTTCTCAGTTGTCGCTTCTTTATCGAAACAATAAATTATATCTAATATTTAACACATACACACATCAAAAGTGTCTAGGGATCAACATATATTTTTGCAATAACTTTTCTCCTGATTGATATTAATTAAAATTTTCTTTAAGGATTCATCAAATAAAGTATTTTCGTTTGTCTACAGTAACGATAAACCAAGTCACCTTTGCATTAATAAAGAAATTTGCCATTTTCATAATAAAGGGATTTTTGACATTTGAACCACTAACATTAAAGTTCGAAAAAAAGACTGAAATAACAGTTTTCTTTAAAATTTTATTGGGTAACTTAAACAATTAATAATCCATGTTTCTACCGCGAACACTAACAACACAAGAACATCGGTTTGTCATACTCAAAATGAGTTCATCCAAATCACGCTGTGGAATGGCCGCCCATGTTCGTTGCAACAACAAAAAAAGGTCTTCTTGCGACTGGATACCCTCCATATTCGGCAGAGCTCTTCTCTGTAGCATATCCCATGCATGCTCAATCGGGTTCAAGTCTGGCGACTGAGCAGGCCAGGGCATGACATTGATGTTAGCTGCGGCGAAAGTCTGTCTTACAACTCTTGCGGTGTGCGGTCGTGCATTATCCTGCATTAACTGAAATAAGGGACCGATTTGCACTTGTAGAGGAACGATGACGTCTGATACAATCGTCTCAGCATAAATTTGAGCGTTGAGTTGCCTCTGATCCAAATCAACTCAGTTCTTCCGCCGATCCAAATACCCGCCCATACCATGATGGTTCCACCACTATAAGGATGGACTTCCTGGCAGGATTTTAATCGCTGTTGGCGTCCAGGGGTTCTCCAGTGTCGTATACGTCTTGTATCCGGTCTCATACCAAAACGAGACTCATCAGAAAAGCACACGAAACGCCATTGTTCTTCTGCCCAATTTCTGTGTTCAAGAGCCCATTGATATCGAATCCTACGATTGTGCATTGCTATAGGTGGTACCCTTAGCGGTCTTCGGGAATGAAGGTTCACTTCATGCAAGCGGTTCTGACTGTTTGGTCGCTAATTAAGTTCCCTGAAGAGTGATGAAGCGTCACGGCTAACATCATGGCGGTTATTGTTGGAGCTCTTCGAGTTGTGATTTGAATGTATCGGTCTTGTCTCCGTGTGGTGCAGCGATACCGTCCTCCATGGCGCTCAGCCACGGTACCAGTGCTTCGGTAACGTGTCCAAAGTCGACTGATAACACTCTGACTTGTATTCAGAGCTAAAGCCACAGTACGTTGCCGGGAACAATCTTCTATCATTCCCACGTGTTGTTAGTGTTCGCGGTAGAAACACGGATTATTAATTGTTTAAGTTACCCAATAAAATTTTAAAGAAAACTGTTATTTCAGTCTTTTTTTCGAACTTTAATGTTAGTGGTTCAAATGTCAAAAATCCCTTTATTATGAAAATGGCAAATTTCTTTATTAATGCAAAGGTGACTTGGTTTATCGTTACTGTAGACAAACGAAAACACTTTATTTGATGAATCCTTAAAGAAAATTTTAATTAATATCAATCAGGAGAAAAGTTATTGCAAAAATATATGTTGATCCCTAGACACTTTTGATGTGTGTATGTAAAATAAACATTTTGGGCAACTTTTTTAAATATTAATTTGACATTTTATAAGGATCGTAGTAATAACATAATGACATTTTATCACTACGATGACAGTATTTATCATTCCAGTTGAATCAAGTAGTTAATCTTTTAATTTTGCTTGTCGTTAATGACTGAATGAATATTCAGGAACTTTTCTTAATTTTGATATTAACATCTACGTACTTTGTTTGGTTCACGAATTTTCCAAGAACATTCAAAGCGAAGTAATTAATTCATAAAGTTCAGTGATGGCAGGATTAAATACTGTATGAACATCCTATTAGAAGTTACGACCCTACTGAAGATGATCTTCCGAGTTTCAAACACCCATGTATATCTCAAAACTACGAACTTTACTAAAATAGTGAGCCCAGAAATAGTCTGTCGTAAGCAATAGGCAGTAAAGATTCCACGAAACAGTATAATTCTCGTATCAATTTCATTTGCGGGGTCAATTAACACTGCCAGTTCTAAATGCGAGTTGGCAGTTTCTAGACGAATTAATTCGGTCAGTCGACTTGACTCGCTAACATGTACTCATATAGGTAAATACTCGTCGATGAAAAAATATATGCAGGATGAAAGAATGACGAAGCAGATATACAATGCAAAAGTGGAAGGATGTAGGAGCCGAGGAAGGCCAAGACTTACCTATCATGATCAAATTGATCGTGTCCTATCAGAAGGTGATGTCAGGAGCCCTAGAAACCGGCGAGCGTGCATGAAAAGAGCAATGAATGTGAAAGAAGCGAGTGAGGTATGTAAGGATCGAGTCGCGTGGCGCTCGGTTCTCTCTGCCTACCCCGTAAGGGATTTGGCGTGAAGTTATAGATAGATAGAAAAAATATAATCGTGTGCCATGTTGTAAGCGTCTATAGGGTACAATTAAATTTATATTGCAATGCTGTGTTGGAAAACTTGGTATCACGCAAAGCAATACTCATTGTGTTGTATTATACAAGGAATATCCTTACATTGCTAACTCATCAGCTCCCAGGAGCTCGAGGCTGGTCACCACACTCGCTCGTGGAATACAATACCTTCGGAGAATTATAAATATATAAGAATTTCAATTTTCCTGGTGTGGATTGGGTGGTGCTTTTTCAATTTAGAATTCTATACGTGTATAGTTAAGAAAATTGTGAAACCTACGGTGAGAAAGTTGTAAATCGAATAGATGAAAAACTTCCCGCTTGATAAACTGTATGTCATAAAGTACTAAATTTGTGAATAAAGTATTTGTATGAAAAAAATATAACGAATTTGTGAATCGATTCAGTTATTCAATTGATTTGAACAATTTATGTAGATTTTACTACGATCTTGAACAGCAGTTGTTTTCTATATTAAACTACCTCTTTCTTTAAATAATATATATTTTTGTACCACTAAGATTTTAAGCAGTTATCGCAGCCTATATACATTTGCAACACTAATACCGCATGTGCGTTGTCGACCACTTCTTCACTCCTATTTTGAAGAACTCCATGCTTTGTAACATGGGGAATACTTGGGAAAACACTTGTCCCTCTTCTGCACCAATAATCCCTATAAATGCAATAACTCTAAATACAACAGACCAATAATTTTCAACAAATTCCCAATAATCAAAATACCTATCATTAATCCATTGATATACCCCGGAGCGGGTCACGGTAGATGTAATACATTACATCAAAGGGGCCTCTACACTTTGGATCCATATCTCCGCGCACGCCTATTAAATAAGAGAAAGAATAATTATACTTTATTTGATTACATAACATTTTTTAATATTTTAAGCAAAATATAAGCTTGTATCAGATAAACTCGCTCTTTCATTATTAGAAGTTCACAGCCATCAGATAATCCCATTTTTTTACAATTTATCGCAGCCAATACAGTTATAACATGTAGAGAGAGGTATGTTTGGATCGGTGCACCTGGTGTTCCATAGTCTCTGCATACCCCAATGGGAGACAGACGTGATGATATGAGAGTGGGAGTGGGAGACAGGCGTATGTACAATTATTATCATTCATTCATTCAAAATATTGCGTGTTTGAGAGTGAGTGTTGTGTCTCGTATACACTCACCAGTATTAAAAATCGCAATTTAAAAAGGGCCTAATATATTCGCAAAATTAAAACACCACTTCTCGCATATTTTCGTTTATTGGTTAGACTTAAACTAACGGAACTATTTACATTTAATCCGTTTAAGTAATAAACAGTACGCAAATCAACATCAATCGGAGCAAGAATCATCTAACCAACTCCTTATTCTAATGATATTGTTTTAGAAAGACATTGTGATTTAAGAAAAGATCACGTATTTCATATAATATATTATAATACTTTCCTGACGTTGAATTGAAATCGGTGTGTATAATTATCGTTTATGTATAATTATAACAATGAATATACCAAAGACAAACTATATCATAGATAGACACAAGAAAAAAATATAATGAAATTTCATTCCGTCACGACAAGCTATTTACAAAGTAATTAAATAAAACTACTCTACTTATATACAAAAAGTTTTGATTTAATTCGATGCGAAACGTAACTATGGCTCTTACGACGAGAATCGCTGGGTATATGTTTAATTAAACTAAAAATCATTTAATTAACTACTACAACTCGGTAAGTATAGCCATATATATCATACTATCACAAAGTTGCTTAATACATTCACATCTTGACTACAGAAGGAAGTCACCCTCTTAGTGAAATTGAGGTAATGAACTTAATCGTCGGTAGTTGGTGTCATCCAGATAATCAGTCTTAAAGTGCCCAGAACTAACCCAGTACAATTGTTTGTTCCTGTTATACTTGACAAACGATTTATATCCTTACAGTTTAAATAACATTATATAATACCTTTGGCTGAATTACACTTTTACTCCCTCAACTACCTAAAATATGTTTACTCATAGCAACACTGGGGCCAATACATATTTGTCATTTCATTAACTTCAGGCTACAAAAACAAGCTCAAACATAAATATATTCTATATCATTTACTGCAAATACATATATTAAAGTTACAAACAATTCGTCTTAACCTATAATGTGGCCACAAAACATTATTGCATGTACGTAAACATTAATAAAGGTCACAGTACTAACTACATCGTATATGCTATTGCTTCAAAAATATATGAATCTCTTTTCTATCAATATCAAAAACCATTGAAGTTCTCGTCCCGAGCGATGCATTTAAAGTACATTGCTTCGTTTAAGGCGACATAATTATTTATTACGCGCAGTCAAGGCATCAATATCCTTCATACACGAGTCTGTACCGCTGTTAGTATATGGAGAACTGTAGTGTTTATAAAGCGTTATGTTACAACCAGCCAGACTAAAGCTATACGTTGCCAGTAACTCGTTATCGCACCTGTGGAATTTTTATCTCTAGGTAGGCAAAAGACAGACATGTTGCAATTTGTATAGATTTGTCTATCCGAAATTTTAAGAAATGTATATATTCCTCCTTATTCCTTTTGACTAGAAAACTGTGTAAAGAATATTCTGCCTTTGTATTTGTTCGGCCATAATAAACAATTGTTTTATATGTTACCACTAATCTTAACAATTGTTGAAATTGTTTAAAACGTCCTTAACTATGAGTTCCCCGCCTCCGTTTGCCACTTTACATACTTTATATGTCAGTCCTCAATGAGTCAATACAATATTCAAAGTCACGTAAACCGGAAAAGTAAACACAATTTATCAAATGCTGATCAAAACAAAGCATTCTTAAAATGTTCCCCATATAATGGTACATATAACGCGTATTAATAAAGAAACAAAGAATCAGTATCATACACCTGGCATGGAAACACATGTCAATCACTGATCTTTAATCTACAAGCATAAATGTAAAACGTGTATGACTGCATTAAGTGAATTCACAAATATGCATAACTCCATTTTTGTTATTTAATCTTCAGATTTGTCATGTCCAAAGATTATTCATGCT
Organism: Pyralis farinalis; assembly: GCA_947507595.1. Taxonomy (NCBI): domain Eukaryota; kingdom Metazoa; phylum Arthropoda; class Insecta; order Lepidoptera; family Pyralidae; genus Pyralis; species Pyralis farinalis. The sequence continues at coordinate 11,303,272 of OX382273.1, forward strand.
TGCTACACATTTTTAGGTGTTTTCCACGAGATTCATCATGAAATGACTCTCGTGGAAAACAGCTAATTATGTGTACAAGTTGATGTCTACATAATGTAAATCAACTTGGAAATATGTTTTAACATATTTTAGTTAAAGCATCGTGGTTTGTAACTACGTTTAAATAAAACGTGTGGCAGTGCATAAGAACTGTCCTATTTCCAGTCTATAGTTGCCTTCAAGCGCCCCGTTGTATTGATCAGCATGCTACAGTTACACGTTTCTTAGCAGCTCAACGTAATGTATTTATCTAGACTCAAATGTATCATGTACACTCATCGTAAAGTCAATAAATCTACACTCATCGTAACGAAAACCACTAACACTTTACAAGAATAGTCATCGTTGTTATCAGTTTATTGTTGATCAGCAAGCCACTATTAAACAGTTAGCACCACCGGCGTTTCTTAGCAGTCCACTCACTGTCCCCACTGGTGGGCCTCGTCTATTTATCTATGGCTTGTGTATGGTCCGCGCGATCTCCGCGGGCGTACCTCGCCCACATCCTCGTATACAGCATCTCAAGGCCGGTGGCATACGCTTTGCAATCGAAGAGCGGACTATCCGTTCGCGCCGTCCATACCTTAGCGCGAATGGCTTTTAAACTGTTGGAAGGGCATAATAATTATCAATAAATAAACAGGGATAGATTAAATTGTTCAATATAGTTTCCTCTTCCATTCATCAACTGATTTCCACTTCTTCATTGTGTATTTACCAGCTTTAATATACAAAATTAAAAACAGTGGAAAACTAAGTAGCTCCCTCTCTCTGTAGCCTTTACCACCGATAGATTGGTACCTTCGCTTTCGCTGCCGCAGAAAGTCTTTCTTTTTATGGGCCGTATGCTTGCATGCCTTCCGACGTTGTATAAAAAAATGTAATAATTTTAATATTTAAAAACTGATTAGGTTCGTAAGGTGTCCATTTACATACCAGGATACTCCTGCCACCGCTTTAACGTGCCAGACTCCTACATAACCACCAACTTACCTAAGTCTATTATCATATTTGGAATGTGATCGCTTGCAATACAAGAATTATCGCTTCGATTCTGGCACACCTACTCCAGCACAGAAAATTGGTAATCTTATTCAGGCGCAGGAGCACAGCAATCCTCCAGAGTTATTTGCTGCGGTGTTTTGTCAGATGGAGCTACTTCCCCAGTCGGATTCGACAATTAGTAAATACGCCCTAACTCTCTTCAATTATATATAACATATAAATACTTATAACTATGAAGAACTTGAGCATCTATACGTACTGTCCAAGCTATGGCTTTGATCTAAGTTTTCCGTGCATACATGGAAAGCAAAATCAAAGTTCGTTCCCTCGCCACTGTGTCTTTTACAAGTATTTTCAGTCAATGAAGGCGCAGGAAGCCTTTTTACATTATAACTGAAGCACAATGCGCAACTCGGCGGAATGTATCACTCGTTTATTTTACTGATACGTCGTTTGACAACCCCTTAGGAATCTCCATGTAGGTGGAGATTCCTAAGGGGTTGTAGGCATCCGATAATAAAAGATTTACAAGAATTCCCACTGGACACCAGGATTTAGGCAGCGATGTCACGTGTAATTCAAATAACATATTCGATAATATCCTAAGCTACGTTATGGAGAAAAAATACGTAGACTGTACTTACTATTCCCTATCTGTTCCTAGTCTTACTGCTATGTCCTGATACTCCTGTCTTGTCCTGGCTATCAGTTCTGGGCAACCAAGGGTGTTTAATTGAGATGCAGCCACTCTGAAATAGAAAAAACAAATGTTGACGATAATTACTAACCCATGCATAAATATGTGTCCAATTTGGCATATTAATATAAAGGGAAAGAGACAAGGAAAAGAGACAGCACTAAGATTCGAAATAGAAGGCTGTTTTGCTATCAGATATGATAGTTGAATCGAAAAATGTGACACAAAAATATAGATGTAAATGTATGTGCATGAGTGATCATTGTCGTCCAATTAACAAGCTCTGTGGTGGAGTGGTTAACAATGCTACTTTAACACCAAGGCTCGTGGGTTCGATTCCCACACAAGACCAACTTGTGTACATGAACATCTATATCTTTTGTCATGGTTTTTAAGATGTAGAACGCATCATAGCACCCCACTGTAGTACCCCCGCACTCCATAGTAAACCACAGCCACATAAAAACTCCTCAGATGATTATGTTCTTGCAAGTGAGTGAGGTTACAAGTAATCCCTGAAGGAGTTCCTATTCCTATGTTATCAGCTGGGGTGGCAATGCGAGAGTGCACTTAACATCAGGTGGGCCGCATGCTCGTATGTATCCCGATGTTGTATATTAAAGAAAACATTTATATTATTAATTTATATTAATAATATATTTTACCCACACATGAAAACCAGTATAATAGATACATCTGATCTATCTATATCTCTACGCCAAGTCCTTTGCGGAGTATGCAAATAGAACCAACTGCCCCATGACTCGGTTCTTATACACCTCAGATATATAATATGCACATATAATATAGGGCCCATCAAAGCAGCCCGTCTGGGGAATTACCTCCACCTAACAGATAACGGTAGCCAAATAACAACTCCCCAGAGTGTTGTTGCGTTCCTGCCTGTGAGTGAGGCAGAGCAGCAGAGAAGGCATCGCGCGAGTGATACTTAATATAAATAAATAAATATTGTCGGACAAATTACACAGCGCCACCTAGCCCCAAAGTAAGCGAAGCTTGTATTATGGGTACTAGACAACTGATAAACATACGTAAATACATTTTTTTTTTGTGAATACATACTTATTATACATAGAAAACACCCAGACCAATGCAAACAGTCATGTTCATGCACACAAATGTTTGTACTGTGTGGGAATCGAACCCACGAGCGTTGGTGTCAAAGTAGCGTAACAGCGCGTTTCACCACTGCGCCACCGAGCTCGTCGTAATATTGGTATTACAAGTAGTGATGTTCCGCCTAGTCGGCGCCTAATCGGTAAAGCCGACTATCCGTCCAATTTCGTAGTCGGCGACTAGTCGGCACTATTCGACAAAAAGCGGCGAGTAGTCGGCAGTATTCGGCAAAAAGCGGCGAGTAGTCGGCAGTATTCGGCAAAGAGCGCCGCCTATCCGACGCTTCTTACTTTGTATGTATTTCAAAATAAAATGTGTGTTATAATATACACATTTTATTTAGAAATACAGTAGGAGGAATTACTTAAAAACCTTGATTGTTTATTAATATTTTTATTTTGGAATCAGTCTTACTCATTTTGAAATGTAAAGCAACCATTGATATGATTGTTCATACAAAATTATCCGATTGGTCAAAAAAAAAACATACACGACACTTTCTTTTTGACATGATTAAATTATAATTGAGCTTTTTCACTTTAATGAACAATAAAGGATTGTCTTTATTTTTTACACATAAGCACTGCCACAGTCTAGTCAACTTAAAATCCGTGAAAAAAATCCCGGCAGAAATCTTATTGCACTAATTCAAATCAATTTATTTTTACGCAATATCTTCATTTTAACCTTTTCACAAAAATGCTGAGGGCCAAAGTTGTTGCAAATTTAATTCTCTACAACTCTAGTCATGACAATTTTTATCGTATGATCGATATTTTCGAGATAAGAATTTTAGCTTTATCTTGATTGTTATTAACTGTAGCGTGAAAACTTGCAGAAACAAAAGTTGTAGATAATGAAAGGACTCCGAAATGGAAGGGAATGAACGGATTAAGTTTTCTCGCTCCCCAATATCATGGACCAGCATCTGGCCATAGACCAAGTTTTCTGCGGTTTTGCGAATCTTGAGAAAGCATTTGATAGGGTAGTGCGAAAGGAACTGTGGGACATATTGCCGAGATATGGGTCAAAATTGGTGTCAAACAGGGTTGCATTCTATCTCCTAGGCTGTTTTTCTCTATAGTTGTCTGCAGAGAATAAGGTCAACGAAGGTAGGATTGCGCCATGGGTGACCTAGTGGTGGTCTGCTCTGAAACACCATCTGAACTGCAAACACTGGTCACAATAATGAAAGACGATTGTATAGAGAAAGGCTATAATATATAATGGTATTTGAAAGAGAAGAAATCAGAACCAATGTAAGGATTACGGAGTGGATGATGAAGTGTTGGACGGATGAAATTGTATACCTTGGATGCGCTTTCAGCAGGGATGGAAGGTAGACAGACCGCTGATGTGGAAAGATGAGCGAGTGCCGGAAATAGCGTGAATAGAGCGATGGGAAAGGCAGAAAGCACAGCTCACTATATACAATGCAGTGCTGGTCCCAACACTTGCTTACCGAAAGTAGAGCTGAGCATGGCGGAGAGAGCAGGAAAGTAGGATAAACGCGGTCGAAATGCGAGCGTTTCGCTAAACAAATTGTCCTCAAATTCAGAATGGCGACTAACGCACCGGCGCGGCTGAATTTGGTCGACATTTTACTAATGAACCCCCCTAAAAATTAGTGTAATAAAATTTCGGCCGGGAATTTTTTCACGGTCAAAATATTACCCGCCTGGGCTGGCTACCAGTGTAAAAGCGAAAATCAAGACATAATGCGAAGTAGACAAAACATGTTCCGACAAGCGGCGGTTGCGACTTGCACGGGATTCAGCTGTAAACGAAGGGACACGGAAATTGCCGAATACCCCCGAAACCGTGAACTGTAAAGAGGCCGACCCTCCTTAAAACCGACTAATCGGCTAGTCGGCCAAAGTCATAGTCGTCAAATATCTAATTACAAGCGTTTATAGGCTACGGTAATCGCTTTACATCAGGGTATGCTTGTATCTCTTCCGACGTTGCATAAAAAGTCTCAATTTATAATTGAACATATACCGCAGCTCATAATATGTTTATGGATAATGTCCTTTGCCTTTAAAACTCTCACCTGGACGCCAGTGTTTCTCCAGGCAGTGTGACGACGGGCGTGCCTGTCCACAGGATATCCATGCTCGTGGTGTGTCCATTGCACAGCGGCGTGTCCAGACACACGTCCGCCAGTTGTCCGCGACGCACGTGTTCCTCTTTAGCGGCTACGTTCGAGAAGATTATTCGCCCAGGGGGGAGACCTGTTATCGCCAAAACATTATATATTATTTTCCATATATGAGAAATGCCGACGGATTGGCAAATCGTTGGTAAGGTGCACACTTCGCAAATTTCATTAAGTCGGAGACATCAAGAAAACGTGTATAGAAAATAAGCTCCTGAGGCTACTAGATGACGAGTAACAATCAAGTTATACAGCCTACCTGATGTAAAGTGGTTACCGTAGCTGCTTGCATACAGGAAGTATCGTTCGCACATTGCCACCCCTGCTACTAATATAGAGGACACCTTAGGAGCGTACTGGTAACCCCACTAACCCAGTTGTAGAAACACAACAGCCCACCAGGAAATTATTATTTGTCTGCGATTTTCTGCGAGGTAGAAGTACTGTCCCAGTCGGCTGCTTTACTGTATGTACCCTACCTCTCTTAACCCTTCGAAACCCGGGTGGTCGTATACGACCGCGAAATGTATGGGAAAACGTATATAACGGGTTCTGACTGCTCTAAGCAGCCAGGTCAAGGCAAAAGGACATGTGCATGTCCACAAATGTTTATTCTGTGTGGGAATCGAATTCACTAGACTTAGTATTAAAATACCCTTGTTAGCCAATTGCCACCTGGCTCATCAAAATGCAGATGGTGCTTTATTATTGCTTTGTCATAACAACTACAGTTAGCAAGTTTCACGGTAATATAACAAATTAGATGTGGTAGTAGTGCTTTACATTTCATAATATAGATACAACCTTGTATCTTCATTATCATATCAGCACAGTAGTATTACTTTATTGTGTTTACCAATTAGAAGTAGTCGACCAAATAAAATGGTGTCAAAAATAGGCAAGTTATTATATTTCATATCGTTGTTTTTAATACTGATAGAATGTAATGATTAATTCTGAAGCACAAAGTGAGACAATTCTAGGAGATAGATTTTAAATCGATAAAATAATAAATATCCAAATCGCTTAAGAATGTACGTACTATACCTAATCCGGCCATAAGTTCTGTTACAAATGAATATCGTCGATGAAGTGCCACCTAAGTGACATTTTTTGATGTTGGAATTTGCATCGGTAGCTAATCATTGCCAGAAAGACTCTAAACAGTTCGTGGAAATGCCTATAAGTTAAAAGTAAACTTAAGCCTTATAGTATTAAAAAACTCAATTGAAGCAAAAATGACACTTCATCGACGATATGCATTTATTTTTCTATGAAGTAATGTAATCTTGATAAAACTTATATGTACATGTTTATGGAAGTCTCAGCAGCCTTTAATCTGTCTGACCATGAGTCTATGGACTTGCGCAATATTTTCCATGTGAAATTTAGCCACTGCTTGCGCCAGAGATCTTCAGAGACAATGCCATGCGTATCATTTCGAGCAGGTCATGTTCTCTAAAACTGGCAATAATTTGTAGTCTAAGGGTTCAGATCTGGGTTAGACGAAGGCCATTCTTCAGCTTTTATAAAGTCCGAAACGTTAGTTTCGAGCAAGGCACATTTTGTGGTGCATTTTTAAAAAGTGTATTGCTGAGAGGTTTCACAACACGATCCAAGACAGTCTCTTGATACACTTTGGCTGAAGTCTTTACTCCTTTTGAAAAAAAGTAATGTTTTTATGTATTTATGGCCAGACTAGTTACAATATATAATAGAACGAGTACATAAATATTTTGAATAGTAGGAAAAGTGTATTAATTGAAAGAATAACATCTCTTCTTTCGTAAAACCATAAAATTATAAATTGGTTCCTTGAAACTTTATGTTCAATATTATATTTATCGTGAAAGTACAAGGTTTACTCATTAAGTATTACCAGCGAAGCACGCGCGACCAATAATTGCGCATAAGGTGCAATGAAAATATCTTATTTCACACATAAAGCCACGAACCTTATACACTCTTCATTCACTTCATTATCCCTTTTATGGTCTAGATTCTTTTTTGCGCGTCATCTTATCTTCGTTCAATACAATTTTATTTTACAAACATTTACGAGTAATAAGAGCAGCCTTAACATCATGATACAATTGAAAAGTGAATACTATAAAGTACCTTAACAACAATTACTAAATACGGTCGAAACTTGCTTTAACCTGTCGAATGGACGGTCAAGTAAGGTGATTCTGAATATGATTGTCATTTGTGATGAAAAATAGATCTTGTGTGACAATCGAAAACGTCCATAGCGCTGATTAGACAAGTGTACGGAGAAGTTCCATGAATCTAACGCAAATTAAGTTAAAAGAAACTGCCAGTGTGTGTATGGCGTGCCTGTTCGCACATTGGTAATTTCAGGTTTTCAAATCTAGTATAACAATATCTCCAGAGGTGTAATATGAAAAATTGCAAATGATGATGGACAAGCTGACTGTCGAATAAACAAATCATTGTTCTAGTCAACTAGAATACACATCTCACACACAACCACAATGTCTCAAAACCGCAAAAAATACTAGTAAGAGTATCAGAAAACTCTACGAAGAGAATCAGATATTTATTTAAGGAGGAAATTCTTCAAATCCAATAAGGTCGTGAAAAACTTAAAACGTCCATCAAATTATGTCAGCAGGTTATGTATTGCCCATTCCTTATTAAATTCAATAAGAGAGGAATGACTCGGCGAGAGATCATACTTGCTCTAAATATCGGCCTGGGAAAGTTGCTCCACCATACAAAAGCCCGTAGTCAAATACGGGCTGCCCGATAGTTGCGTAAATGGGTCATTTTATCTAGCTGCTTCGAGCATAGACATTAATGCAGGCACGCAAGTCTCTGTGGTGTTGTGGATGCAATTTCAACTTACACATTACTATATAATAGCATGCATTGCTATGGGGACGACAGCCTCGGGGACACATATTAGAAAAGCCGGGGCCTTCTTCAGTTGTGGAGGTAAACCACGACCAATTTGTTCAAAATTGCGTGACGTAGAGACTACAGCACGAGATTCTAAAAAAAGGCGTGAAAAGGACGTATAGTAAGTTTGTAAGGACAAAGGTTGCCGATATTGCTCAATTACTCTAGTTTTTTTATGTATAAATATATTTTTAGTTGACACTGGAAAGATGCTTACCTAATTGCTGCGCAGTTGATTGAATGTTAGGTTCGCCAACGGCGGGAAACCTCAGCAGCCATAGAACACTATTTGGCACGTGTTTCAGGATGTACACCCACATGTGTAGAGTTAACGGGTCGATTTTGTATAGCTGGTTGAAGTTACAATACACAACCGCATCATCTGGTAAACCATATTGTTGCCGGGTTGTTATTACTATAGACTGTGGCACTTCTTCGCCTGTTGCCGCCTTGTTGTTCGTCTGAGTAGTGGCCAAGCCATTCTGGAGAATCACGCCATTTACTGATGTCTGCAAAATGTGAAATGTAAGAACCAATTTTTTTTGTGCAAAATCGCGTTTTTTAGGAAATAGATGTCCTATTAGATAATCTTAAAAAGCAAAATCTTATCTATCAATAACTTCGCGCCAAATCCCTTGAGGGATAGACACTGGGATCGGAGTGCCACATAACTCGGTCCTTACATCTTCTTCATCTTAGTCGCTTATCTACATACAAAATATCATTCAAATCATTAGAGCCGTTTCCGAAAAATATAAATACAAGAATTGCTCGTTTAAAGTAATAATATAACGTTATATTTAAAATAATAAGGTCATTAAAAATATATTACCTGAATTTGTCCGGAAGCAATCATTGTCTCGATGGGCGTAGTCGTGGGCAGTTCTGCAACTTTCAGTGATATCTCAACAGGTCGAGCAGCCCTGACAACTTCTTTGATCTCTTTGATATCAGTGTTTTCGACAAGCGGCGACAGATCCGTAGCATTAATCACCGCTACATTATCAGCGAGGCTGCCCAAGTTATTATGAGATTTTATTTTGTCACTCAGAATAAGACGCTCTTGCAAATGAGGAAACATTTGTTTGTGATCTCCAACGAAATATGTATGCGGCATGTAGGCCAGCTTCTCACTATACTGACTCGCCAACTCCAAAGGTGAGGTCACCGCATCCGTGACTAAGTAGTCCATGTAACTAGCGCCACTGGTGCCTGGATAACCCAGCCACATTACTTGAACAGGGGCCGGTCTCAACGCAAATATCTCATTCCTGGCGCCCTTAGTATAACCATTCATATTGACTAAAATGTGGATACCATCCGCATATATTTTGTCTGCAGCTTTTCCATTGCAAGTCATTTGAGACAGGTCAATGAAATGTTCTGCTTCACGGGCGATCTTCGAACGGAAAGTGGTTCCATCATCGGGGCTAAGAGCATAACAGAAGATCTCTACTTTGGTACGGTCGTGCAATCCTGGTACCGACTGCATTAAGTGAGAAGTAGGGTGATTACCAAAGTCACTGCTCACGTAACCGACACGTAATCGGCCGAGTAATTCACGAGCGAATTTATATGGAGGCTTGTGCAAAACCTGGACCTTCTCTAAGCATAAATTGGCATGTCGGGCCGCGATTGCTTTCCTAAACTCGTGGGTCAAGGGGTATAGCATTGAGTGGTGTGGATGAACCGACGGCAGTCTGTTCTTATCGAGTTGCTCAGCAACGATGCTTACTAGTTTTTTCATACGGGCCTCATAATCTGTCCAGTCACAGACTATTTGCAAACAATGAGCCAAATTGCAATAGGCATCTGGAAAATCTGGTTTAAGTTTTAGTGCTGTTCTATACGACTGTATAGCTTCTGGAATATTTCCTGAGTCCTTGTGAATACTGGCGAGATTGCTGTGAGCGTCAGCAAACGCTGGATTGATCTGAATAGCTCTGGTGTAGCATTGTAATGCCCCAGCGACATCTTGCATCTCTTTGAGGGTATTGCCCATGTTACTGTAGGCATCAGCAAAAGTAGGCTGAATACGGATTGCCTCCTTATAATGCATGAGAGCTTCGTTAAGTTTACCCTGCTGCTGCAAAACGGAAGCGAGATTGCTATGTGCGGCAGCGAACTCTGGGAACACTTCTAAAGCTTTTAAATACAATCTTGTCGCTTCCTCAATATAACCCTGTTCGCGTTTGATATTCGCTAAATTGTTAAGGGAATCAGCGTGCGATGGACAGAGACGTAGAGCTGTATTATAGCATTCTTCGGCGTCAGCGACTTGTCCTTTCTCTTTCAACGCGTTTGCCAAATTACAATAAGCATCAGGGAAGTTTGGTTGCAGTTCTATGGCTCTTCTATAGGTGTCGATAGCCAAATCAATTAGTCCTTGTTCGTAGTACACACAGGCCAAATTGCCGTGTACGACGGCATTGTTTGGAGATAAATTCAAAGCACGTAGGTAGGCGGCTACAGCCCTGAAGTTAAAAAGAAAGAAATTTTATTAACTAACCTCTATTCTGGTTATTATTGACGTTAAAAAATGACCACGGACGCCTGTGTGAAAATGAAAATTGAAATGTTTACTATCTGTAAAATGTACTCAGTGACAAACAGACGTTTTCAATGTTTTGTGGAGTGGTGGCGATGGTGCCACCTGTGACCCATATTCAGTTGTGTTCTATGTATATGTAATTTTTTACATTTGTGATCTTTAAGATTACACTAGCCAACACAATTTTTGGTGCCGTAATTTTAAGACCTGATTTGAAAGTACCCGATTCACTGAGTTCAAATATGCATTTACTCGTAGATTTTTGTATCAGCTCTAGTTTTGGAGTTATTAATTTATTAGAGAGAATGTTAACCAAACAGAAATAACAGTCGTCGAAATGATTTTGTTGTTGTCTCCAAATCATCGGTATTCCAAACTTCACACACAAAATGAGGCACCCAAGGCTTGTCTTGATGCTCAATACTCTAGTATAAGTAAGCGAAATATACTTTTTTCACTAATTCAGTTATGGGTTTTCGGTATTCCTCAAAGGTATATTCGCCGCAAATAATAACAAAATGCATCCGAATTTATCAAGCAACATCTTAATCAGCTCGCGACAGCGCAAAAACAATCAAATTGTAGAAAATATAAAACTTGTGACACTTAGTTGAAGTCGAAGTGACGAAATTTTAAAATTGAGGGTAGTTTTTAAATTAGAGCCGATACAAGCATGACAGTTGTAGGTACGTCATCAGAAATACGTTCAAAAACAATATCTAAACAAATTTTAACTGCACCAAAAAAAGTTATTTTTGTCGGCCAGTGTTATTTTAAAGGTAATTTGTCTGCTGTCCGAAATCCGGTGTCACTAAGTGCTGAGATTATCCTGAGAAAGCACCTTGTTTACAGCAATTATAATTCACATATTTTATTTCCATGTTTTCATCATTTATCTGTGTCATTTTTATAGCGTAATGTGCTTATTGATGGTGCATTAAATATATAATATTTTCTTTTTCTTATATTTGTTATTCTATGTTAGTCTATATTGCTAATCAATGTTTTATTTTAGACACGAAAGCTGTAATGTAATACTTAAAGATATCAATCCTTGTTACCTGTCAAAAATCCTCGCTTCCTTCAAGACATTCCCCAAATTGATGTAAGCATCCAAAAAATTAGGATCCAAGGCCACAGCTTTTTCAAAGTGATGAATGGCCAACCAAATTTCACTCTGTGCGTTAAATACGCATCCCAAGTTACTCCATGCGACTGCAAAGTCTGGCCTTGTTTCGATGGCCTTCAAGTAACATGCCTACACACACGAAAAAACAACATGTTAAAGCAGGTCAACAACGCAGTTTTACAGTGATGAAGTTCTGAAATGTTCGTTACGCCAATGTCAATAGTTACACCATAGCGTTGATTGATGCTAGGGGCGCGATTCAACAAAACACCGAGCATCAATCGCAAGCTGATGACGAGAGTACGCCAATTGCGCCCTATGAGACACGAAACTACGCCAATAGCCACACACATCAGTAGGAAATGCAAACGGCGAGTTCTGCACAACAAGCCATACACTTCGGAATATAATTACAGCTATAAAAAGGGCAAATCACCGAGCGGTGTATGATACGCTTCCACTTCCTATCCAATGAGAGAAGATGGTCACGACAATGATAATTCAAAGAACACGACTTGTATCCGACCTGTTCGTAACGTTTAGTTCTTGCAAACCTTTTCCACTTTACCTGCGACAGACCAGGCGTCATCGCGGCGGCATAGCGAGTGTTGTACCAACCGTTACCCAGCTAGATACAGCAGCAGGCACACCTACTGTCTTACCAGACAACACCTTGTGAAAATATAACAGAATTAGTTGATTTTGAGTCAAACTGATCACCTGATGTCGACTTAGGTACTCTATTACAATACAAATCAAAAAGTTTTGTGGTTTGAGAGGATCTCTGTCAGCTCACACTGTCTTCTAGCAGAGTATTGCGACAGGCATGATATGAATGACTAAAATATATTTTACAAAAAACTCACTACGTCATACCACTAATGAAATAAAAACTACTGCCTCGTTTTGATCCTCAATCGAAATGTAATAAGAGCACACTACAAGCACAAGGATTCAACGTAACTAAGTAGTGATGAAGGTAACAGGATGGAGAGTGTGTTAATTAATGATGTTAAGACATGAACATTAGTGTAGTCTCCCTTTTACTTTACTAATAACTTTCCACACAGTTTGTTTTATGTTGAAACGTGAAAGTAAACTAATGTTGTTTACAAAATATATTGAAACATATTACAATAAAAACACTGTGCGGAAAATTTCATTATTACGCATTACATTGGACGCAAAATATTGAAAATGAAACTCAAATACTGTAGTTTACTATTTTGCGGAGACGACGACGTAGTACAGTAAACAACATAGAAAATAGCAATTAACAACTATTTACTTGGGCGGGAGACAAAATGTAAACAAACCATAAAAAAGGTTATTTAGGTTATAGGAAGTGTCGATTTTATCACGACATAATCTTTCATCAAACAATAGATTTAGTAAAAACTTTAAAGTTTCTTGCATTTAAATAAATAATATAAAGTTGCCACTAGGATTGCTATAATGTTATCCGTCGTTTTTTCATTTCATAGTTGTTGGTTTTATAAAAGAGCTAAAATTGTTTTGAAGCATTATTATAGTTCCTCTTCTTCACGCGCTTTTGACGAGTGACATTCTTGTTATAAATTTTTTTTTAACAATTTAACAATTTTGATAGTATTTTGTAACATAAGTACTACTGAACTTATACCGTAATAAAAATCTCAAACATAACACGTCTTTGCACATTTTGGTAGACGTGATTAAATCCATGAAGAAAACCTTGTAAAATCCAGTATAGTTTTACTGGTGGTATTTAAACTTCAGAATTGGGTCTGAGTATCCTTCCCAAATAATTGTTCAACACAGTTCTTGAAGCTGGAACATCTAGAACTAAGATTTTGAAATGATTCTGAACTGAAGACTTGCAAAGATGAACAGTTATTGCATATGATTTGTTACTGATTTTCTTCATTAATTCAATTTTTTGTTAAAGTTATTAATTTTGTTAACTTTCATAGTTATGTTACGTTTTCATTTTCTGTATTGTTGAGTTTCTGTTATGTTGAACAGACTTGACTTAAAGACCTATATTTTCTTTGTTTACACTTTATCGCACGGTATATTGAATAAACTATAGTCATATCTGTATTTCATTTTCTATGTTATTTACAATGTAATGGCTTAAACAAACCAATCGTAATAATTGATACGAAGGTAACTGTTGAAAACTTGTTGAAACCATTATGAGAGATTTGGCGCTGTGCTTTCTTAAAGAGGTGTACGCTGCTGCTTTGTACGCTGGCGAAACAGAGACTACACTAATTTATTAGAGCGCAAAGGTAAACAGTCTGAGAATCCTGTTAACTTCGGAGCAAACCAGAAAGGATTTTGGAAAATCTTATTTACCTTAGCCTCGTCCAGTCGTCCCAGCGCCTTGAGCAAATTGCCCAGGTCGCTCCTAACACAGTAAAGATCCTGCAACAAATATTCACATTAGTTATATATACATATAAATAAAATTGAAGTGTCTGTCTGTGATTTCAAAATAAAGCCTTTATCATAAGCTCATATTATTATTTTCACGTTACCAAAGCCTAAATACGCATTTTTAACTTTTTGTCTGTCTGTTTGTTTGTCCGGGCTAATCTTCGAAATGGCTGAACCGATTTTAACGGGACTTTCACTGGTAGGTAGAGGACTGTTCAGAGCAAAATATAGGATACTTTTTATCCCGTAAATATTTAGGGTTCCTGTGTAAAAAATTAAAAACTGTTAAAATTAGGGGGAAATATCTTAAATATTTCTTGAAGGCTTTTTTTTTCTTTTTTTTTTTGCCCATATCGTATTTGTTCAAGAATACCGAGTAGTGGGTACGATAGTGAGTACAGAAAGAGAAGCAACGACACTTTGTGTACAAAGTGAGTCCAGCCGAGCGGAGATCACTGGGTCACCGACAATTCGAACTGCCCTACGTTATATGCGATTCAATGGAGTAAGCAAATACAGAGGCGCGCTCGGCCCAAAGATGTGAACAATATTCCATGTGAGGCCGGACCTGGGCCTTATAGTTATAATTGAAGGCGATGTTGAGGTGTAAAGTATTGTTTAGCTCTATTGATCACCAATTTTTTTGGACGCCAACTTAACCTTGCTCTCCAGATGATCGCGAAACTGTACATCGCTCGATATGACGACACCCAGGATACCGATGCTAGGCGTAACGCTGAGGTGCACATCTTCTAATCGAGGAGCTACGATAAATGGGGACTTTTTCACGGTAAATGCTCACACTTATGTTTTTAGGGGTTAAAGTTGAATTCCATATATTAAATATTTCTAAATACAGTCTACCCCAATCCGAGAGCTGTTCTAGTGATGTCTCAATTTCAGATACAAACTATATAATATAACAATCCCGCTAGATATTGGCTTCACCAGTGTATCTTGCGTCCGCCGTACTGTCATCTGCATAGCAATGAATGTTACGCACGTGCAACAAGTCATTGATATACAGAAGGAACAGAGTGGGACAACATACAGCCTTGTGGGACGCCAGCGTTCAGGGTCAGTAGATCCAAGAACGCACCGTCAACTACGACCTTCATGCTCCGCCCAATGAGAAAACTGGCAACCCATGCACAAAATTTTCCGGGCAGCCAAAAAAAAAGGAAGCTTCGAGAGAAGTGCTTTGTGTCACACGCGATCGAAGGCCTTTGTTATGTCCAGCTAAAGCCTCGCCTTTGCTGTCTACTGGCTCCGCCCAGCAGTGGGTCAGGTATACTAGAAGGTCGCCAGTAGAGTGGCCACGGCGGAAGCCGTGTTAGCGATCACTTATGAAATGGCAATCCTCTAAGTAGTCTAAGAGTTACTGATTGATGATATTTTTCATGATTTTGGAAAATATGGAAGTTATTGCTATAGGCCCATAGTTGGGACGAATCCGAGCAAGCACCTTTTTTAGGGATCGGGCGTAAAGCCTCTTTCTAAGAGCTGGGAACCACGCCACGCGAATAGGAGTACCGAAAGAGGCGCATTACAATAGGAGCTAACTCCCAAACACAATGGGTGGAATTCCATCCCGGCCGCTCGACTTATAAATGTCCAGGGAAATAAGGATAGCTTTTTGTGAGAAATGAATTTCAGCCATAGAGCTCTCACACCGTGGAATGGTCGGTGGTGTTCCTAAGTGGTCATTAAGAGTCGAGCAGGATGCAAAAAGAGAGCCTAGGAGATCGGCTTTCACCTTTGCAATATGGGCCAGCGATTTGTCCACTTTGCGTAACAGAGGATACGATGACTAGCAGAAGTTACCCTGAACAGCTTTGGCGAGAGGCCAGAACGCACGAGTCCCGGAGAGCAAGCGTACGAGTCTCTCGCCAATTTTGTTAACAAATTCTGACTTTGCTCTCGCGATGCAACCCTTCAAAAACTTAGAGACAGCGTTGTAGCTTTTTTAAGTGAATTCGTATTTAAATTACCAGCCAGCAGCTGCAAGACCGATCGAGCCATGGGCGCTCGCTTCTCTAACGTTCATAGCTCTTTTCATGCACGCTCGCCGTTTCCTGGGGCTACTGACATCACCTTCTGATAAAACACAACCAATTTGGTCATGGTAGGTAAGTCTTGTTCTTCCTCGGCTCCTACATCCTTCCAGTTTCGCATTGTATATCTGTATCGTCATTCATTTATACTGCATTCTTTCTACCATCTCATGTAGTGGTTTAAATTTCCGTACCGTATAAACCTGTTATATTACGCCTCCTGACAGACACATGACTAAACTTTAAAAGTTCCTGTATTAGGACGGAACCATAAAAATAGATTGATAAACTGATTGAATATTATTGAATGACTAACATCAATATTGACTATTTCTGTAATCAATATATATATTGTTTGTAAAATATTCAACACAGGAAAGGTTATCGTATTTCCTTATCATGTTGATATTTTTTGTAAAGGCCGCCACGCCAAATCACTGATATTTTATTTTTGCCATAACTTGTACAACGTAAATACAAATTATTTATGAAAATAAAATTTAGGCAGTTAAAAAACATGACGAGCCAATGGTGTCGTTGGTCGTGTCAGTTATTGTCGAATATATATGTAAAGCAACAATTGCAGAAATCTCTCTGAATGGATCTAACTTGAATTTCGCAGAGAACACCTTAAGCCGTCGATCCTGATTATTCACGATTTGATTCATTAACACGATTTAATGTTTTATATAATTACATATCTGATTGAGTAAAATTAAGTATTAAATTAAGAGCACATCCATGAGCGTTCACGAGTTTTTGACTAAAACAACCAATTTCTAATATATTTTATCACACCCTAATTAGTCTAATCACAGGTTAATACCATTCTAGGACAAAATGTCCTTACCATTCCTGATGTCATGTTTATCGCGTTGTACGCTGAAGTGATAAAATCACTAATTTAAAAGTTATTAACTAGAGATAGTCGTAATATAACGAATAAACAGCTATAAAGTGGAATTTTGTAGCTGTTTATTCTAAGTCTATGCCCTCCCTAAAAGGTGTTGTAGAGCGGTTAAAGTGATATAATTTTAAGATAGAAAGAGTGCAACTATATTCAATAAGGTGCTAGTCTTCGCAAGTACCTATATTTAGTCACAGAAAAACGCAGCAAAATAACACGCTGGAGCGTGAGGGAGATTGTTGAGGAAGCCACTGAGGAATTGTCCACGAAGCACACAAGTGATACTTCTTGCTTACGTCTACAGGCTATGGTAATAGAATATAAACCTATAGCCTTTTTTCATACAACGTCAGGAGGCATGCAAGCATACCGACCACCTGGTGTAAGGAATGACGTGATGCCACCTCTGCTGCTAACACAACAAACAGCTCACTTTACTGGTGACCTTACTCGCTCGCAGGAACAACAACAACCCTCCAGGAAATTGTTATTTGGCTGCCAATTTTCTGTGAGGTACTTACGCAGACGGTTTGATTCGCCTACTTACTTCTTACTATCTTAAAATATGGAGAATAGGAGTCTATCCATACATACATTAATTTAGTGGGAAATCTACAATTTTACAATGGCAACACACAGTCAAGACATATCAGTAGTATCCACCGCCATACAACTTGTGCCATTTCTAGACGTATCTGCACGTCTAATATGGCATAAGTTATTACTAGCGATATAACCTCATATTATACTTGCATCAATGTATATTTTTTATGCATTCTGTGTTTAACCGACGTATTGCGTCGTCGTTTTGTATTACATTGTTCGAATTTGGCATGCAATAGCTTGTTTGGAATTAAAAGTGTAATAACAGAGAACAGTAGCCGCACGTTTAATAACTGTTTCGTACTAATGTTCGAAACTGTACTAATGTTCGAAAGATATTTTTTGCAAGGGCGTTTTTGTTAAAAAATGTTAGTTAAATTCATTATTATGTTTATATCTATTTATAGGTTCACGCCAAGCCTTCTTCCTACATTATCTAATTAACCCTTTCACACATATACAATACAATACTCTTTATTGCACCACATAGAACAGTATACGTATTAAAATGACAACTTAAAATTAAAGTTCCAAAGGCGGTCTTTTGACGAATAAGCTCCTAAAGAATTGCTGTGTTAGCAGCAGAGTGCCAGTAATACTTAATGTATTGCAACCTAGGTTTCGGTAACCCCTTTACATCAGGTAGGTGGACCGTGTGCTTATATGTCTCCCGACGTTATATATAAGATAAATGAGAACTTTTTTAACATACCTACTTACTAAAAACAGGGACTCTGTTAACATATTATGCGGTACAAGTTTAATGTTTTAAATACAAGTTCGCATATTTAAAGTATAATTATATGAGAGTTTTAAATTATATATCTTGTACAAGTTCATTGTATAGATGGAATCATTCAAATTCATTGACGAAGGTTACGTCACTATTCGTTTGACACCGACTTCGTATATTGTACACAAAGCCGATTGCCTGGGAATAACACAGCGGAATATTTCTTTATTGGTTACTCATACGAGCGACAATGGGTACCTAATTACTATACGAGGAAATTTGTATCACTCCACACAATTATGTACAAGGCTATACGTTTTATCTCTACGTAAACAGATCAGTGTTTATCTTGGTTAGATCTCTTAAATAGAATGCCAATGTGGACATTCTTCCTAGCACGACCGTGAATGTTTTTCTTATATTTTCAGTCGGCATAAAAAGCTTTTTTACTATTTTTGCCACTATTTTGCATATATGTATATAGCTAGTTGAAGCCCGCGGCTTCGCACCTATATATATATATATAGACCTCAAATTATTTCTGTTTAAAAAAAAAACAAAGATCAGGGTCGTAGATGCAATCATAGAGCCAGGGCTTGTTTACCGGTTAATTTTCAAACCTAAATCAGCACAAGTACATTGGGAGAGCTTTCTTTAGGTTTCGCTCTACCTGAACCTTAAAGTAACCGGTATTCTTAAGGAGCAAAATCAATGAGGTTTTGAATCAATTAACCGGTTTTATAAGGTTTTCATTTCGCTCTTTTTGACATCATATTTGCCGAGACCTTGACGACCTTTAAAATTCACTTAAAAATTAAAAGCTACACGAAACCACAAAATAATTAGAAGAAATTGAATATTCCGTCAGACACAATCTACGTGCTGCAACCTTTCTTTATGAGTTTACATCGTAACGTAGGTACCAATTTGTTCCAATTCGAATTAAAGCAAGCATCGTCGTAACCTGCTCGCGCGACACGTGTGTTAAATCGGTTTTTTAAGGTTTTACGTAGCGCTCTCATTTAGGACGCACTCCGAACGAAACCTTTTCTAAAAACCGGTAAAAACCTTTATTTACCGGTATTTTCAAAACCGGTTCAAAGCCCTGCATAGAGCGATTCAATTTTCATACAGCGCCACCTATTGACCTTTACGGGGGGCAACGTATAATTACTTTATTTTTATTACATAAAAAATACGTAGCTATTTTATGTCACAAAAAATACGTATTCTGTGAAAATGATAAAATAAAACTGCAAAGTCCCCCGAAGGGGAAGATATATCCCCCTAATTTTAACAGTTTTTCATTTTTTAGGCAGGAACCCTAAATATGTACGGGATAAAAAGTACCCTATATTCTTCTCTGAACACTCCTCTACCTACCAGTGAAAGTCTCGTCAAAATCGGTTCAGCCATTTCGAAGATTAGCCCGGACAAACAGACAGACAAAAAAGTTAAAAATGCGTATTTAGGCTTTGTTAACGTGAAAATAATATGAACTTAAGATGGCTTTATTTTGAAATCACAGACAGACACTTCAATTTTATTTATATGTATAGATGTCTACTGTCTAGATCTAGGAGATGCGACGTTAGGATGGATTATCATTCATTTTATTATCTATAGAAAATATTATGTCTATATTAAAAACATAACAGCATACGAGTATAACATTTTTACGAGCTCGATGGCACAGTGGATAGTAACACTACTTTCACACCAACGCTCGTGGGTTCAATTCCTACACAGGACAAAAGTTTACAATTGCATGAACATACACGTTTGTCTTGGTGTGGGTGGTTTTATGAGAGGTAGGGCGCATCAAAAAAGCCTGTTTCGGGAAGTGCCTCCAACTCACAGAAAACCGCAGCCAATAACAACTACCTAGAGAGTTATTTTGTTCCTGCGAGTGAGTGAGAACACCAATAAGCTTCTGAAAAGTAACTGTGTTAAAATAAAAGCATCAAATAAGACAAAAAATATTTTTACGGTTCAGTAGTCCCTGCTTTAATGGTATTGTATATATTGGCCAAGAGAGATCATGGCCCATGGAAGCGCCAACGATTGTATAAATGTATAAATGACAGTATACAAATGACGACAGGCGCAAGTTCGCTTGAACTAACTAGTAACGGAAAAGTAACAATTGAGAAAGCCTATAAACAAGCCAAAAATCTATTTACGATATCCTTACACGAACAGGTGTAGATATGTACTCGTGTCACTTTCAGGGCTATAATTTCTAATCGCGGCGACAAGCTTAGGAGTTGTATGTGTACAAAAGCACGTCAGATAAACTAAAAGTGTTAACCTTTTTTCTATGTGCTAGAGAGCCGCAACTTCACGTTTCCATGGATATTACCAAAAATTCTTTAGGTTGGGTTCCATAGAAAAATCTATTCAGGGTCATCTCCAGTCTTATTAGACCTAGCGTAGTAGCACAGCCTAGAAATTCATAGTCATTAATCGAATGCGTCTAGACAGAGCAATCGTGAGGTGCGGTGCGGGGTGGGACGCGGGAAGTACGGCACCGAGCTACCAACATCCGCGACATATGGCTGTTCGATCCCTACCTACTGAAAAGGTTGGCGCGTGTCAAATTGTGAAAAATAAAAAAATGGTAGTACTGCGTGTGCAGTGAAAGGCTGTTTATCATTCTCAAATATAGTTTTTAATGTTTGCGTTTTCATACAGATAAGTATGGCGGGTTAACTTTACTTTCTTGTTACTACGTATAAATGTTTAGTGTAGTAAAATTAACTATGTATAAGTAATTATGTAAAATTTGTAGATTTGAATAAATATTTTTTTGTAAAATCACATATGTTTATTTTCGTACTTAAGTGTCCACCATAGCATATTCTAATTGGCTTTTTGCCAACATCAAAGGCGTGACTGTATGGATTTCTAGGCTGTGGTAGTAGCGTAGTAGAAAGCCCTCGAGTTATGTACCGAGCTTCATTCAACTACCACTTCTCAGTCCACCCCGACCCCGCCAAATTTGTCCACTGCGTAGCTCCCACCAGCTGTGTTTGAGCGATAATCGGTGTGCGAAAATTCCATAAATTTTCCAGGACACTTGGTGTAGTTCATTCTTCAAGGGCGTGAAGAGGTTTTACAAGGTCAAAGGGTAAGTAATATGTTTTTTTTTTTATTCAATTTGTAAGTACATAAAAACAGAATAAAGCCTAGGCGGGATTAATGGAGACTTTTATTATCCATTTTACAAAAATGACAAATTTTGCTCGCTCAAATTCTTTCATTGACTACATACCAATTGTTTAAAACATTCCAATAAAGTATGAATCAATGTCATAACGACGTAGGACGGGTTGACCGCGCCAAGGGTCATCTCAAGGCCGTGGTTTTATAACAGTCAATATGTTAATCAATCACAAAAGTGTTTTATATGTATATGTCATAGTATTCATAACGTTATGATATTAATCTAGAGGCATCGATATTACTTACAGGGTTATATTGCAGAGCTGTAACGTATGCTTGTACCGCCTGCTCCATATCGCCGGCGGCAACCAACGCCGCAGCAAGATTAATATAGCCATCAATAAAATCTGGCTTCAACCTGACTGCGTGTCTATAGTTCTCCAGAGCCTCTTGGAGTTGTCCTCGCTCCTTGTACACATTGCCTAAGTTGCTGAAACAATACAAAACTATTATTAACCTAAGGCCGCGTGTTCACTAACGGCAAATAGGTATCCCACGACACATATCGTCATATAACAATTACTGAATGTCATGTGACGTCATCCTACATAGCACATTACCAACAATATAGCTTAATTAATTCTTTTACAATTTATCGATTTTGCTCTGTTAGAACATTCAGATCTGTTATAAATTTCTTGTTTTTGTCTTGTTTGTTCATAATTATATGGGTGATGCTCCAACGACGAGCGACATGATAGAATTCCTACTAATGATCTATGTAACCGCGTACACCTCACCGGAAAAATCCTGGACCAATGAAGATTGAGTGTCATCATCTACACTTTTCAAAGGAAAGGGATCGGTGCACGGGTGTGCAAGTTATCGCAGTATAAAAGTCATATCTCACACCATGAGTTTGTTTTCGAGGCATATTCATTTCGCCACATATTCACGTAATATCACACATGTCACCTGTTAATTAATTTTATTTAAGCATAAATAAAATCTGATTCGCTGAAGAATCTTTGATGATCTTTAAAACACCATGCTAGTTGAAATCATCATGCAATTTGTAATAATCTTTAACAAACAAACTTAATTCCATCCTAAACCAAAGTCTGAAGTCCTAATTGAAACGCAGAAAGTTCAAAGTGAATCAGTAGAACGGCACGTTCACTTAGGAATGTAAATAAAGTTCCCGCCACAAGAAGTTAGAAATTTTGTGTACAATTTGACTAGAACTAAGCTATACGAAGAAGAAACAATGCAATCAAAATAAATAACATGACGACAAAGTTAGTATTATGACACTAGCGAACATTTTGAATTGAGTACGAAATGCCGTTTATTATTCTAGTACCAGAAACGCTGTAACAAATAACACATTGCCATAAGAGGAAAAAAAACGATGACTGCTTTAAGACTGTCAACATATGGTACGTCCTCCATTTTGAAAGACACATTCCTATGTAGACTCTTCATAAATATCTTTTGATGTTTTTTAAATAATGTTGATTCAGAAATGGATAAATACATAATGCTAATAGACAGTTTTATTATTAATGTTTCTATGAATATTTTAAGAACAGCGCTGTAGTTCTAATGAACAGCATTGACAAATATTTTTGTTATCCTTACATTATAGTAAACCATGACCAGACCCATAGGTAATAATGGTATTTTTTTTTTAATTTGAGTTTCGGAAAAATGTTCTTTACCCCTCATGTTTGTTTACAAAAGTTCTATCTTCTTGTCGCGCGGACTTTAAGATCGTATGTGTAGAAAAAAATGATTTTTCCTAGCGTTATCCCGTTTCGTAATCCATTAGGATTGGCGAATTTCGCTATCTAATGCTAAAAACTTCGCGAATATACCGATTTTACAGACTGACCGCCGTTAGACCTCCACAAACCAGAGGGAAAACCAGACCTTTCTTAGGTTAAATCACACGTATTTTGAAATGTAATGTCTTGGATTCTTTCATTAGGATTTTCTCACGATATTTTTCTTCACCGCCGAACTAGATACATGTACCAGTACGTTCGTGTTTTTGGATTTATGAACGTATAAATCCAAAAACACGAACGTACTGGTACATGTCCACACCAGGATTCGAACCCGAGACGCCGTGGGATAATGGGTCGGTTCTTTATCCATTGAGCTGTCACTGCACAAGTAGTGTAAAAAAATGTTTAACGAGCCTTTTTAGGTAATATTGACGTAAATCTTTACAGACGGTAATTATTTCAAAACTTTTCGCTTTAACAATTTTAGAGGATAAGGAGAGTTAAAATTTTTTCTCCTTGGAAAGGTATATCGAAGATATTTAAAGACAACGTTCTATCTCTAAACCAGTATCACGGTGATATCATTTTGTAGTTAAACAAAAACAGAATGTTTATGTTATAGTGAGAATAAAGAAAATAAAAATAAAAAATTACCGTGTATAGGTGAGCGGAATGCTATCCCACGACCCCTTAGTAACCGTCATAGATTGACCGACAAAAGCACTCAACCGGTTATCGTGGGGTCCTGGGGTCTTAGGGGAGAACGTAGGGGAGAATTTTTTCATTGAAATTTTATAAAATCAAATTCACATTGCAGAACTTTTCTATTTTAACCCTTAATAAAAATAACAAATTACATCCTCCATTGTTACACAAGTTGTGTTTAGAAAGTATCTCACGACTATTGCTAGGGCCGAAGTCAACGGCAGTCAACCTCATCTACAGGTAAGCTCAGAGTGAAAGAAATAGGGTTCCCAATTTTCCGTGAATATCGCACGTTATACCAATATCTTTTAGTAAGAGTTTATATATTCAGGTTGCCCTTGTCGAGACGTTCCCGTGGGCGAAGTAAGGCCTATCCGGTGTAGTGCATAATCGCACGCCCTGACAGAAACGTAGGCAAGCAATAGATTATTCTATTCATCTATCTATAACTTCACACCAAATCCCTTGCGGGGTAAGCATCGATAAGCGAGCGCCACATGACTCGGACTTTAAACACCCCTCTCGCTTGTTTAACATTCATAGCTTTTCTCACGCTCACATATACGCCGATATGTACATAGTGTGTGATAAAAAGTCGTAGTTTATATGCGGACAAACATTTTTTTTTTAATATTAGTCTAATTTATAGTGCTTCTTAGTTTTATCCCGTTTCCTAATCCATTAGGATTGGCGGGGTCCGCCACCTAAGCTTGAGGATTTGGTGCAGATATTGATTTTTAACATAACGACTACCGTCAGACCTCTAGTACCTAGAAAAACTACACCGTTCGTAGGTTAAGTGCCACGTCATTTGAAATATAATTTCTTAGACATGTGGATTTCCTCACAATGTTTTTCTTCACCGCCGAACAACTGATAATTATGTACCAAATATGTACATAAATCCAAATACACGAATTTAGTGGTACATGTCAGGATTTGAACTGGAGACCTGTTGGTCACTAAGGGCGGTTCTTTATCCATTAGACAGTCACTGCTCGAAAAATGTACATATACATAAATTACAAGATATATCCAAATAATAGAAGGTTGATTGCGTCATAAATTAGTTAGTATTACTTTAATTAATAATTTAAAAGGTTCCTTCTTTAGTTACTAATATCGATAGGTTTAAAGTCCCATATAATAAATAATGGAATAGGTACATAAAACATAGATAGCCAGTATACCAATCAGCTCATATGATATTGTATCATTTTATCAAATCACGCGTAATAAATAATTGCTACCATGTCCTTATAATTATGATGCTCATCGTGTTATAAGACACGATAATCACTACAAAAGCTTTCAAAGGCACATTGAATTGTATGCATATACATGAAAATTGTTAACTCGTTATCTCTCATACATTTACAATGCGCCGATAAACATTGTCTCGTTATTAATGTTCGTAGATAAAGTAAATTATCTTTCTTACCGCTAAAAGAAAAACTCGCATAAATGTATTGTTCTACTTTCACATATGCACAAATATTAATTGATTGCAAGCATTTTTTATCGGCAAGGAAAAATATTACAATTGTCTATAATTCTATGTTATCGTAATACAGCCGCCACTGCCAATAAGAGCCGGCAACATTTCAAAAAGAGTTTCAAATTAATCGCAACGGACATCTATACATATAAATAAAATTGAAGTGTCTGTCTGTGATTTCAAAATAAAGCCTTTATCTTAAGCTCATATGTTTGTCCGGGCTAATCTTCGAGACGGCTGTATCGATTTTGACGGGACTTTCACTGGTAGGTAGAAATATTCAGAGCAGAATATAGGCTACTTTTTATGTCGTAAATATTTAAGGGTTCCTGTATAAAAAATTAAAAACTGTTAAAATTAGGGTGAAATATCTGAAACTTTGACCATTAATGTCCGTTTTGCAATGACAATTAATAAATCACAAGGTCAAATACTAAGCAAAGCCGGCATTGATGTGAGCAAGGGTGATTTATGCATGGACAACTATATGTGGCATATTCACGAGTGAGTGATGCCGCAAATGTTGTTCATCTAGCAAAAGGGAAAAATACACCCAACATTGTTTATTAAGGAAGCATTAATTGTAAATATTTTATACATGTTTATTAATATGTATGCCACGCGGCAAGTTCAGGGTAATTACTGTACTTAAGAAAAGCCCTGAAGTTTGATTTCTTTTTAACAGAAAGAATTTAAAGGCTGGAGAGTAACAAAGGCTACTAAAAGCGAGAATCTCACGCATTATCACAATAAAAATGTGGTTGCAAATATATTTTTTTAATAAGTAAGCCTTCAAATGACCTAAAACTATGTTTAAAGATTTATATTTAAATGCCGCGTAAATGGGGCTTTGATTTCGGAACACGTGACGTCATTTGTAAGTAAACAAGCTACCAGTCGTAAAAGCTACTATTGCAATTGATTACCTTTTAAGAAACCAAATAACTTACAGACAAATTAGTGCTACAAACTTTCAAAGAGCTTTGATATCACGAATAAAATAATATCTTTTACGGCTTGTAGTTTGATTACATACAAATGACGTCACGTGTTTCTTATGCGCCATTTTTAAATAAATAATCTTTGGATATAGTTTTGGGTCCTTTTAACATGCATTTATTTAAAATGATATTGTTATAATGATATATCCATTATGATTAATTTGAATCACATTTTGATATTTTATCGGATTCCTTATTATGAAGAACAAAGTTCATTCCACAGCTTAAGGCGACACATCGAAAAATTAGACCAACTTTCATCGAATAGTATAGGCTAATGACTAAACTGACGGATCTAAGATTTTAATATAAATAACTTCATTTCTTTATCTTGAATTTGCTTGCTCAAATACGCGATTGTGTAAAATTTATTCGATAATAATTACTTTCGAAAACACCTCCTGAAATTCATTATTTTTGAAATTACAACGAAGTTGTTCTGTTTATACGCTTCAAAATTACTTAAATCTATTAGTAATATCTATGTTTACAATATGGTTGCTGCATATTTTGATAACTGAAACATGAAATTTTTTAAAAATATTTTAAGTTTCTGACAATTTCTAAGCGATCACATTCGTCTTGGGTGCTACGTGTTTTCGACCTTATTGTGCGGTAATGAGGATTATAAACGCGTTGACAAACTACATGGGCCAGTCCGGGCGTAGCCTGCTTCGAGGTAAGACCTATGTCGACTGTCTGCTCGAGCTCGCTCCATTAACATCGCGACACCGAAGTTTTTATAATTAATAGTTGTAAATATTCAATATTATAGTATTTAGCGTAAGTCTATTATTATTAGATATAAGTAGTAAATAATATTATAGGTTTATATATATTTATTATACTGTTGTAATAATGGGGAACACTAAAAAGAAAATATATAGAATAAAAATAGAAAGAAAATGTTCGTAGAATGGCGGAGGCGAACAAGACAAGGTATTTATTTTTTTTAATTATTATATTCATTAAACATATTATAGTAACATTGTGTAGACATATTTCTAGTTTTTAGAACAGTTCCTAGGTATGGTTGGCCCAAGCTATTTAATTCCTCTTCAAACTTTTTTTTAATTTTGCTTACTTAATAACTCTATATAAAACTGCATTAAATAAGAGTTATTTTTTGCAGGAATAAACAGTAACATTTGATAATTGGTATACATTATCCACAGGCTGACCGTGTACCTATATAGGACGTCAAACTCCTATTATATCCATTATAATCTGACCGAACTCTGACTTAGAAGTTGTACGTCGGTGGAGGTCAGGTTACGTTGGAAATTTATACCAATACGGTTCGCGCTCTCAGCACATAGCAACCAGTGGAGACTCTTTATTTCTTTGTATTAAAATAAAAACTTATAAAATAGAATATTTTTGCTGTTTTGTTTTTAGGAGAAACTTACTAAATAAACATATTCCACCAGAAGAATCACTACTCGATTTATATGCTACTTTAAGGTAAGTGTCATACGGGACGACAAACTCATAGTAACCATTATAAGCTCACCGAACTCCGACTTAGACATTGTACGTAGGTGAAGGTTAGTTTACGTTGGAAATTTATCCAATCAGAAGATAGAAAACCAGTGGAGGTTTTTTTTTTTTTTTGTATTAAAATAATTACTAGTAAAATAGAAAAAAACTCGGTATGTTTCATGTTAAAGAAGCGAGCGAGGTGTGTAAGTACCGAGTCATGTGGCGCTCACGAGGGGTTTAGCGTGAAGATATAGATAGATAGTATACTTATACCCATGGTACTCGTGAAAACAAATAATATTTACTATGAACCAATACTGAAATCACAAAAAACTCATCTATTCTATACATTTTGGTTAGTATTGAACTATTGTACGGATTAGATTTATTTCGCAACATCAGAGATGGTCCTGGTTCTTTCTTTTTGAGAGTTTAATAAATAACAAGGAAACGTACAACAATACAAAACACAGAGTATACATAAGTAAAATACAATAAATATCAGTATACTAAAGTTAAAGTTATGAAACAGCAAGAAAATCATTTGTCACATGTTTTTTTTAAAATATGAATAGATTATAAAATCTATTTGTATATATGTATATTAGGGTGTCCCTTATTTTTCAAAGTTTTTATTTTCTAACGCATAGGTCTTAGTTTTGTTCATTTGCTTTTAAAACACTCGGAAATTAATTTTTAACTTATTTGGATTACGATAATCCGTGCCGAATTACATCGAAACATGTTCATACAAGTTGCGCGGCAGTGCCGCGCGTACTCGCGGTATTCATTTGTTCAAATTCAAAGTCAAAATCTTTTTATTCCGTAAAAATGGCTACATTTGTTTGGAATCGTCACAATTTTTTTCCCTACCGTGCAGTTTATGACTAGGTGAGCACTGATAAAAATACTGCCAAAAAACTCAGGCATCCCTCTTTTGGTATCCAAACAAATTTACATATTTTGTTAATTACATTATAATTGGATCAACTCACTCCCAGGCATTTTTATCATTAATATAGTCAGATACTTTATAATATGCCCTGCTACACAATTTGGCTTTAATAGTAGTTTTAAATTTGTTTATTGACAAATCTCTTATATTGCTGGGAAGTTTGTTATAGAACCGTATACATTGCCCCATAAAAGAATTACTTGTTTTGTGGAGACGGCTTGCTAACACAAGATTATGCTTATATCTAGTATTTATGCTATGATCACTCATCTATCACTCTTTTTACAAAATGAGTCTATGTTTTTATGGACATACAAAAGATTTTCATAGATATATTGCGATGCGTTAAAATATTTATTTCTTTGAATTTTTCTCTAAGGCTCTCCCGGGGACCAAGTTTGTAGATAGCTCTTATGGCTCTCTTTTGCAATAAAAAGATGGTGTTAATATCCGCGGAGTTACCCCAAAGAAGAATTCCATATGACATAATACTATGAAAGTAGCTGAAATAAACTATTAGTCTACTAGCCGTATCAATATCAGTGAGCCGTCTAATAGTTTTCACTGCATAGGCTGCAGAACTTAGTTTTCCTGATAATTTTTCAATTTGTGGGCCCCTTTGTAGTCTGGAGTCAATTGTTATACCCAAGAACACAGTTGTCTCCACAGAGGCTAAATTAGTTCCATTAACATGTACATTGGTAGCCACCTGTCTTACATTAGGTGTTAAGAACTTAATTACTTTAGTCTTTTTATCATTTAAAAGCAGATTATTAACACTAAACCAAAGAATAACTTTAGAGAGAGCATCGTTAACTTCGTCATAATTACCTAGCCGTCTATTAATTTTGAATGTCAGTTATTCTCGTGATTAATACGTAATGTTTCAACTTTTATAAGATGGCAGTGGAATTGAGAAGCAATAAATCAAGTATTTTCTTAGTTGGAGACGTAAATTATCAAATAATAGGCGCAAAATTACCGTCTAACCGTCAAGTTCTTCCTGTACTTTTTTATAAAATTCGCGAAGTTAAATTGACTGTTAGTGAAGGCGCATACCTAGTCATTCGAGAGTGTATTATATTTAGGGAAAAAGCTAGGATCCCTACCAGAGCTATACCTAACTGTGTAAAATAACTTGTGGATCTTCACCAGGAGGGAGTTGCAAAAAATTTCCAAAAAAATACAACATGTTTACAAGCGCCGTGAGGACTTTCAAAATAATTTAGATAGTTTATTCGATATAGCACACGCTGATGCTTTAGAACGGATTACAATAGAAGAAGAAAAAATATTTATATAAATAATCCAGGATGTTTAGCAGGCGCACAAAAAAAAGTTAGCCGAAAAAGAAGAAAGGACCAAACAGAGAAAATTAAAAGAAGAGAAAAAAAGACATGACCAAATGTGTTACGAGGAAGGAAGACTTTATCACGCCTATGTTAGTTGCAGATTTAGATAGATCTCAATTAAGCATAAGGGATTCTGTCTATATACTTCAGGCTGTAGTAGAAGCACTAGATTTTAGCTGTGATGATTTACCGATAAACAAATCGTCTATCAACGCATTAGCACTCAGAGTAGAAAAGATAGAGCGGAATCTATAAAATCAGATTTTCAAAATAATATGTCTAAAATGGTGACCGTTTACTGGAATGGGAAATTGTTACCTGGTCTGGACGTGAGAAGCCCTAAAGAAGAACGCCTGCCAATTTTAATTTCATTTAGAGAAAATGAACAACTTCTGGCTGTACCCAAACTAGAGAGCTCTTCCGGCCAGGATCAAGGTAAAGCTGTGTCAAATCGAATCAAAAATCCACCAAGTCACAAGCAGCCCTGATATCCCAATGTTCAAAAAATTTTGAGACGACTGGAAAACTATTAATCCTGCTGCTATTCATTCAATCGTACACCGATATTGTCACACAACATTTTGGTAATACAATAATAAAAGAATTGTTGATATTTTATAATCAAGAATTACAAAAAAACATTGTACGTGACGATTATCGGGAAGTAATTGAACTATCCATTATATTCCTAGGAGG
The DNA here is from genome assembly GCA_947507595.1 of Pyralis farinalis. Lineage (NCBI taxonomy): Eukaryota > Metazoa > Arthropoda > Insecta > Lepidoptera > Pyralidae > Pyralis > Pyralis farinalis. Next base: position 11,334,272 of record OX382273.1, read on the forward strand.
AGATAATGAGAAAAAAATTAAAATCAGACCTCCTGGATCCTGGCGATGCATCAAGCAAGGTGGTTGGCTCGAGCTATTTACTCTTTAAAAATATGTTTGTTGCAATCCCAATCCAAAATTAGCGCCAAGGATAAACGAGTACTTCAAGACGTTTGTTTATTCATAGCGGTTACATATATTATAAGAAATAGCTTGAATGTAGTCTGGTGGTGAAGGCACCAAATCAAGATTTGTGCTTATTAAAGAGGCTCAAGGAATAAAAATTAATTTTATAAATTATAATTTTATCAATTTATTTAGCTACATAACGGTTAGGGTCAAAAACAGCAATTTTTAAAATCTTAGTGATAATTGAATGTTAAATCTAAATATTTTCCATAAATTTATAAATCTATATCATTAGATGAAATTAATCATTATAATTTATTCTTTCGAAGGATACCCTAAAATATTGGTTGTGTTTTTTTCACATTTCGCTGATTGGATTCCATAAATTTTTGGTAAAGGTTAAATTTACATTTAATGATCAAAATATACAATTTCTTTATCATTTAGGTACGCAATCTTTCAGTAAACGCGTGAAAATTGTGTAGATGCCGTATACCATTTTATGCACTAAAAGTTGCTAAAAGCTTGTAATAAAATGTTTACTCTTCGTGCTCTAAAAAATAGCATTAAAGGTATAACGTATAGGGGCTAAAGTGTGTGTTATAAGTTATAACCCTTAACTTCTTTGTAAAGAAAAAAATCCTGGAGGTCACATTATGTTAATGTGTTGCGAAAATTATATAAAAATCGGCGCTATCAGCCATTATGACACTCGAACATATGTGCCCGAATCAACAAATGGCCCGCTTTAGCCTCTCGATAAACAATGTTGTATTATGTAGCTGGTGTTTCATTCTTCTTAAGGGGATACATGCCGTCCAGTGGCGCCTCAAAGAATAAAATATCGTATCTTAGCGTGGAAGATAAACATTATAAAGTCCTGTGTTGCGTGTGTTACAAATACAATAACGTACTTTTACGTCATTAAACCAACAATTGAAATGTTTTGCTTTCGTTGTTATAGGCATAATTGCCAAAACGGCCTCTTTTAGCACTTTTGCTTATAACAACGATAGTGGAATATTTTGAGTGTTGGTTTAATGACGTAAAAATACTTTACTATCTTCGTAATAAATGCAACATAGGATTTCATAATGTTTATCTTCTATGCTATGATATGATTTTTATTCAATGAGGGCGCCACTGGACGAGACCTAAGTAAGAACAACATAGATACCGAGACATGTTAACTTGGAGAGATATAAACATAAAACGATGTCATTGATTTCTCTTTCATTAAACTTTTAAAAGTGAATACGTTTCTGTAGTTTTTATTACTGTTATTACTATTGTTTTCCGTCTAGCTTAAATAAATATGTTTGGTTCAGTATGTATAAAGCTAAATAATAATTAAATCAATAATTTTTATTAAATATTGATATTATAAATTATTTTTATGTGTGACGCGACTCCGTAGCTTTTCTGTTCGTTTGCATTGACTATACGTTGACCCCAGGTTACCTATTAGGCGCTAATTTCAAATTTTACAAATCGAGCGTAGAGTGTCACTTGAGGGGCGCGGGGTGATTGGGCGGAGCCATTTTAAAGCTTCACGATCGAGGTGTCGCCTTAAACATAGAAAAAACTCTCTGGACACATTCTTCGTCAGTGATGAGAGATGAAATTATAGACAGAGACATTAGGCATCATGTAACTTATATAGCATCATGTAGCTTGACTTGAGGCTCATGAATGCTTTTAAAAGGATGAAGGGGGAAGAGCGCAGAGGGAGGACAAGGCAACGGTAACAAATGTCTTCCCATAAGTTTCATAACAACTTTTTAAAAAACTACTATTTATTAATTTTACAAAAAAAACGAAACCTAAAGCAAAATGGAATGGCAGATTAGATCCAGGTTTCATGTTTCAAACATTTTTATGATAACTAGAAACTAAACAACATAAGTACATTAAACCCGCTTTCTCGCGTCATGCTATTTACAACTGATTATATTCTATTATTCTGTTAACCTACATGTAGCTATGTTAGTACATTTTTTCAGACTACAAGTAGAATGAAGCCTCAAATATTTTAATTTACTTTGTAGGGCGCAAAAAGCTCCCATATTTCATATTGGTAGCATGTAGACTGATAAGCAAGTGATAAGTCCTTCTACAGTACAGATTTTGTCCTCTTATAGGATAAATTTTCTTTTCGAAATTCAAATTAAATGTATAGTAATGTTTCGTACCAAAACAAGCCTGGTTTCATTGAACAACTTCATCGCTTTTGTTAATCCAGACTGATGTAAAATAAACAATTTCCTCCAATTAAAAAAAAAATGGTTCCATGGTCTAGTCCAGAACATATCCATTTATAACAGTAGTATAAATTAAATTTAAACAACTATCCATCAACCACCTACTCCAATCAAAAAATAATAATTCTGAAATACATTTAACTGGGACACAAATTTAGTTTGCTAAAAATTCAAGATGATGCTATAATAATATGTCAACATTGATTCAGCACAGAAAGATTAATGATGTTCAAAATAGTCAAATGTTAATAGTCAGTATGCCTGTGCCAAAATGTACAACATCGATCTAGAGGCCTTGTGCATTCTCTGGGAATTAATATAATTACTTTACATTTTGTAACCTATAGTAACATCATCATCAAAGCAGTGATACACTAAATTCATCTTTTAATTTTTATGCACATATTTTTATAATTATCACTTGTTCGGCGCTGACAAAAACATTTGTCTGAAACCTGTACATGTAAGAAATTATATACCAAAAGACAAAAGAATGGCCTGATGTTCCCTGTGAATTGTGGAGGTCTGTTGGCAGTTGCTACATGCCAAAAATCAGTTTCTTCGCCAAATACTTAGGTTTATGTAGCGAACCCCGCTGATAATTAATAAGAAATGGGATAACACTAGGAAGTAACATTATTATCATCATCACGTAAGTGTTCATCCTGGTCTTATCCTAAATTTCCCCAGGGTGCAATTTTCGACTTTTACTTCTCCACTTCGTGTGATCTTCACATCCCTCAATGTGAGACATTTGCAAACACGGCATCTCATCTTACATCATGAGGTTCCTCATTCTACCGAGAGACGGGCAGCATGGCTTAGCATTTCTTCCCCTTGTGTATGAGCTTAGGCAATAGTCTTATAGTTTGTCTCCTATGTCACGGACATGAAGGACTACTGCGAATACGTGAGTTCCTCACGCAATCCTTTTGCCTCCCTCTGCACTTTAAGCACAGCACATTAATTTCCGTGATACATTGCTCATGTTTTTTCTGCTAAAGTACCTCAGCCAATGACGATTTGACGAGCTCGGTGGCGCAGTGATGAAACGCGCTGTTATGCTACTTTAACACCAACGCTTGTGGGTTCGATTCCCACACAGGACAAACATTTGTGTGCATGAACACATGTCTGTTTGTCTTGGACTGGGTATTTTTTATGTATAATAAGTATGTATTTACAAAAAAAAAATATGTATTTACATATGTTTATCAGTTGTCTAGTACCCCTAACACAAGCTTCGCTTACTTTGGGGCTAGATCGCGCTGTGTAATTTGTCAGACTTAAAAAAAATGACAGATTTATAATTTTGTCCTTTCAGCTTAACTGGTGTTCTAGGGAAACATTTGATCCAAATGTCTGATATATGAGCACTGACTTGTGACACCAATTAATTGTATGTATTTTAAAATAGTAGGTAGGATTGAAGCACTCTGACTGGTGACATATCTCCATCAACAGAAGACCACAGCGAATAATAAATTCCGAGACCCTGAGGAGTTATCAGCAGCGGAATCGGCAAACCATGACTGATACTTTTATTGCCAGCATTCATAAGCTAGAGTAACTATTTCAAATCAGGTGGGAAGTGTGCATGCATGCATTCGAAAACAATTTAAAATAAAAATCTGGAAATTGTATAAAACTTTTCTCATAGGGTTCATAGGTAAATTTTTATAATTTCTCATGGCCAATGTTTAGACTGCTTGGACCAAAACTTGTAATTCATTTATGAACACCTTTAATCTACCAAATCTGATTGACTCCTTGAGGCCCCTTATATACTTGTTGCAGTAACGCGCATGGCGGAATTCAGACACCTGGGCCTCCTGGGTTAAACACATTTCTATCCCGACTTAGAATCCTTATCACATGTGTTTCTTAATTTTTACCATTTTGTCATTTTCTTCAGACATAATGAAAGCTTATGATGTGTCATAAATATGTCAGTGATTAAAAAGAAATCAATATAATTATTTAAAAAAAAAGAATAATCTATAATATATACAAACAGACAAATTTCTGAGTGAAAATAAGTGTTCCCTTCAGATACATTTCTAAAAACCATCAACAACCAAATGATATATCTTGTTTATAATGTTTATAATTTGGTTTTGCTTCATTTATTGTGGATCAAATACTAAAATAAATGCTGTCTACAAACAAATCTTACCTGTAAGCCTCAGCCAGTAAGGGATTCTGTTTGATTGCCAAAGTGGAAAAGTGAGCTGATCTGTCTAAACGGCGACATTGAAAGTGGATGGAGGACAGCAACAGCAAAACTCCGGTGTTGGTGCCGTCCTGTCGCCATAGCTGCATACAGTGCTGCTCAGCACTGTCATAGTCACCTGCCTGGTACTCCCGATGTGCCAGTTCCAAAAGTCCTGAGCAAACAAATATGATTGTCACATTGCCCTTTATACTTTAAGGTCATATTTTTAGACAAAGGTAAAGTATAAGATTTATAGACAAAGAATAATAGTTTTAATAGTAGCTTTAGGAGTAGTGAGTGATGGAACCGGGACTGTATTGTTGATTGATACAGAAGCTAACACAGTTATGTTTAACAATTTTTCTTGCCTATCTGTTATGCACACATCCTAGAATAACATACTGAAGTTTTATAGAATTATATGTCATGGTCTGTTATGTTCCTCTATCATCATTATGTATACTTCTTATCTTGGAATTTAGGGTTACTGTGTAAAATTTTAAAAACTAAACTTCATCCAGTTGAAGGAGTGTTCAACAATTACTATATCAATAAGACAGCCCCAAGGCAAGTAATCAAGAATTGCAAGAAATTTCATTTTGCAAGGTTAAGTATATTGGGACAGTAACTAGATGGTCGGTCAATGGCCATGCAAATGAAGCAACACATCTTTTCCTATATCAATATATCTATTTCCTATATCCATATCCAATAAAGTCCTATGTAATCAATGACAAATGACATGAATTGTTTACCAGCAACCTGTTGGTCTATGATGGTACTATCACCTAATTAATGATGTTCTAAAGCATTTTCAAAGTTTGCAAGCTATTATTATTACACATGTTATTGAGTGACATATAATCTTAGAATAAAATATGCCATATCTATGAACACTCCTAGTATCCAGTTCAACAGAAATAAATATTTTGTTTATCCAGTCCCAACAACACGGATTATCAGTACTTTGACAACTGATTGTTGTGCTGTTCAGGTTCATAGTCTGAAAACTACTACTCTACTAAGTGAAAGTCAAAACTATAGTATAATGTTCTTTGATTCCGTGATATTTAGCTTATAAATTCTTAACTCTAATAAAGATCGTAATTTTTTTTTTTTTTCAAAATTCATTGACATATCTGACCATTATAATTATCTGGTAAAGTATGTGTGCAACATTTCTCATCTTATTCAAATTTGCAAATTTTAGAGATAAAAGAGGAACAAAATTTACAAAACATTATTGAAAATTTAATAAAAAATATTTACGAATATGGCTCTGCTCATTCATATATCCTACAGGGGTTATTGCTTAAATCAAATTACATTTTTAATTTATTACATATCGTTTTTATTTTTAATTCTCATTGAAATATGTGGTCTGCATGCTGTTACTAGTTGAGTAACTATGCCAAAATGTGTATGTTGATCACTTTTTGGGATAATCAGCGACAGACAGATTCATATTATGATTTTTTGGAGTTCAGTTTTATCTTTCTGTACCTACCGATGCTAAAATAATGTTACCGTGGATTGAAACCCACAACTCATTGTAGTCTATTATCTTCCTTCAACAAAATAAATCTACGTGAAATTACGAGCAATTGCTATAACAGGCTAGCGATCGAGTTAAGGGTTTAAATACAACATAAAGGTCATTTATATTGTTACTTACCTGTCTTATAACCTGAATACAAACAAAAAGAACTAAAAGTAAGGTGCCTGAAATTAACCTCGTGATTGGAAAATTACCGATACAATTTATTGCCTACAACATCATTTTCTAGCTAATATATTTTCTAAAAAACATTCTGTTGATCAAAGCTGTATACGTACCTACGGTGGATATTTGCTGAATATCGGACATTTTCAGGATTACGGCATTTGCAGGAACGCCAACTATTTGTTGAGACTGCGTCGTGACAGATTGAGGCACGGCAACATTTGCTTGAGGCTGCATTTTGGTTATCATATTTCAAATTGTCAAAAAAAACAAAATATCCATATACTTTAATTAATTAACACTAACAGATGTAATAAATGTACACTTTGCTAAAGTAATTTCTATTTTCCATCACAAAAGCAGATCACAGCGACATGACAAATTCACCAAAGAAACGAGCAAGCGTTTATTAAATTCACACACTTACAAAAATTGGTAGATATTGTAATTGTGTGTGTAAGGAGAACTCACACGTTCAAGTTTCTATATATGTACAATACAACCGTACCGTACCGTTGTTCGACGCAGCAACTAACGGAAGCATCATTATTTTTAGCAATGATTTTTGCGCCCACTAACTTTAATATATTTAAAGAATTTTAATCTTTATATCAATAGCGTTACCTGCTATAATGCCAACAATTGGTTTGAGCACGTCAGGTTGCATTCGATTGAAATCCTCACTTTAGTCTATGGTGGTTTGGTTGCTACGTTGGCAATGGTGTCCAGTTCCGTTCATAAGTGCCAACCATGTATATATAGATCAGCGTTGCCAGATTTTTATTGTCAAGAAGGGATTTTGAAACCTTTTGAATGAAAAAAAGTGGGATTCTTTCGACGAAAGCGGGACTTAGTAAAAAAACCGTATATTATCAGAAGTTTTTAAATATTTATCTTTTTATTTGAGTTTTAAATTACGTTTAACGTGACAATAGATAGCAAAAATAGCCATATAAAATGTATTGTAATAAAAATATGATATTTTATATTAGATTTACCTTATCGTTGGGTAGTTGAGTCTTCTTCGTCTTTTGAATAAAAAAATAAAAAACATAAAACAAATAAAAAAGTTTTATTTATTATAAAAATGTAGTGTTTCTGAGAAATGAGCGTTACAAATTGTAACTTATGATATGAGAATTATTTATTTATTTATTTATTCATGATATTTCTGTGAAGATTTGACTTCTTTTAAAGTTTCTTTTTTCTCTTTAATAAAAATGAAGAACTCTGCACAGGATAGCTCTAGATTGAACTGGATGAGTATTTCTGCTTCATTAAATTTATGGATCATTTATTTGTGGCATCTGACCATTTTAAATTGATTTGAGAAAAAACGCATTCAGGAAAGCAGTTTAATGTTGGGATACTTAATATGAAAGACACTAGCTTAAACATATTCCTGGTATCTTTATTTGGAAATTGTTGAAAGAGCTGGTGCCATTTCTGTGCAGCGGCGGCAGTGGTGTCTATACAATTTCGCTGCGCGCCGCGCTTCCTCAGCATGCTGCACACACGCTCGAGTTATTCTAGAAAAGCGGAGCTGAGCCTGTCACGCGCGGTACATTTAATTTTGATTTAAAAATTGGGACGACCCGCTAAAATCGGGTCATCTGGGAACGCTGATATAGACTGTTTTATGAAGAATTTATAATCTATAGCGACGAATCCCTTTGTTCAGGGTATTCGATTTCATGATGTATATTGCGTACCGTGTCAATGAGAATAAAATTGAAATACATTTCACTTGGAACAACTACGATTCAGTGTAACAACTTTTCGATTAAAATGAGAATTTTCCGTGTCACTATGAATACTCTGCAGCTGCAGCGGGAGTATTCGCATTGCCACGGAAAGCCATATTCAAAACGGAATCGAAAAATTTTCTATTATAATCCATACATTTTCATAGACAACTTTTCGAATGCGATTCGAATATAGTGTTTCGAGGCAATGTAAACATGCAACCCCCCACTGGTATACATGTGTACCTACTACAAAGAATGTTGTATTGCCAAATATTGTTATTATTTAACATATTTGTGATAAAATATACAAATGAAAATTCCCTAGTCAAAATAGGTGAAAGAATTTGTTTTTGTATTCCAGATTACGGCATATTTGCGTTTCTTTCCTTTTTATATAATATGTATAATAAAATAACTCTCGGCGATTTCTAGTGTCACGAAAAATACGTCTATTACTCTAATCAACATCTTAAAACAGTAAGTCTTTGATGTGACATTATATTTACGTCAATTTCAGTACTGTTGAGTAGTTGAATAATCGCTATTTACTTGGTGTGATTTTAAATATAGTCGGTCATTTCACATCGATACTATAGATATTATTTCCAATCCCTAGCTATAATTATGAAATGATGTACAGCATGGTATAATAAAATACTACGATGTACAGCAAGTAGTCCTCTTTACTGTCAAAATATATCTATCTTATTCTAACAAAAGCAATATTTCCGCACGAGAAAAGTGTTACTTTGTTTATATTATCAAGCCCTACATAATGACTATATTTATATTTCTCTCGGATTTGGTGAGAACCAAAGGAAGTCCAACTGCAAACCATCAAAGCATGAAGGGAGTCACGCACTATGCAGATACGATAAGATATCTGTATCTGAGCACATATCTTTCAATATCGCTTGAATTACATATAAATTCAATTAACTAACGCATACTGGACAGATAATTTATATTTTATCGTAACGTATCTGTGAGCACCGACAATACAGAACGGTCCGCGGCGAGACAATAACAGTGTTCCATTTTTAGTTTATCGAAATCTATAGGTTTTATTTAAGACGCCGCCGGCCGCCGCGGTTGGACTGACTATCTTAATGGAATTAGCGACACTCGAAAATCTACTATTTAATTTTGGAAAATTAATATTATAAACGTATTCTACTCGTCAATACAATGATTTAATGTCATATTCAATTATTGATTTCAAAAATTATTTACAAAGTTATAGGACATTGTTTTTTTTTTTGTATGTAGTAGAACATAAAAATCGTAAAAAAACAAAAACCTCACATTTCCTCAATATAATTTTTACAATATGGATTAAAGGGTATTTTTTACTATCTTTCAACAAAATGTAGTATTTCGGAAATCCTCGGAACCGCGCCATTTTGGACTTTAAAAATATTTATTTTTCTAAATGTATAATACGACAAAGAGGTTAAGAACTAAAATTAATTTATGATGAATCGCATTATCTATTCTCAAATATTGATTAGATTGATTATTTCTATCTAATGCCTACTCAACTGAAGATTTACATTATTTTTTTTTAATGTGAGAATGCATACTAATGACCCTTAGTAATGACCTCATTAAATGACTACGTGACATTTATCGCGTAAACAAATGACGTCATCTACACGTGAGCCAATCAGAGCGCAGAACAGCAGGTAACTCTTTCTCGCTCTTGCACCAATCACATCCGCTTTGCATCCCCTCCCCGCATGCACCCTTCGAGGGCATTTGTTCAATGTTAAACAGTCAGTCGGTTTCTTAATTTTACAATTAACGGACGTTTTCACTAAAATATTTTGGCAATGGAAGGTTTAGTTACTAATCTCGATGTTTTTTTCAAGTTGAAAGAAAGTGGACGTGTTAAAGATGATAATTGTTTTTACATTTTAATAAAGTCAAGTTTTAAGGAAGAATTGTCTGATAAGCAGAATAAAGCTCTTAAATCTTTTTGTAGTACATACTATTACAATCTGAACAAAAAGTGGACACAATCAGATTCAAAAGGGTCCGATTATTTAAAGAATTATGACAATTGGCTAGGATCAAATGTTATTTGGCCAGACTGTATTAATTCGCTGCCGAGTGAGGCAATTTCTCATGTAGCTGGACCATCATAAAGTGTTTTGACTACACGAAATGTCGGAACTGCAACTGAAATTAGTCCAAGAAAACCAATTACTGATTTAGGCCCCAAACAGAAAAAGAAACGAGTTAATGATTTGGCTTCTACTTAGTCTTATGAAGAACAAACATTAATTTATATGTCTTAATGAAAATCTCGCGGGGATGTTGATCCAGCTAATATTTTGGATTATCTCCTAAATAATCCCGACAAGGTTAAAAAGGTCAAAGATTTTATTTTGACACAGAAACAAGACGCTGTCTTCTGAAAAAGCTTTAGGCACGATGTTGAGTTTGAAACTTTCTAAGTGGCAATATAATACCATGAGGAAATTGGTTCAGGAAGAAGGTGTGTCTGTATTTCCGTCTTATTACGCAATTCAAAAGGCAAAATCTGAATGTTACCCGCCAAAATAGAGATATGAAAATAACAGATATGTCTGCCCAGATGAAAATACAATCTCTTTTAGACAAAACAGTGGAAAGGCTCTTAAAAGTTATGGAAATCGGGGACAATTTAGAAAAATTAGAATTGATTAGTAAATGTGGTTTTGATGGAGCTTCAAATCAATCTAATTATAAACAAAAAAGTGATATCATGGAAGATGATTCTAGTATATTTATGGGTAGTTTGGTTCCGATAAAATTGACGTGTGGAGAATAAGTTTTATGGGAAAATGAAACTCCCAATTCGACTTATCTTTATCGACCAATATTTTTCAAGTTTATGAAAGAAACGCGAGAGTCTATCATAAATGAGATGAATGAGTTGGAATCTGAAATAAACAAATTGAATGAGACTATACTTCAAGGAAAATCTATATCTCATAAAATGTTGCTCACAATGATTGACGGGAAAGTTACATCAGTACTTAGCGAGACTTCCACACAGTGTTGTGATGTGTGTAAAGCGACTCCTAAGGAAATGAATGAAATAACTTTACTATCACAAAAAGAGCCAACCACTGATATTTATAAATTTGGCATATCTTCACTTCACGTGTGGATCAGGTTTATGGAATGTATTTTACACATTGCCTATAGACTTGAGTTCAAATCATGGATAGCCAAAGGTAAAAATAAAGTCAAATTAGAAAATAGGAAAGGACAATCCAAGAAGCGTTTTAAAATAGATGTGGACTGCTTATGGATGTTGTAAAACAGGGTCATGGTACCACTAATCCTGGTAATACAGCCCGAAGATTTTTCGCTGATATAGCTACTACTGCTTCTATTACTGGAGTAGACGAAAATCTAATAAAGAGGTTCTCTGTTATTCAAGAAACAATTTCCTCTGGGCATCTTATAAATACAGATAAGTTCAAGATTTATTCAGATGAGTCCATTGAATTCTACATTCAATTGTATAAATAGTGTTACATGCCTTCGAGCGTTCACAAAATTTTAGTGCATGGAAAAGACATCATATTGAATTTTGGACTTATTCCTGTGGGTAAATTGTCTGAGGAAGCATGTGAATCCAGAAATAAGGATTTTAGGAGGTTCAGGGAAAGGCATTCTAGGAAATTTTGCAGAAAAGCGACAAATGAGGACATATTACACAATTTCCTAGTTACATCTGATCCATACATTTCTGCAAAGAGACCAAAACTGACAAGAAAACATAAATTGTTTTCCATAGAAGCTTCAGATTTGATCGTTTTTCCCAATTACGAAATTGAGGAAGTCGATAAAGAGAATGTCGCTTTTATTGACGTTGATGCAATGAGCGATAGAGAAAGCGACGACAAAATCGATGCAGATACTTTAAATTAGATTGAATTTTATCCTGTACAATTTCACTTTCTTTCAACTACGAAATCGTTAGTAATTAGTAACTTCGTATTCCGCGCAACAACTAGGAATGTCTCTGGGTGAGTAGATGAATGCAGGGGCTCTCACTCTCGCGTAAGACCGAAATGGCATGCATTCATGTACTCATCCAGAGACATTCCTAGTTGTTGCGCGGAATATTCACAGTGGTTTAGGCCTACTGGGGATACCACTTTAAAATAATGCGCATCTGTTTCTTAACTTCTTGGGTGGTGTGGAATAAAGAACAAATGTATTAAAGGCGTACAAAAAGGGTAACAAGTTCTAAAACATCTAACAATGGGTACATTTTATTATACTGATTAATTAAAACTTCCTTTTCCTATAAGTTTAAAAATATTGAGTTTATCGAAAATGCTTATAGAACATTAAATATTAAGAAAAAGTAGTAGAATACGAATCTGTGCTCATTATTTGCTAATTCCCAAAAACGAAGTTTCAGTCCACTGTGGCCGACGCTATCTATTTTATACAACGAAGTCCGTCAACTCATCTTCAGCAAGACCTAAGTACGTAATTTTCAATAGTGTCCTCCTTCGCCCGACTATCTATCAGTCATTATTTAATCATAATGATTCATAATCATAACACGTGTTTTATTTCTAAGTATAACAAGTACAAGTACAGTGTAGGTAACACTCTGTATAATTAATACGGACCATAAAACAGCTCTAGTAAATTGGAAGGACTGCGACATTTCGTATATTATAGTATCAGCATATAACAGTACCGCAGTGTGAGCACGCCGCTGTTAACTTCGAATCACGTCGGTGAATTGCGACCGAAACTCAGTCTACTTACTCGGAATTGAAAGTTAGGTGACGCGATGACGCCATATTTCCGGATTGAACTCGACTTCTTATGTCCAATCTTAAGGCTACAATCCCATGTTAACATGGCCAGGTCCACTACAAATCGAAGAAATTAATTTCACATGTTCTACAAATAAAAAAAGGGCTGAGAAAGCGCGTGGCCTCCCGCCAAGCCGGAATTATCTGTCCGACCTAGAGATGGGCGGTCAGTAAATACTAAATAGTATTTACTGAGAAGGAAAGATAAATATTAGTATTTATCCATTTTTACTCATTTATACTGAGTATTTATCCAAATGCATGAGTAAAAAAAATAAACACAAAAAGACTTGAAATTTTAGTCTCCCTTCAACAGAAGGGGTTTAGAGCATACTCCGCCACGCTGCTCAAATGCGAATTGGCGGAGGCCAGTGTTTTCAAGCCGCCCGAGGGCCACTGACTTAGCTTAACGACTGTCATCTATCGACAATAGCCGAGACCGACGGCTCGGAGCACGGAAAACTCGTATTCGGTTAGAATGATATGCGCATCATCGAGCTCTTTTTTTTTAATGATTTTTTTTATACCACTAAGGTGGCAAACAAGCTTAAGGCAAGCCGTAAAGTTAATCCCGTAGCCTATAGACATTTGCAACCACCAGGGGTGTCACTCTTGCGTTGCCGACCCTGTAAGAACCTCTTCACGCCTTTCTTGAAGAACCCCATACTGTAGTCCCTTGGGAAAACCTCGGCAGGGAGCTCATTCCACAACTTAATAGTTCTCGGTAGAAAGTTTCTCAGGAACCGCACAGTACGCGACCATTGCGGTTCCAGTGTATGAGGGTGAACTCCCAGCCGTCGGCGAGCAGTGCGATGGTAAAACGAGGCTATTGGCATGATATCGAGCAATTCCTCAGAACACAACCCATTGTACAATCAGTAGAACACGCAAAGGGAGGCGAAATCTCTCCTTAGACTCAAGGGCTTAAGACCGTGTGTGAGTTTAGAATCATCGACGATTCTCACAGCTCGTCTTTGCACCGAGTCGGAAGGTCCTAGCTGGTAACCAGGTGCCCCCACCCAGAGATGACTTCATATGCGGTCTGACTTGGGACTTATCTAAAATATAAGTCTTTGCCCCGCGCTGAAGTACTGTTTGACTCTGTTGAGCACACCAAGTTTCTTTGACGCTAGCTTGACCTTTTCTTCCAAGTGGCTTCGGTACTGAACTTCGCTGGAGATCTCGACGCCGAGAATCCCAATACTCTTGGCAATGGTTAGTGGCGTGTTCTGGAATTGGGGGACTACAGCAAATGAGGTTTTTTTTAGCGGTTGACGCACAGACTTGTGTCTTGGTAGGGTTGAATTGAACCAAGTTCAACCGTCCCCAGTCGGACACCCTACCCAAAGCATACTCTATTTCAGACACAAGTCTAACGCGGCTTTCCTCCGCAAGTGAATGAGGGGTAATAGCACGGCCTGTGTAATAAGTGACCCCAGTACTATCGTCCGCATAACAATGAATGCCGTCAATTGACAACATGGCATTGATATGCAGCAGAAATAGTGTTCGGGACAATACAGAGCCCTGTGGGACACCAGCATTGATATCCATGCTATTGGAACAACCACCGTCAACCACGGCTTTGATGCATCTGCTGGATAAGAAGCTGGCCACCCATTTGCACAAACCCTCGGGTAGCCAGTACGACGGTAACTTCGATAGAAGACCCCGATGCCAGACCCGATCGAACGCCTTTGTCATATCTAGGCTCACAGCCAATGCCTCACCTTGACTCTCGATCGCCGAAACCCAGCGGTGTGTAAGATCACGATCACTAAGACACTAGAAGATCACCAGTCGAACGACCGTGGCGAAAGCCGTTGACGGTCGCTGATTAAATCGTGATCCTGTAGGTATGCCAGGAGTCGTGTGTGTATCATACGCTCCATCACTTTGGAGAGAAGGGAGGTTTAGCAATAGGCCTGTAATTCGATGGGTCTGATCTATCGCCTTTTTTGGGCACCGGGTGCACATTGGCGGTCTTCGACGAAGACGGGACTTGCCCAGTGGAGTAGGAAAGCACGAAAAGGCGCGTTAGCACAGAACACAGCTCAGGAGCACACTGCTTTAGCACCACTGCTGGTATGCCATCTGGCCCACTCGACTTATGAATGTCGAGGGAGAGCAACGCCAGCCGGACATCTTGTTGGGTATTTGAGACTTCCGGCATTGAGCTACTGCACCTCGGGATGGTAGGTGGCACAGCTCCCCCGTCATTCAAAGTCGAGTTAGAGGCAAAGAGATTACCCAGTAAATCGGCTTTCTCTTTAAAACTGTACGCCAGACTGCCATCCGGTTTTTGCAATGGTGAACTAGACAACTGACAAAAGTTTCCCTCGGCAGCTTTAGCCAGCGACCAGAAAGCACGGCTCCCAGACGGAAGGCTTGCAAGCCGCTCGCCAACTCTACCGACGAAATCAAACTTTACTCTGGCGATTACCCTCTTACTGGACCTCGAGGCAGCGTTCAGTTTACGTTTCAATACAGAGACATCTGGATTTCCATTAGCACGCGCCGTGGTCCAAGTCTCGATAGCAGCCTGTTTGAGAAGTTTGGCTTCTTTACAAGGCCGATTAAACCACAGTCGCTTTTTAGCTCCCGCTGTCGCCACAAAGCGATTGGGAATGTAGCATTCCATGCCATCTAATATCGCCGCAGCTACCGTAGTCGCACAGGATTCGACATCAACTATTTTGAAATAAAGCTGCCTCCACGGGCACGATGCGTAGAATTTACGCAATCCGTCCCAGTCTGCCGACTTATAGTGCCATACGCGACGCCATCCGGTAGGCGAGGTGGGTCACGCCTGGCACAGGGCACTTGGGTCCGGATGAGACAGTGGTCCGATGAGCCAAGCGGCGCATCCACAGAGATGTTTTACTCATCCGGACGTGTGGTCAGCAGAAGGTCCAGTAAGAAGCTTGCATGTCGTCTATCTGTCTGGTACTCTCGTCGCAAAATGTACCAGTTGGGAGAAACCATAGGTCAAAGCAAAGTCGTGAGCAGATCGGTGTGGTGTGCATTAAAATCTCCCAAAATCACTCCGCGGAGGGATACTGCTCGATAACTTTGTCAGTTGCCATTTGCAGGTGCTCAAATAAACGGGATGTGTCTGTATCACCGCTATAGGAATAGGCTATAGTAAAGGCACGCGTAGATTCGGGTGTGGCCGCCATGATCCACGCGCACCCATAATAATGACAGGTCCCTGTCTTCCAGGCTATGAAGACGGCGACAACAAATATCCTCCCGAACGTACATAACGTACATACCCCGGCACGACGTACAAATAGGTGTTCAAGTTTGCACCCGGGGTAACGTAAGTAAGATGTGTCGGCCGGTGAGGATATTTGTGTCTCCGTGAGGAAAAGAAGGGTCGGCCGAGCGGTCTCGAGGTGATGAATTTTGGAGTGTAGTCCGCTGATGTTGCAAAAATCCATATTTATTGTGGAAGGAGCAGCCGCTGTAATATTTCTTTTCCTATTCCTTTTCGGTGCCATTTATGTTGGGTTGAGATTCAAAAGAGAAGTCGAGGACAAAAGCTCGGTATCTTCCATCACTGGACAATGCAGGTTATGTGATTTCTGGCACGGCGGGCGGAAGGGCCCCCCGTCCCCCACTGCTGCAGCAGCCGGGTCCACTCCGGTCTCCTTCTAAGGCACTACAACGGGGATTTTTCGCGGGTTGGCGGTTCAGCCTCCCGGGCCGGAGTTTAAGTAATCCCCGGGTTCAGGAACCCTACTGACCCACGGGCCGCCAGCGGTCAGTCGTTTCACTGGATCTCCCTGACCGCCGAACCAGCCTTCCGCGCCCACACCGTCATTGGCGGTTTGATATCCGCGATCACGTATGTGGGTAGCGGGATGACCGCCTTCCGCTACCCACACAACGACTTCTCAACTAACTGGCGACCTTACTCACACACAGGAACACAACAATCCTCCCGGAATTGCTATTTAGCTGCGGTCTTCTGTAAGGTGGAGGTCCTTCCCCAGACGGATATTTAGAGCAAAGGTCTTGCCATGCTTCGCCGGTACACAATGTCTGACTGGACGGAGCACAGCACGACCCCATGCTGGGTCCTACCTCTCTTTAGATAACAAAAGTATATTTTTTATATACCACGTCGGGTGATTGTAAGCAGTTACCGTCGCCAATGGATGCCTGCAACACATTTTAAGTCCAAATACAACGAGCGCGTGCACTTCCTCCGACGGGTGAGACTTTATTGTCGTATGTAAAATAAAATGCTACGAGCACGCTGATGACAGTGACAGCGAAATAAAGGACCCTTCCTCCCGCCTACCCCACCTCATGTGTGCCTCAGGCGTATAGCTAAGTCAGAGGCCTTTAATAATACCAGTGTTTGTGGGTTAATAATAAATACGAGTACCTTACATTGAATATTGGCACGGTACTTTTTTATTAGGTACTTACTATTAATAAAACACACAAATAACCTCTAATCCCTTGATATTTTAGTAAATCCATAGTTCTGAATTAATTTATAAGACTTAACTAAAGAAAAAATATTTACTGCCGATTTTGGATAAAAACTCAGTAGAAACGGGTATTTATGAGTATTTACTCACCCTTGGATAAATACTCAGTCCTTAACCCATCTCTATACCGACCAAATCTATTCATTGACGGATACGCGTTGTCACTATGATGAATTAATCTTCTCCTTAACAGATAACGCTGATAGTACCGACATTCGCAAATAACATGGAAGTGTATTTTTACACCGTAACAAGGAATGAGTTTCAAGATATGATAGATAGTCCATAGGCCAGCCCTTTACACCTAGTCAAGAAGAACGGCAAATGGCGGCCATGTGGTGATTATAGAGCTCTAAATAAAGCCACGATTCCCGACAAATACCTTACCGAGGCTGCTCGATTCACCTACGTCACCGAAGGAAATAAAGTATTCAGCAAGATCGACATCAAGAAGGCATATTTTTGTATCGCTAAGGCCGAGGAGCACATACCTAAAATCGCAGTTATTACAGTATTCGGCTTGTTCGAGTTCACAAAGATATGTTTCGGGCTTCGGAACGCTGGCCAGTCTTACCAGATACTTCATATTTACAGATTTAGATTTCGTCTACGTATCCGTTGATGACCTACTGTGTGCCTGTCTTAACCTACCCCTTAATTCTGGAACACCTACACAAACACGGAGTAACAATCAATGTAGATTCATTTAGATTCGAATCTGTCACAGCGAAACACCAAGCAATATTAAATAAGTATCTACACAACTTTCTTAAAGTTGTGTAGTGTAGTTCGGCTTCTTGCGTCCATGTAATTGGTGTTCTGTCACAGCGAAACACTTAAAGTTGTGTAGATACTTATTTCATATTGCTTGGTGTTTCGCTGTGACAGAACACCAATTACACGAACGCAAGAAGCCGAACAAGTTTTCCAAAAATGTCTCCGCCGTTTTTCACCAGTCCAGTTCCAGTCGTGGCAGAGACGGTGGTGGGGGCATTCGGTTTCTGTTCCAGATGGTGGACGAGGGACGACCGCAGGACCGAGGGATAGCCGAGGCAGAGACTACCAGAGCAGCCATGGCAGCGTCGGCATTTGCATGTACTAACGGTAGAGGGTGGGTGCCGGCCGGCGCTAGGCCGCATTAACTTTATTAATTAGTTAGTGGCGGAAGCACACAAAGCAGGTTAGATCAAATTGCATGTAAATCAAAATCTAACTTGTCTCATACAACGCTCCGGCTCAATTGTCTTTTGTTGGAACGTTTTCCATAATAGACGTATTAGGCACGGCACGGCGCCGAACAATTGACATCGTTCAATCTGTCGTTTTTTGTATGAAGTGGATTGAGCCCGAATATAACCTATCTTTTCGCAAAAATCTTCTCTCTTCTTTCTCGTAGTTTTAGATAATTATTGTAATTGTAATGGGTTACGTTCAATTAGAACTACAATTCGTAGTATAAGTAATTTATTTTTGTTCCTTTCAGGCATTCTCCTTTATAAAACACGTTTGAAACAGCAACAAGTGTCTGCCATTTAATTTTTCAATAACAATAATTACTTAAGATATTAAAACGGCAGACAAGCTGCGATCACGTTTTACGGGTCCATTTTGACGTTCTTGGACTTCTGGACACGTCCAAAGGAACCATCGGGGATAGTGAATCCTCGTTTTACCTACACACGTCTAATAGTGTAACTAACATCAATATGAAGTTTGCTTAAATACCATAAGTCTGCCGATCGCTGGGCCTTAGTCTATTAAGAATGAAATAAAAGTTTTCAATCGAAGTCAACAAATTTGACATCATACTTATCTGAAACCCATCTAAATGATCCAAAAACATTCAAGCTAGGGTTATAATCTATATCATACTAATCATCCAGATGGCACCTGTCATGGTGGCATGCTGTGTCAAGCATAATATTAAACACCACACCCATAGTCAGGTCAGGGTAGATTACCTTCAAGCAACTACAATTAGACCCGTTAATGTAAGTGCCGTTTACTGGCCACCTAGATACACAATTAAAGTTTTTTTTTAAGAACTGGGTACCGTAGCCTATTAACGCTTGCGATATATTAAGTATCACTCGCTGTTCGCGACAACTATGTACATAAATAGATAACCGTCGCGCGTAGTTATAAGTGATGCACATTTTTATATAGTTAATAGTTATAGTTGTTTGTATTAGTTGTTTATGTAAGGATTAGAATAGGTTTACACAGTTTTCATACATACTTTGTTAGAGATAAGTTTTACATGTTTAGTATAGGTACGAGCTGTTGCAAGCCAAGTATATAATAAAGTTATAACGGCGAATTACTGGCTGCAACAGCTCAATAGTGCATAGATGTACCTATTAACGTAATTTTAAGTTTATAATGAAAACATTTTTATGTAAAACTTCACTGACCCATAGGTTTTGACAATAACTTTAGCAAAAGTTTTTATGGTTTTATATGAAAAAGGGTCAAATGTATGAAATAATAGTACAACTTACAAACATTTTAGACACAAATAAAGCGAGCACGATCAGGTATTGCCTCTAGGTCTGGGCGATTTTGGCTATTGCTATCTCTTTCCCACACATGTGTCTCTCGCTCGCACAGCGGGGGTATAAATATGGGCCATACATCGTCGATCGGCACCAGTCGTCCGCTACACTCAGCGCTCACACTACAGTAAAATAGCCAGCCAAGTCACTCCGAAGCCAAGCCAGTCCAGACCTAGCAGCAAGTACCTACGGCTCCATACTTCTGAAGACAGCAACAGGCGTTTCATTCTGCACCAACCCACAGACCTGCGACTTACAACCGGAGGTCGAAGAACGAAGCCCGCCAGTGCCTACATTCTATTATTTTTATATTCATCTACGAAAGTGTACGGGTCGTATCGAAGGGGCCCGTACATTTTGGTCCTTCAGCAGCCGGATACTGGGAATAGTTCTTCAGACGACGAAGAAAAATGCCTGTCACAAGAAGTATGGAGTCGGAAAGGAGGACAACGCCTGCTCAAGTCGACGGAGCCGCCGCCGCCGCCACAGTGACGCCCGCCGCCGCCGCCACCGCCGCCGCACCCGCCGTAGCGACGCCAGAGACGTCTACAGCCGAAACATCGACGACGACGAACACTACGGCCACTGCAACGACCGGCGAGACGACGGCGACCGGCGAGACGACAACCGGCAAGACTGCAGCCACACACCGGACAACCAGCCCACAGAAGGAGGCCTCTCGCCGCCCGCCCAGCGCGCCCCGCACTACGTCGACAATCAAGCGGAGAGCGCTGGCCAAGGCGCGAGAATTCCTTCTACAGAAGGAAGTGGAGCTGGCAGCTGCACGTGTCGCCGCGTTGGAGGCGGACTCTGAAGACGAGATCGAAGCAGACGAGGACTTGGCAACTAGGAACGAGCGAACAACCGACTGGGTCAACAGAAGCACGCTGGCACTCACCATGGAGCCCTACGTACCGAAGCCCGACGTCCCAGGCCCGGACCATCGCAGGACCGATGAAGAGGAGGTTATAGCAGCGCCGCCGCCGCAGACGTGCAGCGACGCACTTCATCGGGGCCACAGCGAGGTCACGCGGCACGCCGAGCAACAAGTACCGGTTCCAGTGAGAGAAGATATAGAGCCAGCACGCTATTGTGAAGAGAGACGACCGCAACGGGAGTTTGACTACAATCAGCTAGCAACTGCCATCACACTTGCAGCGAGAGCCGTTCAACCCGCCATTGCACCGAGGACCGTCGAGTTACCGTCTTTTCACGGGTCATCGAACGAGTGGCTGCCATTCAAGGCCGCCTATGATGAAGCTGCAAGTCACCTCTCCGAACAAGAAAGGCTGTCCAAGTTACGTCACAGCCTGAAGGGAGCCGCCAGAGATGCAACACTATGTCTCTTCGTCGGGTCAACGACTTCAGAAGAAGTTATGAAGATGTTAGCCGCGAGGTTCGGTCGTCCAGATGCACTGGCAATGACCGAACTGAACAAGCTCCGTGCGCTACCACGACTGGCCGAGAACCCAAGAGACATCTGCATCTTCGCTTCAAAGGTGCTTAACGTCACAGCCACAGTTAAAGCACTGAAGAAGCATCACTATCTACACAACGCCGAAGTGGTACGCAGCGTCATTGAAAAACTGCCGCCAGCGCTGCGCTACAGGTATTACGACTTCGCCGCCGAACAGCCGGAAGATCATCCAGACCTTCTCACGCTGTCCAAGTTTTTGGAAGTCACCGCCGATCGATGTGGAAGCTACGCACCGGCCGAGCTCACTGCGGTTGAAGACCGGCGGGAGCCTGCCGTACGAAAAGGACTACGTGCTTACCACACTCAAGATCAGAAGTCTACTGCGGTGCAACTAAAGTGTCAAGTTTGCAAGAAAGAGGGTCACCATCCGTACGACTGCAACGTGTTCAAGAAAGCCGACCAATTTGCGAGATGGGAGCTAGCCAGAACTCACAGGCTATGCTTCCGTTGTTTGCGAGTCCGCAAATTTCGGCATAACTGCAAGCCAAAGCAGTGTGAAGTCGACGGATGCAAATACACGCATCACCCTCTTCTACACGACACGAAAAGGAAAGAAAATGAAGTTGAAAATTCAACAGCCATAGTTACGTCGACAAGGGAAAACTTCACTGCTGCCTATCTCAAGATTCTGCCTGTACAAGTGACCGGGCCGAAGGGTACATACGACACTTACGCCCTTTTGGACGACGGCTCTACGTGCACACTCATCGAGTCGGCAGTGGCGAACAAAATCGGCGTACACGGGCCGCCCGCGCCCTTTTACATAGAGGGTGTGGCCGGCGCACGTATTACGGCCGATACATCGGAACGTGTACACTTCACTATACAAGGAAGAAACTCAGTGAAGCACGATGTGTCGGCGCGTACAATGGACAAGCTGATGTTGACGACTCAAGGTGTGCCACGTAGTGTCGTGAAACACTGTCGTCATTTGGAAGATATCGAAGATCAGCTGATTTATGAGGAAGGCCATCCAACCGTGTTGCTGGGTCAAGATAATTGGTCGTTGCTGCTCACACACGACGTGCGAAGAGGGACCACAGCCCAACCAGTCGCTTCATTAACCGACTTGGGATGGGTATTGCACGGCGCGACGGGAAATAAGAAGAAGCAGCAAGTCCATCGAGTTAGCCATCTGACTACAGTAACACTAACGGAGGAACAGACAATGGATGACCTCATGAAGGAGCACTTCGCCCTCGAGTCTCTGGGTGTTCAGCCTAAACATTCACACACCAACGACGAGCTCAACGCGCTGCGCACACTCGAGGAGAAGACGCGTCGATTACCGGCGGGAGGGTTTGAAACAGGATTGCTATTCAAACAAAGCGATTTTGTACCGCCGGATAACTACAACACAGCGATGCGTCGCCTCGAGTTAGTCGAGAAGAAACTCGACAAAAATGTTGAATTGAAGCGGCGCTACGAGACACAAATGAACACTCTGATACAGAGCGGCTATGCAGAGAAGGCTCCACAAGTGAAAAGCGACAGAACTTGGTATCTGCCACATTTTGCAGTTATCAACCCGCAAAAGCCCGAGAAACTACGCATCGTGCACGACGCGGCAGCCAGGACCCGTGGTATCAGCCTCAACGACATGCTGCTGTCTGGGCCCGACCTCATACAGTCTCTACCCGGAGTGCTGATGAGGTTCCGTCAACGCCCAGTAGCGGTCGCAGCCGATATCAAGGACATGTTCCTGCGCATCAACATACGGGAGGAAGACCGAGACATGCAGAGGTTCCTGTGGAGAGAAGACAGAAGAATAGGTCCACCCACAGAGTACCGCATGAGAAGCGTGATCTTCGGCGCCACGTCGTCACCATGCACGGCGATATACATCAAAAACAAAAACGCCGAGGAATTCAAAGAACAGTTTCCCGAGGCAGCGCAGGCAGTGATAGCAAACCACTACGTCGACGACTATCTTGCCAGCTTTGACACGGAGGAGGTCGCCATACAAGTATCAACACAAGTCGCTAATATACACAAACGAGCGAATTATCATCTTCAACGCTGGGCATCGAACTCAAACAAGGTGCGCGCCGAATTCTCCACTACACCTAAGGGGAATTTAGTGCAACTCGATGCAGAGAAGATATTGGGCATGGTGTGGGACCCGAATGAAGACTATCTGGGCTTCAACATCAATCAACACAAGCTTCCGCCTTCAATATTGGAAGGCACGAAAACACCGACGAAGCGAGAAGCCCTACGTACAGTGATGTCTTTGTTCGACCCGCTGGGCTTAGTTACACCTGTTACAATACAAGCGAAGAAGATTTTACAAGATACTTGGCGTACTGGAATCGACTGGGATGTCAAGTTGCAAGACAGTGAAGCCGAAAGTTGGTCATACTGGCTCTCTCACGTGAGAAGACTACCGAGCCTAGCTATACCAAGGTGCTATCCCGGCGTATCGACCGCACATACGAACGAGATACATACTTTCGTCGATGCAAGTTCGTCGCAATACGCCTGCGCTGTGTATTGGAGGGCACAGGATGCATGCGGGAATATACATGTGTCGTTGATAGCTGCAAAAGGCAAAGTTGCACCGTTGAACAAAGTGACGTCAATACCGAGACTCGAACTCCAGTCAGCTGTACTTGGGTGTCGTCTTGCGCGCACAGCCATAGACGAACACGACATAAAGCCGACCCGCCGAGTATATTGGTCGGATTCACGCACGGTACTCTCGTGGCTACGCACTGGCCCGCGAGCGTACAAGCCGTTTGTGGCCCACCGGATCGCGGAGATCGCCGAGGAGACGAAGACCAGCGAGTGGAGATGGGTGCCTACCAAGGAAAATGTTGCAGACGACGCAACGCGCGACACTCCACACGACTTCAACTCCCAACACCGGTGGTTCCACGGGCCCGCGTTTCTACGCGAGTCGGAAACAAACTGGCCGCGAGAGGTCAATGAACCCGACCATATGGGTCTGACCGGCGAGGAAAGAGTCAACTTTGTTCGAAACACTACATCACCAAAGGAAGCACTGCCCGACGCAACTCGTTTTTCAAGTTGGTTAAAGTTAGTGCGTACGACGGCGCGTGTATTACAATTCATCGAACTTCTGCGCATCAAGAAACAACTGTGCAACGCGGCCTACAAACGCAATAAGAAAAACGAAGTTGACGACGCTACTTGGACGAAAATAAAGAAAGCAGCGAAGGGAAAAAACAAGAAAATCAGTGCTACGTGTGAAAGTGAAAACAGCTGTTTCATTCAACTTGAAACACATCACTTACATCGTGCCCAACAGCTGTGGATACGCTCAGTGCAAGATGATGCGTTCAGTGAAGATGTCGCAGCTTTAAAGTGTAAAAAACAGTTGCCTGCTAATAGCCGACTAAGTCAGCTGTCCGTCATTATAGACAGCGATGACGTCATACGGCTACGGTCACGAATAGCAGCCGCTGTCGACATCACGGACGAACAAAAAGCTCCGCCGATTATGGATGGCAAACATACATATGTGCAACTGTACATCTCATGGGTACATCGAAGACTCCATCACGGGGGCTTCGAGACCACGACCAACGAAGTTCGACAACACTTATGGGTACTACGACTGCGCAATACAGTTAGAAGTGTGTTGAAAAGATGTCAACAGTGTCGCATCAGGCGGGCCGTGCCCGCTCAACCGTCTACGGGTGACCATCCACGGAGCAGACTGGCGCATCATCAGCGCCCTTTCACCTACACCGGCCTCGACTACTTCGGCCCGATGACAGTCACTGTTGGGCGTGCTCACCAGAAGAGATACGGCGTACTGTTTACGTGTCTAACAACGCGAGCAGTGCACTTAGAAGTCGCCGGCACTCTCAGCACCGACTCAGCAGTGATGGCATTGCGACGCTTCATCGGCCGTCGTGGATGTCCAACTGAGCTGTGGTCAGACCAGGGTACCAACCTGAAGGGCGCAGACGTGGAGCTGCGCAGAGCTGCGGAGGAAGCCATGAAGGAGGAATCTTCGGTGCGCTTCATACAATGGCGTTACATCCCGCCGAGCGCTCCATTCATGGGCGGCGCTTGGGAGCGCCTTGTACGGAGCGTGAAGACCGCACTGGCTGCCACACTGCATGAACGAGCCCCGAAGGAAGAAGTTCTCACCACTCTGCTCATCGAGGTCGAACATACACTCAACAGCCGACCACTCACTCACGTGTCAACGGAGGCCGACGACGACGACGCACTCACACCTAACCATTTTTTGATGGGAGGGCCATCACGAGTGCCACTGCCGGGGTCATTCACCGACGCCGACGCAACAGGGCGACGGGAGTGGCGTGCGAGTCAACAGCTCGCCAACCATTTCTGGAGTCGCTGGGTGAAGGAGTACCTGCCAGAACTCCAACACCGGCGGGACCCACGCGCTTCACACGGCGCTATCCGGGTCAATGACCTCGTACTGATAGCAGATGGCACTCTACCTCGTAACTTGTGGCCACGAGGTGTAGTCGTCGCTACCTACCCCGGACCGGACGGAGAGACACGAGCGGTGGACGTGCGGACCAACAAGGGCGTGCTGCGAAGGCCCACCAAGAAGCTGGTGATCCTGCCTACAGCGACGGTCGACGGCGCGAACACGAAAAATATCTCCAGCTGAGATAGCTGCGGCGGGAGTATATGTTCGCGACAACTATGTACATAAATAGATAACCGTCGCGCGTAGTTATAAGTGATGCACATTTTTATATAGTTAATAGTTATAGTTGTTTGTATTAGTTGTTTATGTAAGGATTAGAATAGGTTTACACAGTTTTCATACATACTTTGTTAGAGATAAGTTTTACATGTTTAGTATAGGTACGAGCTGTTGCAAGCCAAGTATATAATAAAGTTATAACGGCGAATTACTGGCTGCAACAGCTCAATAGTGCATAGATGTACCTATTAACGTAATTTTAAGTTTATAATGAAAACATTTTTATGTAAAACTTCACTGACCCATAGGTTTTGACAATAACTTTAGCAAAAGTTTTTATGGTTTTATATGAAAAAGGGTCAAATGTATGAAATAATAGTACAACTTACAAACATTTTAGACACAAATAAAGCGAGCACGATCAGGTATTGCCTCTAGGTCTGGGCGATTTTGGCTATTGCTATCTCTTTCCCACACATGTGTCTCTCGCTCGCACAGCGGGGGTATAAATATGGGCCATACATCGTCGATCGGCACCAGTCGTCCGCTACACTCAGCGCTCACACTACAGTAAAATAGCCAGCCAAGTCACTCCGAGTCCAAGCCAGTCCAGACCTAGCAGCAAGTACCTACGGCTCCATACTTCTGAAGACAGCAACAGGCGTTTCATTCTGCACCAACCCACAGACCTGCGACTTACAACCGGAGGTCGAAGAACGAAGCCCGCCAGTGCCTACATTCTATTATTTTTATATTCATCTACGAAAGTGTACGGGTCGTATCGAAGGGGCCCGTACACTCGCACTATTCCTCTTCTGCTGCTTACACAGCAACTCCTTGGGGGCTTACTGGTGACCTCACTCACTCGCAGGAATACAACAACCCTCTCCGGAGTTGTTATTTGGTCGCGGTTTTCTGTGAGGTGGAGATACTTCCCCAGACGGGCTGCTTTGATACGCCCTACCTCTCTTAAAACATCCAGACCAAGACAAACAGACATGTTCATGTACACAAATGTTTGCCTTGTGTGGGAATCGAACCCACGAGCGTTGGTGTCAAAGTCGCGTCATTCACGACTAAGCCACCGAGCTCGTTAAGAAGGTTAACTGCTCTCTCAAGCGGTGCACCCACTTATTGGCCAACAGATCCGAACAAGCACCCTGATCTGCTGGATTTTTGAAGTGAAAGCTTCTTTAGCGGCGTTGTGCACTTTTTGGGATGAGTAAAAAATGCTAAACTCGCGTCAGGCCGATTTTGGTGAGAATTAGAACTTAAGTTCGCTGCAGCCACGGATTAGAAAAAACAACAACTTGTTTTTTCTATTGCGTGGCTGCAGCGCTAAAACATTAGTTCCATCTAATTAAACAATTAAAACATGAAGCGCTAGATCGTTCATATGGCATTCATATTTTTTCGCGACCAAAACGTTGTAAGCGCCATGAAATTGTTGGCGTTTACGCGTTTCGTTCATCAAGTGGTTTATAAACATCGCTGTTGGGCAGGGCGCTTGCGCGAGTGTGCGTGTGTGTTTGAGTTTTAGAGATTGGCGATTATGATTATGACGAAGTTAACGATGCTCTCTCTAAAGTTATGCATTGGTTTAATGTTAATCTGCTTTTAAATGATAAAAAGACTAAAGTAATTAAGTTCTCAACACCTAATGTAAGACAGGTGACTACCAATGTACATGTTAATGGAACTAATTTAGCCCCTGTGAAGACAACTGTGTTCTTGGGTATAACAATTGACTCCAAACTACAATGGGGCCCACAAATTGAAAAATTATCAGGAAAACTAAGTTCTGCAGCCTATGCAGTGAAAACTATTAGACGGCTCACTGATGTTGATACGGCTAGAATAGTTTATTTCAGCTACTTTCACAGTATTATGTCATACGGAATTCTTCTTTGGGGTAACTCCGCGGACATTAACACCATCTTTTTATTGCAAAAGAGAACCATAAGAGCTATCTACAAACTTGGTCCCCGGGAGAGCCTTAGAGAAAAATTCAAAGAAATAAATATTCTAACAGTCGCATCGCAATATATCTATGAAAATCTTTTGTATGTCCATAAAAACATAGAATCATTTTGTAAAAAGAGTGATACTCATAACATAAATACTAGATATAAGCATAATCTTGTGTTACATCCAAGCCGTTTCCACAAAATAAGTAATTATTTTAAGGGGCAATGTATACGGTTCTATAACAAACTTCCCAGCAATTGTCAATAAACAAATTTAAAACTACCATTAAAGCCAAATTGTGTAGCAGGGCATATTATAAAGTATCTGACTATATTAATGATAAAAATGCCTGGGATATTCCCTAACCATTCCAAAATATTCAAAAATGCACAACGTTAATGTTCAAGTTTTCACTTCTGCCGGCACTCCCGGAGTGCAACTCGTTTTTTTTTATTATTAAACGATTCTCAGACCTGGTATGTTATGTCTATCACTTGCATGATGCCTCCTCTGCTGCTTACAAAGCAACTTCTTAGGAACTTACTGGTGAGTTCACTCACACGCAGGAACACAACAACCCTCTAGGGCGTTGTTATTTGGCTGTGGTTTTCTGTGAGCTGAAGGTACTTCCCCAGACGGGCTGCTTTGATGCGCCTTACCATTCATAAACAACCTCTCTACAAACATCGCATTGAAGATACGGGAGAAACTTGCTGAAAAAGAGTCTGGCAATTGAGAAGGCACCCAGAAGAGAAGACTACACAACAACGCAGCTAGAGAACTTAAAGAACAACAAAAACTATCGTCGTTATCTGCAAAGAGGTGTGACAATTACACTCTGTGGAAAGTCACAAAGCAGTTTAAACGACCGCAACAGGATATTCCATCATTGAGGTCACATATGGTAGAAGAATGTGCAGTTATGACCCTGCGAAGTGAACAATTACAAGAAACATGTATGCGATACCTTGAGCTCGGTCGGTCGGTTAATGTTTAAAAAAGTAAAAATAAAACTTAGTTCCAAATTATTCGTCGCCTATTTAAAAAAAAAACCGGTTAAGTGCGTATCGGGCCACGCACAAAGTAGGGTTCCGTATTTGGTTTGCTTTGCTAAGATTGATGATGATGAAATCACAGCGCAGCGTAATTTGTAAATATCTAGAGTAAAATTTCAGAACTAAAATTATGGTTTTTTTTTTGCTATTGAGTTAATAATTTGCTGCGCGTTTGTTCTTAGTTGAATGGTACATATCAGTTCTAAGTGTTCATAGACTACGGTGGGCCGTATGCTTGTTTGCATTCCAACGATGTATAAAAAAAGGTTGAATAACCGAGCAGGATGCTTGGCGTAGAGATCTCCAAGGATATTCAATACTAAAGTCACCTGAAGAAGGCTGGCGTTGAAAAAAAGGTGTGTTTAACAGAGCAAAGCAGTATGAATATGAAGT
Source organism: Pyralis farinalis (assembly GCA_947507595.1). Lineage (NCBI taxonomy): Eukaryota > Metazoa > Arthropoda > Insecta > Lepidoptera > Pyralidae > Pyralis > Pyralis farinalis. Next base: position 11,363,772 of record OX382273.1, read on the forward strand.
ACTGCATTGCTATTAACTATGTTATACAAGTCACAAGTTGGACCGCACGTGGAGTACTGCAGTTACCTTTGGGTTGGAGCACCTTGATACCAGCTAAGACTGTGTGATTCGGTTTAGAGACAAACTGTGAGAACTGTCGACGATCCTAAGCTTACACACGGTATTGAGTCCTTAAGCATAAGGAGATTTTGCCTCATTCTGTGTAAACGAGTTGTGTTATTTTATACAACGTCATACTAGGTTAATTAGAATCACTTTTTGAAATGTTATCCAGTCCCTTATTAATTCTACATCCAATAAATAAAAAATAAATATAGAAAGAACTAATTATGCGTCGTTCAATATGTTTATTTATTTGTATGTAAATTATCAAAAAATATCACATTGAGTATATTCAGTGCTTAAAAATATTACAACTGGACGGAGTAAAGTTAAAGCTTAAATCAAAAACTTCTATATATACACTACTAGACAAGCTGTCCAAAATTAAAATTGAGTCACATCATGGCAGGCCAGCTAAGGAAGAGGAAAGCACTAATGTAATTCTAGTCAATAGAGAGCGAGATGGCAATATTAAAATGACTGTATGCACCACAGCATTAAATTTATATGAGAAATATCAAATTATTTGTTAATTGCCTAAAATAAATATAAATAATAATCAAAATGTCGACTTTGCGCCCTCCCGTGTTGCCAATGCCATATTAGTCATTCCAATTTTGTTATTACATTATTGTCAATTTTGTGGTCTGGAGGAGGCCATGGGTCCGTGGGGGCTGTGCCCGGATGACGACCCGTCTAAGGATACGTCCTACCACGGACAGGTGCGCCTACTGGCATCTGTCATACCCTCTGGCCCGGTGTCGTCCTTTTCGAACGTTGAGGGATCGAGGTGATGAAGCCTCTGCCTAAAACAGCGGCGAAGATCTATGGAATAGGCGAGAAAATATGGGAGCATGGGATAGCCGCCCCGAGGGATTTCCACTCGGTGTTGGCAGTTTGTGTGTCAGAGGATGTATTTTCCAATGTACTGAAAGACGGAAGGCTGATTGTACTGCCCAAGGGCAATCGTAAAGCGGTTAGTGGCCCGCCCGATTATGCTCCTCGCGATATTTGGAAACTCTTAGAGCGTATGATACTTAAATATGCTCCGCAGATCGCTTAAGCTATCTCCGAGCACCAACACTGGTTGTCTCTTAGTAAATCTACAGTCACGGCACTGCAGGAGATATTGAGTACAGCAAGCAAGTACGTACAACGTACACACGTATCTGCGACATCTTGGGGAATAGGTTCCCAGCCCTGAGGATACTCTACCATGGAAAGCACGTAGCTACCATAACGTAAGCTGCGGTGATTTGGTGCCATGTGTTTGTCGCAGTACCGTGCTTAGAAGCCAGAGACAGGCACTAATTGTACTGACCAAGGCATATAGATCCACCAGCACGGCTGCCCTATCAGTACTGGCAGGAGTCCTCCCAGCAGACCTGGAGATCATCCATGCTGCGCACTTGGAAGGGGCGCGTAGGGCTGTGATTGATCAGGAGTTGAGGAGGCGAAAGCGCGAAATTTGGGAGGTAACAGTAAGCGAAATGCAAGGAACTCTATCGATTTTTTACCTGATGTGGCGGTGAGTCACACTGGGTCGAACCAGATCATCCTACCTCGCAACTCCTTGAGGGTCATGGATGTTTACGGAAGCGATTGAGCGATATGAAATGTTGCGAGAGTGAAGAGGACAGAGACCACGTTTTGTGGTCCTACGCTATTTGAGGCGCCACGAGTTAGAACAAAAATAGTGTACCCATGACCGTTATCGGACGGCAGCAAAGGCGTCTTTGCGTGCGTTGCTACCCCAGAAGAGGGAGAATCCTAGGAAAAGGAGACATTGTGGAAAAGAATTAAATAATTTGCAGGGTGCCAAGCGTTGACCACAGCATAAAAAGAGCCGAAGAGCAGCAAGTGCCGTGCGGTTTGGCTCATATGACCCAAAAGGTCTGTGGAGCCAGGGGAAGGTGGTGGGACAATGTCTGTCAATTTTGTGTACACAAATAGCAATTACAACAGACAGGTAAATAAATATCTGTGCCGATACTTTTTTATATTAAATACTTAATATAAACTTAATATCCTATACTATATATACTTAATATCCTTAATTTCATATTTACTCAATGTGGTTTAAATACAGTACGTGAGTACAGTGAAACAATGCCTAGGAGACATGTGATTTCGCGCGCATGTTCGTAAATTTGCAATAGAATTTTATAGATAGGCGTTTTTCAACTAACCCACCAGTAAGTTTTAAGAGAGGTAGGGCGTATCAAAGCAATATGGTATAATATGTATGTAATATGGGGAAGTACCTCCTCACAGAAAACCGCAGCCAAAAAACAACTACCTGGAGGGTCGTTGTGTTCCTGCGTGTGAGTGAGGTCACCAGTAAGCTCCTAAGGAGTTGCTGTGTAAGCAGCAGAGGAGGCATCGCGCGAGTGTACTTAATATATTACGAGCGTTAATAGGCTACGGTAACTGCTTTACATCAGTTGGGCCATATGCTTGTATGGCCTTCCGACGTTGTATATAAAAAAGTAAGGTAAGATTTGTAACAAAGGCGAATTTTTCTATTGTTTATATAGATGTAAAGATGCATTGCTGCCACAGGGGCCGTAACTCAGTGCGTAATTTATTCAGCTCGTCTGATAGTGTCAGTACATTTAAGTTTTAGATTAAATAGTAATGACGGATATAACTACAATCAACAATATAATAAATCTGTAGCTTAGAACATTAATGATATAAGATCTGTATAGAAATACTGGCTAAATTATATAATACTTGTATCCAAGGTTTCAGTATTCTATATATAGCTTTTTCACAGAAATTTATTGGAAGACAAAATGTTTTTAATAAGTGACATACAGTGAGTAAATTTCAAAATGTATTATGTGAAAAATAAGACTTCAAAAAATACGATTTAGCTAATATGTTTATCACTTCAACACATGTAATTAATGCGCCCCAAGACTGAAGGCGTTAATCCACTATTACGTCTTCCATTCACATTCGTTTCCATCATAAAATTACGTATTTGTAAAAGACATGGCAGTACAAGCGTCCTCACAATTTTTGATATTACTTATATTAGTAATTTTATTCAGATTTATTTCTAAGTTTCACACTGTTTTAGTCAGTCAAATCGTTCTTATAACACCAACAATTTATTTTATACAGAAGTACCTATATATAATTTTAAATACATGTAAATACAATAATAAATCGCGTTAACTTCCGTACATACAATACTGCTATGAAAACGAAAAGTATTTTGATTAGGAAAAAGTCCTATTAGTATTTTCTATCTCTCTATTCCTTGTTTGCCTTTCTGCTTTAAGCTTCTACTCCAAGTATGAAAGAAGATATGCGACTTCGGTAAGGTCTTGAGGAACAGATTCATGATAGCATAAATACAATTCCCGTGGTTCAGGCTCGGTGAAAACCCGCCTAAAACAAACAACGTAAAGTAAAATACACCATGGTGCCATTAATCCCAAGCGACGAAAAGACGATTCCTTCGCGCACGAGAGAATGGGATGAAAGACGCCTCGGCGCTCTAAATAAAATGATATATGCTACAAATCCTTACTTTGCTAATAGAAAATGCATTTTTTTAACTTGTAATGATATAGAAACACTAAATAGACATTATTATTATATGTATAAACTAATCAATAGTAGAAAGATGTAAATATTGAAAGATATTTATGTTTTTTTCCCATCATCATCAACATCATCATCACATCATCAACACGTCCTTATTTCTGGTACAAGCCGTATAATCACAACATGCAATATACGAGTATACAGGGTTTCCCAACAATACTATTTTTATTTTTGCTATTATCTATTTATATTTCTACTGTTGAACAAAAATGAAGTATACAAAATTATATTTTCATGATCAATGGTATGCGAGAAGCACTATGTAAGTACTTAACACATTTAAAATACTGTTCATTTTAATTCTCCGATATAATACACTTTATTCTTGTAAAAAATGTTGGCAATCCTAATACGCAAAGAGGCCGAATAGTGATGTGCTTGTGCAGCTATTGTCGAAATATCTGCGCTTAAAACTTTATTTGCAGCTTAGTTTTTTTATACAACGTCGGGAGACATACAAGCATATGGATGTAAAGCGGGTACCGTAGCCTATTAACGCTTGCGATATATTAAGTATCACTCACGCGATGCCTCCTCTGCTGCTTAAACAGCAACTCCTTGGAAGCAGCTTACTGGTGACCTCACTCACACGCAGGAACACAACAACCCTCTAGGGAGTTGTTATTTGGCTGCGGTTTTCTGTGAGGTGGAGGATACTTCTCCAGACGGGCTGCTTGATGCGCCCTATCTCTCTTAAAACATCCAGACCAAGACAAACAGCCATGTTCATGCACACAAATGTTTGCTTTGTGTGGGAATCGAACCCGCGAGCTTTGGTGTCAAAGTGGCGTCATTCACGACTGAGCCACCGCGCTCGTCAAAAAGTGTGAGAAGTGGAGTCTCTAAACACAAAATGTAACGTAAACTCGACTTCTAAATCACGAATTACGTTAAAATAATTGAATTCAACCGAACATTCTAATATGTGGCGGGTTATAAAAATGTGCCAATTAATAGACAACTTTTCTTTTTTATAGTACCTTGGGAGGCACACGTAACAAGCAAGCGGTCCACTGGAAATGGTTTACACTTACTATACAATACAACAACAGACAAGTTGTCTGATCATATGCCTACTAGAAAGAAAAAAGAACAAACTAGATGTTAAGGCAAAATAATCGACTTTGGTAGTAAAAATCAATAATACTTTATGTCTCTCATAGGTTATGTCTCAAGACAAAACTGTGACAATAAGTCTCCGTATTGTGTTATATTTACTATTACCTGGACAAAAACGTTAATACCAAGAGCGGTTGTTTACTTCTTTTTTGGGCCAAACTATAAACATTTTTGCGCATTTCCCATTATGATATTGTAAATTTACAATAACAAAAAAGAAACATTACCCGACAACCCAAAATTGAAAATTATCCGAACTCTTCTTGTTAATACCGCACTGATTCAAAATGTGGACAGGCGCTTGAAATAACATTCCATACTCTTTGACTGCAATGAGAATTTTGTTGAGTGGGTTTGATGGAACCTGGTTTGCCTTGAACCTGTAAATAACGTTTTATATGATATATTAAACTAATAAAAATGAGATTCTATTTATAATTTCTTAAACTGCTTGAGGTGGAAAACAATATTGCGGTTGGTGGTTATCGTAGCCTATGGGCTACATACAAGAAGTAAATAAGAGAGGTAGGGTGCATCAAAGCACCCTCACCTCACCTGACAAAAAACCGTAGCCGGCTAATAATATAATAATAATAACGGCTCCCTATAGGGTTGTTGTGTTCCCGCAAGTGATTGATGTTACCAGGAAGCTGATAGAGTTGTTGCGAAAGCAGCAAAGGTGACATCGTGTGAGTGATACTTAATGTATTACAAGCATTCATAGGCTACGGTAACCGCTTTACATCAGGTGGGTTGTATGCTTATATGCCTCCCGAAATTGTATAAGAAAAAGTTATGCTAGTGCGTTGCCTACCTACTATCGCAACTTCTAACGAGTTTTCCGGAACATAGGTAAACCCTTTCAGGTAATGATTTATTAAATAGCGCAATGCCCTATTTCTTCTCTGAACCTCTTTCCTTAATCAGCAGTATATATCACCACGTTCCGGAGAATTTGGTTTTGCCTATAGGATGAATTATTTATCTATATCGTGGCTTCACCAGAGTGCAGTTTAGTTTTGGTTTCTCAAGGTTTACGCAGGAATCCTAGGTATATCTAAGATAGCCTAGTCGGGGCAAAAGCTTTTTCGTATTTTATAAACTCAAGTTATTTTTTATCATACTTTATTAACATTTGATTATAATATTGTTAACTTGTTGCCATTGTGTAAACTCTGATTTTTAATTAGATAGACTAAAATGACAGCTGCGAGCGGCCTATTTTTTTAATGTTGCAAGCTTTGGGACATAGTGTTGTAGTATGACTGATAAGTGATTGATAGAAGTTTTTGACATGACTCTTTGATTTAATTATATATAAGCGTACATTTAATAAGTATCAACAAGAAAATAAATGAGATCGATAGAGCGTAGTCTGATATACGAGTACATGAGTAGAAAATAAAGTGAGGGCGGGGCGCTAGTTTCTTTATACATATATGTAATGTTTTTGCCGTGAATGCAATGAATATGACAACAGTCTTTTCTTGTTACGATGTTTTGTTTGAGTGTAACGACATGGAATATGCTCAACCGAACACCTCGTTATGACTCCTAGGAAAAGGAGATGTCCCGATCCTCTGAGTGTTACAGAGAAGACAATGGTACATAACGTATTTAGATACGTATTTAACGAAGAGGAAAAGAAATTGGATAAGTAATTATGTGAAAGTCAAAGAAGCGCCACTGTGCTCAGAAAACTGCAGATAGTCTTAAAAGATTTTAAGGAGAATGTCACACCCACTTCACCGCAACCATCTGGTCCGAAGCTGACATGACAAACACAAAGACAAATTGGATGAATTCAACCTTCCTGCCATCTGACTTAAAGTGCACAGTTTTTTTTTTATAATAAAGAAGCCCCTAGGTGCTAAGAATGTAAACTTCGAAGACACAATGATTAAAGCAAAATCACTGGAAATCTTTAATATAGAAAAGGTTAATTATCAAAAAAATGTAGTTGATAAGCTTGCTGCCGAATATGGAGTCACCATCCTGAGACTGCCACCTTACCACTGTGAACTAAATTCTATAGTGCACATGGGCACAGGTAAAGGGGCATGTCGCACGAAATAAAAGTTTTAAAATCGCGAAAATTGAAGATTTTTTACTGACTAAGGCTAAAATTGGTGACCCCACAACGGTGGTCGAGTTGTATCGATCATGTTATAAAAGATGAGAACAAAAAGATGTAACTTGACCACCTTATTAGTGATGTGACAGAAAGGTTCATATCGATATATATCGATAGATAGATATATAATCAATAAGTGTAACAGTCAGATTCGAAAGCGCTTATTCAGAAATAAATAGTGATTAAACAAGTTTGTTTTTTATTTATTTTTCCTATAATACTACTGCGTTCGTTAGTAATACAAATAGATATTAATTTCATATTTTGAAACTGTCACTGCCATTAAAACTCCACACTACTTAAGCTTCTGATAAATGCAAATTCAAACTAATAAACTTATTAACTCAAACTGTTTAACAACAATCAGTTTTACGGTGTCGTGTTTAGCGGCGAATTTATCAGAAAAGAAAAACATAAGATTAAATCACAATGTTTTATTGAAATTTTATATTTTTTATAAATTAAATAGCAGTACTAAAGCCAATATATCCTTAATAATCTTTCATCGCACCCAACTCCTGATTATCCGCCATTTTTCTTTAATCAATTTACAGATTCTGATGTTCTTCTCGAACATTCGCTCAGTGGCCTCGAATGCTGTGGGAGATGATGGCATTAGTCGTTCTATGATCTTGCCCATCCTTGACATCATCCTTCCTACCATCACTTCTATCCTAAACCATTCCATAGTCTCCGGCATATTTCCATCTGCGTGCAAAAATGCATTTGTTATCCCTTTGCCTAAAAAATCCCAACCGCGTTCATTTTCTGACTATCGACCCAATTTCATCCTTCCGTTTCTGTCTAAAGTCCTTGAACGCTAAGTACAACAACAACAATGCGCTTTTCTTCACAATACCAATATACTTAATCCTTTACAATCCGGTTTCCACCCTGCTCATAACACGACTACTGCTCTTTTGAAAGTCTCGGATGACATTCGTTTTGCCATGGATCTATCACAACTTACGGTTTTAGTTCTACTAGACTTCAGCAACGCTTTTAACACAGCTGATTTTGATATTTTGCTGAAGCAGCTGCATTTCCTCAACATATATCCAACTGTAATTGATTGGTTTAATTCTTACTTGTTCAGGCATCGGCAACGGGTACGTATTGAGGATTCATACTCCTCTTGGAGTGTGATAACTGCTGGTGTTGCAAATCACTAAAATTGATTGGCCCAACTTGCATCCGGTAAAAATTAGGTATCGACATACCATATTCTGATACCGTTAAAAATCTTGGGGTTATTTTCGATAGAACTCTATGCTGGTCATCTCAAATCGCAAGTATCATTAGGAAGCTGTTCGCTTCCATTGGTTCTCTCAGAAGGTTCCAAAACTTTCTACCAGTTGACACGAAAATTGCTCTTACACAATCCTTGCTCCGTCCTAGTCTCGATTACGCTGATTCATGTTTTCTTAATATTACTAAAGAGCAATTAGACAAGCTTAAGCGTCTACAGAATCTTTGTATTCGTTACATATTTGGACTCCGTAAATATGACCATCTATATGAATTTCACTAAAATCTCAAGTGATTTCCCATTAGGCTTCGCCGTAATCAACACATTCGGTCCCTTCTTTATTCTATTCTTTTTAATCCTTTTTTCCCTGACTATTTGAATGAACGTTTCTATTTTCATGATGGAGCGCAGGGTCGATCTATTCGTGGTGCTCTCGCCTTACGTATTAAAACGCCTTCACACTCGTCCCAATGTTACACAAAATTATTTTCGTTAATTTTTAAAATGAACTGAACACAGTTTGTAATGCACAAACTGTGTTCAGTTTTAAAAATCAAGTAAATTCTCATTATCTTTCTCTTACCTAGATTTAATCAATTCTGTTCTTTAGACAGACTGGCTGTCACTGCACTCACTGCTAAAAACTATTATTAAAATGTCATGTACATGTATATCTGTATGTGTACGTATGTACATAGATTAATGTAGGTATTTGTATGCATGGGTATGTATATGTATGTGTCTGTGTGTACGTTTATATGAATTTAAGTATACGTATACGTACGTATAGGTAATATGTGCTGCGCCACCTACCTATTTTGTTCTTTTTAGGGTTCCGTACCCAAAGGGTAAAACGGAACCCTATTACTGAGACTTCGCTGTCCGTCCGTCCGTCCGTCCGTCCGTCCGTCCGTCTGTCACCGGGCTGTATCTCACGAACCGTGATAGTTAGACAGTTGAAATTTTCACAGATGATGTATTTCTATTGCCGCTATAACAACAATTACTAAAAAATAGAATAACATAAAAATTTAAGGGGGCTCCCATACAACAAACGTGATTTTTTTGCTCGTTTTTATAGATAGTGGTACGGAACCCTTGATGCGCGAGTCCGACTCGCACTTGGCCGATTTTTTCTCTACCCTAAGGTTGTCTGGTAGAAATCGCTATGCGATAAGGCCGCCTTTTGTATATTTTGTTATGCAATAAAGGATATATATTAATTTTAAGTTGTCATTTAAATATGTATACTGGTCTATGTGGTGCAATAAATAATATTGTATTGTGTATTGTGAAATCCTCAAATACTTTTAATCGGCGATGTTTTTACAAAAAGATAGATTAAATCACAATATTCAATACTCGGATCACTCGGGGTACAACACTATTTTTTCCTTACGTTATGATGGTAACCCACAAAATGTCATTTTAGTCTAGCTAATTAAAAATCAGAGTTTAGGTAGTGACGTAATCCTTTTGCTGTAGAAATTTTAGGACTTATGTGGGGATATTCACATTATGTGTTGTCTCCCACTGATCAGAAAACTGCGACAAATAATTTTACCGGTTCTCTCTTCATGTTAAAACTTCCTTTTCTTAATATTTATGTATATTATATACAGTTTTTGTGTGATGCACAGACTCCAGCTGCATCCACATAAAAAAAACGGGCGCATTAACCCTGTCAATATTTTATATACGTAATATAATGTTTGACGCCATCAACAATTTTGAAATAAAAAACGGTAACTTTAGTGCCCGTAATAGGTACTTTACCTGATACTGTGTTGCAATAACTCATGTATCCTTTTGCAAGCACTTCTGAATGTTTTTACAATGTATGAGTACAACACATTATTAGCTTGTATTTCGATACTTTTCACGGGCGCTATTAAAACTCCTTTCGCCGAATCTAAATGTACGAAGTGAAATAAGACGTTGTCGTCGCCCGCTGTTATTCTGAAATTCAAAAAGAAACAGAAATATGACTTCTCCTATATTTGGCTAACGAATAATTAAACAACCATTTACGCCCTAATCGATTGCTCATGTACTCGAGTGCTAATGTAAAGAACACGTGTAGTGTTACTCCTATCTGTAAATGAATCGAATTATATCTCCATTTAAATATCTCATTTTCGACTCATTTTCAAAATCGGTGTAGTAGTTTAGTTACTACGGAGCTATTAACTTCTTCTTTTATCGACTTATTATATCTTAGGTTATAATAAATTTTGAAATACCCATACTTCCCTATTGTGACGTCAGTGTACTGTGTAACGAGATCTATTCATAACTACTCGCATACAAGCATGCGAAAATAATTTGCCATCTGACGAAAATCAATATCTAAATAGTATTGATTTTCGTCAGTTGGTAAATTGTATATCTGAGACTACTTGAAATAGATAGGTTTTTATGGAAGGATTAAAAATAAAAATTGTGCCCACATTTACAAGCACTTGATTCTGGAGTCTAATAAATTATGTATAATTTGCAACGATTTATCACAATAATTAATATCAGTTTTGATAACCGATACATACTAAACTAAAAACAGATCAAGTGCTAGTCGAACTCGCACACGAACATTTCCATACCTACCACACTGTAAAATAAAGAACACGTGTTTTTAAAGTTAACATAATTTTACTTCTATGTTTTACTGTCACAGCGGCCATAGTAATTCACAAGTACTTCTATTTAGTACAGCTTGCCTCATTGCTCATATAAAACTGTAAAGAATGCGTAAGACATAACCTCTTATGAAAGATTATCGAGCAGGCGCTCAGATGAATCTTCAATAAAGATTCATTTGTCTTCCGGTCCAATCAGTTATTTGTTCGGATATTTTATATTTTGTCGGGATATTTTTTTTACTTTAATTTTGTTTGTGTTATAGTATGCATGGATGTATGTATATCTTCACGCCAGGTCCCTTGTGGGGTAGGGAGAGAGAACCGAGCGCTATAAGACGCGGTCCTTACATACTTCACTCGTTTCTCTAACATTCATATCTTTTCATGCACGCTCGCCGGTTCCTGGTGCTCCTGACATCACCTTCTGGTAAAAAAACGACCAATTTGATCATGGTAGGTTAGTCTTGGTCTTTCTCGGCTCCTACTCCTACTACATCCTTCCACTTTCGCATTGTATATATGTTTCGTCATTCTTTCATCCTGCATTCTTTTCACATGTCTGAACGAATGGAGCTTGCCTTTTCTTATCTTAACACCGACATTGTCTTTCAGACGAACTGTCTCCCTTACGTCGTTATTACGAACGCGGTCAGCAAGCGTTATAGCATAAATTTTGCGCAGTGCTCGCATCTCGACTGCATTTATTCTACTTTCATGCTCTCTCTATTGTACCCAGCTTTCACTTCCGTAAGTTAGCGTTAGGATTAGCACCGCATTGTGTATAAGCAAGCTGTGCCTTCGGGCTTAGAATCGGCAGCATAGAAGTTTACCAAACGCTCCATTCATGCTATTCCTTGCACTCACTCATCTCTTCACATCAGCGGTGTACCTTCCATCGCTGCTAAAAGCGCTTCCAAGATATACAATCTTATCCACTTGCTCCAACACTACATCATCAACCGTAATCCTAGTGTTCATTCTGGTTGTCTCTCTTTCCAAATACCATTATCTTGGTTTTCTTCGCATTCAATTGTAAGCTTTTCTTCATACAATCATCTTTCATTGTTGTAACTAGTGTTTGCAGTTCGGGTGGAGATACTGTTATTGATACCGCGTCGTCTGCATAAAGCACGCAATTGACCACTGAGTCACCCATTCGCATTCTCACATTTCTATTTGTTATTCTCTGAAGTTAAATGTCCAGATACAGGATGAAGTGGCGAGCCGAGAGCACGCATCCCTGTCTGACACCAATATTGGTATCAAACCAGGGCGATAAGTTGCCGTCCACCGGGACACATACTGTAGTATCCTCATAAGTGGATGCACAGCACGGAGCAGGGCACCGTCATCCCCAAAAATGGGCAAAATGTTCCAGAGATTCTTTCGCACGACCCTATCAAATGCTTTCTCGAGGTCCACAAAACCGCAGAAAACCCTGTGATCCATAGCCAGATGCTTTTCCACTGCTGCGGAGTGAAAAAAACTTGATCCGTATATCCTGTGCTTCCCAAAGCATTTCATCGGATATCACCCTCATTCTCCTTTCAATATTTTTTCCATACACTTTAGCTGCTAAGTTGATCAAACTGATGCCCCTATAGTTGGCACAGTCCATACGTAAACCCTTTTTTACTTTTATTTTAATTTTACATCAATTATATTTAATAATGACATACATATGTATAATAGGTAATACCGTGTGTTGACGTTTATAATTTAATGCAATAAACTTTTTTGTCTGTAACGACAAATTTGCATGGTTTTAAGTGAAATCACTTACAGTTTAACACCATTAATGTACCTGCATAGTTTAAGAAAATAAGTGATTTGATTTGATCTGATACTATGTGAAAAGCCGTGAATTTATATAAATTTCGACTATGTCGTATCTTTAGGTACAGCCGGATGTTATCTTTACAAATACAGTGTTTACAATTTTAGAATTTGACCTATTCGCCAAATTGAATCGATTGTTTAACACAATAAGTTCATTCAAAAAATTAATACTTACCTATGTGTAGTCACATGATCTATTTCATTTATAAGCGATTTTCTGATATCTGACATTTCAAGAGTACTGCTCGTTTTACTATCGTCCTAAAAGGCGAAAAAATAAATCATTATATGATAACTTCAATCTCTTCCTTTTTTCTTTAGTGCTGAGTGGCTCATCAACTTCAGAGAACCACTATGAAATCACTTTTAGTGGTGCTGGTGCAGGGCACAGCTATATTTATAACTAGTAGTCTGATTGAGGAAGTGACTTCTTCATCAAGAAGACTGCAGCCAAATAAGAATTCAGGGAAAATTGTTTTCCTGCTAAACAATTGAAGTTACTCCCTGCTTACGTTAGGAAGTAACGCGCGAACGATACTTTCTGTATTGCAAGGGTTGTCAGGTACGGTAACCACTTTACATCAGAAGGGCCGTATGCTTGTATGCCTATCGACGTTGTATAAATAAAACTTATTAGGGGTTTTATTAGTAATAAAATGGACTTGGTATAGGTATATAACTTATTTGTGTGACATACTAAAAACCATATTAGGTTATATAAGATACCTTGTTATAATTACACTACTTTATCGTTGTACAACGCGTTGGCAAAATTTATTGTACAGTACGGTACGGAACGTCAATAACTCGACATAATAACCCTCCAGAGCGTTGTTACTAGGCTGTGGTTTTCGGTCAGGTGGAGGCACTTTTGCAGTCGAGCTGCTTTTGTGCCCTATCTCTCTTGGTAAAAAACAAAAACAGTAACAACAGTGCCAAAACGACGAACAGACCCGTCTCAGCATTATGTTGTAAATGCAACCATTTGACTACAAAGCAAATTTTCATACCTGCCCATCCCAATCAGAATCTGATCCTGAAGAATCACGTCGATTCTTTTGTTCCCTGTCTGCTCGTCTACCTTGTACACGTTCATCACTGATTTCACTGAAAAACGTAATAAGAGCACAGGCAACGTTCTTAAAAGATATACAATGATTCCGGTTTTAAACCTAAGCTTATTCATTATATACGTTACGTTTTTCTGATGATAATAGTTAAATGGGATAAATAAGTTCAGAAATGTCAAAGTTAACACAAGTTTTCTAAACACCTAATTCCAAACGGCTGATGACGTTATCGTCCATCAAATAAATTTCCGAAGGCGACGATTCTTAAAAAATAACTATAATATTACATATATTGTTTAATACACATAATTCTTAATGCACACAAAATAAATTAAGAAATAAATGAAGACAAACGTTTTGCAGACAAACCCACATTTTGTGTGCAAAACGAAGTGAACGATGACATCACACTATTGATGCGATATAATGCGTTTTTATTTTACAGCGGTTCTGTATTAGTCGCTTTTACTTCGTAATTTTTGGTCGCATCTAAATATTTTTTCACTGCTAGTATTAGTTTAATCCGGTCTATAAGTTAAATTCATGCAAAGGGCTCATTGTAACTATGGTTTGTAACTAGAATGATCGCATACCTGATAAAATATCGGCTACTTTTGACAATGAACAAGTTTCGTTGAGTTAATAAGCCCCTTAAAAATAAATACGAAAGCAACTATGTCTGTCTGTGTGTATTTCGTGTTAATAGAGTACAGTCTATACATAAGAACATTTTTTTTTCTTACAGTTTTTTTTTAAATTCTAAACATTTTGCATATTTTCACAAGCATGAAGAGGTAGAATTCGAAACACATACTCTTAGAATAGAGTACTTTACATTAATTAAACACCTCAAATTCAATACAAACTCAGGATGGTCGAGTAAACCGAACGATAATTGAAAACCGACTCGAACTTACCTATTACTTTTCAAACTATTTGAATCTTCTGAATAACTGACATCTAAATTACTAGAATGCCTGTACTGCTTTTGTGTACCATTATACCATTGATGATTATACAGACTGTGATGGCTTCCAAAGTTATTTGAAGAGATATCACTAGCGTTCGACACGTTGATATGTTCCGAGGAGTTATGACGTTTTTTTGCGTCGTTTTGTGATTTTATAAGTTTCAGCGTTGACGATTTTAATGTTGCGTCTGACCTCAAAGCTGTAATGTGAAACATAAAACGGAATGAGGAAAACAAAGTATGTGCAATACACTTGTTGAAGACCAACCAACTTGCCCCAATGTCATATGTAGTAGTCAAAACAAAATATTGAGGTGTCTACCAGAAATAAACGAACTGAACAGACAGTAGGTTATTTAAGGAGGAATATATAACTACTTAAAAGAATAGAAGGCGGATGAATAAAAAGCCATCAACGCACATGAAAAAATTGGATTTTGGAACGTGTTTTAATAATTTGTGTTTGAATCGTAAAACCAACCCCGATACTATTATAAATTAACAATGAAGTTTATATTTGTATTGATTGACATATAAAGTTTTGAATAAGGGATCTACAGTTTGTATAGAACTAGAATGATCGAATAGACAATAATATATATCGTAGGTAGTTTCATTAACACCTGACTCACGGACGAGAGCGGACGTGCTGCGCCCGCGCATGTTGTTGTACTGAGCATAATAAAGAAAAAATAGGCACTTTTATCAAAGATAACTAATTATACAAATGTACCGAAGCGAGTGGTGTTAATTATTTTATACAATTTAACGTACTTACTATTTATTTCCCGCATTTTCTTTCCGTGCTTTGTGAGAAACTCTGGCGAGGTTTCCAGTTGTGGTTGTGTGTTGGAAGAGAACCATGAAGCTAAATATTTATTCAGTCCGACATCGTACAACAATTCCAAACAACTCTCACATTCTTCCACATAAAATGGCGAAGGCGGTGTTACACCGACAGCCTAAAACGAAAAAAAAATCGTTACCGGCGTCACTATAATAAAGATTAGCTATTTGGTAATTAAATAAAATCTTTCTTCTGCGTTTCCATACAAAACATTAGTCGATGGATTTTACACTAAATGGGTCAATAAATCAAACAAAATAGTCTACAAATATAGACGGCAAAGGCAAACTTATGATTTGAATTTTGCCTGGCTGGATAACTCTGTATTGGCATTAGAGATGTGATGTGTATTAAAACAAGGTACATAACTCTAGGAATAACCCATTTGGCGATATTGCCATCTATTAACACTGAAAGTCAATTGATATGTTGGATTTAATAAATTGCGCTCGTTGATACAGAGTCAGGAGCCCCAGGAACCGGCGAGCATGCAAGCAATAACTACGAGTATGAATGTTAGAGAAGCGAGAGAGCGTCTTATGTAGCTCGGTTCTCTCTGCCTAATCCTCAAGGGGACCGGGCGTGAAGATACAATACTTTATTTTCTATTTACTGGCTTGAGGTTTTTTTCTAATCATATACTATTTTCGAAATACATTAAGTGTTTTATGTATTATAATATAACTTATAATCTTATTTTTGTATTGTGTTCATAATTTCAGTGCAAAGTAAAAAATGGAAATAATAAATGATATCAGATTAAGACACAGACGATAATTAAGAATATAATAGATTACAACCAATTAATCAAATGGAATGGACTTTGGACGAGAATCGTCCGAAATACGTCTATGCCTGAAAAACAAGTCTTCGCACAGTGTGTGTTGCCAGTGATGATATGTGGAACTGAGACGTGGCCCTTCACTGCGGGCCGTATGGGGAAGCTCAAGGTCGCTCAGCGTGCTATGGAAAGAGCTATGCTCGAGGTTTCTCTGCGGGATATAATCAGAAATGAGGATATCCGCAGTAAAACAAAGGTAACCCACATAGCCCACGGGATAAGCAAGCAGAAGTGGCAGTGGGCCGGCCACATAGTTCGTAGAACCGACAACCACTGGAGAAGAAAGGTTCTCGAATGGCGTTCCTGTACTGGTGAACGCAGTGTGGGACGACCCCCCACTAGATGGAGCGACGACCTCAAAGAGGTTTGTAGGGAGTCGATGGATGCAGGTGGCATAGGATCGAGACGAATGGCACTCTAGAGGGAGGCCTACGTTCAGCAGTGGACGAATACGGGCTGAGATGATGATGATGATGTATAATTAATTACTAATTAATAATAAAATTTACATTTTACCCACCATAAGCACGCTGATTTTTCTTTTTCAATTTATATACTATATTCGTATACATCCCTAACAATCAAATGAAAATAACAGATAAATAAAAAATATAACACATAATATACATATATTACAAATTAAATGAAGATTAGGTTCAAACACATGTTATACAGCTTCTATTAATCATTACACAGATAAGGCTAACACACGGTGTGAAGAAATTATCTGTTAAGTATATCTATCGACAAACATTGACAAAATAACTCCCTGCTAAAATAACGTAAACTAGGGTCGGCACTTTACGGTAAGTATTACATGAGTTTTTTTTTATATTAGAGGGGGCAAACGAACGTGTGGGTCACCCGATGGTAAGTGGCTATCCCCGCCCATAGACATCAGCAACACCTAAGGGTCACTGATCCGTTGCCAGTCTTTTTAGGGAAACATATGCTCTTTTCTTGAAGTCGCCCATATCGTATTTATTCGAGAACACCGCTGAGGGTAGTTGATTCCAAAATTTCACCGTCCGTGGTAGAAAATACTTCAAAAAGCGTGCTGTAGTGGATCGCCACTCATCAAGATGTTGAGGGTGAAGTTTTAGTCTGTGACGAGTAGTTTTGCTAATGTTAATAGTTCCAACCACCTGGGATTTACGTCAGGATTTTTTTCACTGATTTCCACCGCATAAAATAAATACGCACGAAAAATAGAACATTGTGATAAATACAAACAAACACTTACATCTTCTGTGCAACCGCCGGCCTCCATTAACGTAGCCAGTATAAAGTGACCTTTACCAACAACAAGAAGAAACCAACGTCCGTCTGGGATTCTATAAAGAAAACATTTGTGTAACCATTTAGAAATAAATATATAACATAAATTAGCATACCCTTTGAATTTTCCAGCTTTTAAATTAGAGGTGAACATTTTTGATAGTATAGAAAATAAAATGAAATGAAATTTTAGAATGAAAATTTTAGATAAACATAAAACTAAAATATTACCTGAATTCATTCCCATCTTGTTTATTATATTTTCTATGTTCATTGATGAAAACTTCCTTCCAAATTACTAGTTTTTCTATGTCCTTTTCTATACTCAGCCTGAGCACGCCATTTAATTTTAAGTACGCATTTATGTCTTTCAAATCTACATCTTGTAAATGGGAGCTCAACAAATGGCCCGAGTAATATAAACAAGCTCCAATCACCGTATATAGTCTTTGGAAGTTATCAACGTCATCTGTCTGAAAAAAGTAAAAAAGTAGACATTTTAAACTTAATACTACTTAGTATGTGCTTTGGATAAGAACAGGTATTTTTTTATTGGACAACTTAATTCGGTGACAAGTTAAAAAGTTGCTGATAAGAAATATATTCGCAGACACCATGAATGTACCTTTACTAACCGACCAAAACAAACATATGTAAAAAAAAGAGGCCAAGTTCGGTACTAAAGACATCAGAAGTGGAAAATATCACATCATCAGTATCATCACTTTTGATAAACTGAAACGGTTGAGTTCTGAACGGGTGCAAGCAGTGGCGGCTGTACCTTAAGTGCGCTCGTGCGCTGAACCACCAATTCAAAAGATTTAAAAATTGCGAAATATTACTTCATCTTTAAATTACCATATTAATATATTTATTTTTGAAACATACAAAAACATAATATAACAAATAAAACTTAAAATTGTAACAAATAATCTTTCAGGCTTCCGCTCCCCAAAGTAAATTCAACGTTTGCCAAAAGATTCCTCTCTTTCAGAAAGCCTTTTATTTACAATAAAATCAACAGGAAATATAATCTCCATTTCTTTGGTCCTCGAGAGTTTAAGAATACGTTGGAAACTAAATTATTGTGCTGGACGTACAGTGATACAGAAGAGCTATTGAACTGTATTGAGTAGCACTAGTGTTTGCTTATTACACTCCTAACTAGAATACGGATATAATAGTGACAATTAACAAATTTTTATTATATAGTTTAAGCGCCTTAACTTTTAGTACCTTATTTCACGACAAATCAAGCTGTAAAGTTGCCCACAGGACGGGCTTAGCCTAGTGTGGGAACTAAATCAATTTCATATTTTATGTAAAAATTTCTGTCAATAAATATTATTATATTATTATTATTATATAAAAGACAAAACAATTTAAGCGCTTTGCTAAACTATTAAGACTTATTTTCCCTGTAAAGAAAAATTCTCGTGCGCTCGGCGAGCGCTTCAAATCCTGGCATGTACCACTACATTTGTATTTTCGAATTTATGAATTGATGTATATGTACGATATTTGAAATTATCACTTGCTCAGTGATGAAGGAAAACATTGTGTGGAAACACGCATGTCCAAGAAATTATATTTCAAAAGACGTGTGACCTAATCTAAGAAAGGTCTGGTTTTCTCTCTCAATTGAGCAAGTCTGATGGAAGGCGCTTCATGTTAAGGTATCTTCGCCAGATCCATAGGCTTAGATAGCGGGCCCTGCCAATCCTAATGGATTAGGAAACCGGATGACGCTAAGAAGTAAAGAGGGTTAGTATAGGCGTAGGAGTGCATGTGCGTGAATATGTATTATAACAACGTAAATTTTCATAGAAAGATACTAACCCATTCACGGTAATCAGCTGCCTCTAACTCTGTAATGGCATCATCTATTTGTACCCGTACTTCCAATGGCAAGGCAACTGCATGAGCAGCCAATAAACTCTCAAACTCACATACACTAATGCGGTTATTGTCATTAGCAACTTCCCTATTACTGTTAAATAATAATGACACAAATACTCTAGAAAATAAACCATCTAACTTATCAACATTGTTCGGTTTCGTAAAACAAAACTTCAATGAACCATAGAGTAATTCTAACATCCTCACAATCTCCCTAATAACACGCTTAGCAGCAAACAAATCTACATTTTTATTTGGCAGAGCAATCAACAACAAATCCCCATAGTTTGATGTATATGTAATATTAACAAGGATATCATTGTGCAGAACTGTTGAGGTAATTGGTTCACTTGTACTTAGTGCTTTAGGTGCTAAGTGGCATAGAGTAACATAGGCACCTCTAGTATTGTACAAAAAATTTTGATTGTATGGTCTAGGGTAACAATACAAAACACCCTTATCATCATTGCTATGGTATTCTATATCATTGCAGCATATATACATTATAGAACATAGTGAATCTCTAAATATTTGTGTCAGGGAATTATCTATATTCTTAGACGTCAGCAATTTTGTAAAGTCAACATAGACAACTTCTGAAGGCACTTGAAAAGTCAATTTAGGATTATAGGGATCTTCAGCAATTCTTTGAAGGATGTTGTTGATATTGTAGGAATTGACATCAATTCCATTGACTTTCTGTAAGTAGTACCCTTTCTTTATTTTAGGTATGTATATGGCTCGGGCTTCGATTAAAAAATCTTGCACAATTAATGTCTTGCCATTCAAATGGGTGTCTAAACTTATCCCAAACATTTTTTCTATTTGACAGTTTTTTTCGCTGTTGAATATCATGTTTTTGCTGACCTGAAATATAACAACAAAGGTAATGTGAGTAAACTAAATTGCATAATTGGCTTTACTTCATTATTAGACAAAACCTACCGCACTCATAGGTGATGGATATATTAAAGAATGGGATCTTGACAAAAGGTGAGTGAATGAATTGGCGAAATATCACATAACAGCAATAGTAGAATATGGCCAAATATTCAATTATCTGTTTCTTTATACAGTGTGAATCTTCATAATGTGCGCATATTGAAATGAGGTAAACTAGACACAATTTTATCGACGAAAAAGATATTTAAAAAATTCTAAAACTTATCTTTATTTTTTATCGACTTTATAAAATTTTTGTTTGCACCTTCAACCTCCATATTGATAAAAAGCTATAACTTTTAAACTAAAATGATCTATCGCATCGAAATAAGCTCAATAATGATTGAGAATAACATACCGTGCTCTTAAAATGTAAATTGGCGGAAAAAAGACCGACCTCGGTCGTACAAAAGATGTTTTAAAAAAAAAACTAGATTTTTTTTTAAATAATTGTAAAAATCTCAATAAAAAGACCATTTTACCTACATTTTCGATTACTTTAAGTTATTCTACATCGTATAGGCTTTCTAATGGTAAAAATTCCACGTTTATATCTTGATCACAACACTTGCTATCAACTGGTAAAGAAAGGCACTATGAACGCACCATTTATTATGGATAGTTTATTTATGGTAATAAATGAGACAAAAAAGTAAATTAAAGTCATTTATTATTTCAGAAAAACTAGTGCATCAAGTTCTCAAAATGTCCACCTCTTTGTTGCAAGCATAATGTCGCGCGAAGCAAAATTTGCTGCGTCGCTCTCCTTATCATATCGGGGTCATTGCGAATATCATTCGCACAGTTTAATATGCGGTCATGCAAATCCGCCTCACTGTTAATAGGGAGTATACGCGTTCCTTCATGCTCCCCCCATAGAAAGTAGTCAAGGGGCGTCAGATCGGGAGGACGCGCAGGCCACCTTACAGGTCCTTGCCGGCCGATCCATCGATTGGAATAATTTTCGTCCAAAAACGATCTTACATCTTTGGCGTAATGGGCAGGACAACCATCCATCTGCAAATACATCCTTCGATGCAAAGACAGTGGCACAGTACAGGAAGTCTCAGGAACAGCGGCACAGTAAAGGAAGTAGAAGAAGGTCTCCAGCGGTAAAGGAAGTTAATTTCTTAATAAATTTAAAAATGTTTCGCCGGTCAACGTCTTCGGTAATATGACTGGTCCAATTAAAATGACATCGATAAGACCAGCCCAAACGTTAATCGAAAACTTGACTTGAAAAGTCGAAGATCGTTTCAGTCTTAGGTTTTCTCCTTTGGAGCACCGAAGTCGGTCTTTTTTCCGCCAATTGACATTTTAAGAGCACGGCCTGTTATTCCCAATCATTATTGAGCTCATTTCGATGCGATAGATCATTTAGTTTAAAAGTTATAGCTTTTTATCAATATGGATGTTGAAGGTGCAAACAAAAATTTTAGAAGTCAATAAAAAAATAAATAAAAGTTATAGAATTTTTTAAATATCTTTTTCGTCGATAAAATTGGGTCTAGTTTACCTCATTTCATATGAAGATTCACACTTTATAATAAGCAATATGTAATGGTAAGCAGTTACCACTACCACAGTAGAAAGATTTAATCAATAAAGCATCTATATTTCATTCCAATTATGAAGTCCCATTAAAACTTAAAATATTTTGGTGTCCTACCATAAACTCAAATAAATTCCATAATTCAACATTCTCAATAAATTCAAATTCAATACTATAAACAAAGACCATTTCTTTATTTGAATGTGATAAATACACACTTACATGTACACACAGTACATGTAAGGAGTAGTTGCGAAACTTTGTAATGGAAATGAAGTGTAACGAAAAGTAAAGACCTTTAGTGCGCTCGCCTTAGAGCACTAGTCTTTAATTCACTCTGCAAAAAAGAAACATAACTTACAATAATAACAAAAACATTATTACCAGGATGTTTATAGATTTATCATCTTCCAGAGGATAGCTTTTACTAGCACCAGGAGTTGTGCGTGGCAGTTCTTTCTTCTTTCCAGTACCATTATCGACATTCTTTGCTTTATGCACTTTCAATGCTTTGAATATTCTACCTGAAAAAATATTGTTATTGTTGTGGTAGTTGTATAATATGTCAGCTGAAAATGGATTGTTTAAAAAATAGATATACCTACTTGTTCTTTGTATGGCGTGGAATATACAGAAGCTAATATTCATAATATCTGCTTATAAGTAATAATGTTTTAAAGCAGCAGACTCGGATAGAACACAGAGCTTATTATTAATTTGAAGAACAGGATAATTAAAAATTCATTATTTTACAAAAAAAAATATATCTTATTGGTAAAGATCACAGTAATCTATTTGAATGAGTATTAATTACTGTTATGTCTTCAATATGATTAATGCTTAACTGTGTTCGTGAAAACGTAACACTTGTAATAATGAAATGAATTCGATCACGCTTGGATAAAAGCATAGTCAGATCAGTGTAGAAAATTGGGGTCATCTTAGTATTTGGTCAGCTAACTCGGAATGTGACTATGCTATATTATAACGGTGTACGTAATGGTGGCACTAAATTTCCTTTGTTTATCTTCTCAATGTTGTTGTTTGTACAAGGCATCATATGTGTTCATGCATTCATATGCATGTAATATAATGATAATAAATTATTGCTTCAGAGAAATGATACTACTTTAAGAAACTAAAGATTATGTTGTCTATAAACATTATGTTCAGGCAGAACATATATATATTCTGACATCTTGCAGATAGTCAAGTTATTAGATTAGGGCTGCCATAAATTCTGAGACGCCGACCGGGACATTTTATTTAATATATAATAATAGTTAAATATGAAGAAAAAAATAATTTTAATGTTTATATTCTGTGCCATTATTACCTTTTGTAGATCTTCTAGTGGAAGATCTCTTAAAATTATTCCTTAATTTAAAAGTCTTGCAGTTTTCCAACAATGGCGCTTTAGCATCCTCTGTGATTTCATCATTTACCTTAACTTTTATAAAAACAAGCTCTCCATCTTCACCAACATCAGAGTCCCACTCTGGCACTGAACTGTATATTAAAACATACTGTACATGTACTGAAAATATTTAAATAACCTACCTACCAAAGTTCTTAAATATGGCGAGAACTAACAAAAGTATTATTAAATAAACAATATCTATCTATATCGTCACACTAAATACCTTGTGCGATAAGCAGAGAATTCCAAGCACTACATGATTGTCTCCTTATAAATCTCACCTGCTTCATTAACTTCATAATGCAGTAAGTACTTCTTTGATAAGCAACATGCTGTGATTATCTCACCCATTATACAATCAATATGTATGGTAACAGAACTGTAGGCCTGATTTGGTTTATCTATGGCTACACAAAAGTAAATATAGGAATTGTACCTTGATATTTAATAATCATTCCTAGTAGCTATTTAAATATATAAATCATGATGCTATTTATTAAGCTTGTATCCAATAAATTATTCATATATTTTCCGCAAATACCATTGACTATTGAGACAAAAAGCCAATTTTATGCATTCTCTAATAGGTACGTTAATGAATCCTGAAAATTATTAAAACCTACCTCTCCGAATCTGAATACTTGGAACTGCCTGATGAAGTCCAATCATGATCAGAATCACACGGACTATCATAATTGTGTTTTCCTTTAAACTCATTCATTTTTTTATTTCACTCAACATGTCTGTCATGAAATGATAGGTATCATTTTATATATTCCTGTAATTAATGTAGTTTTTTACTTTTCTTCGTTTACATAGCACACACAAATAAAAAGTAAACAAAAAAGGGAATTTCGTTGGTTGTCAAAACTCTCTTCTTTTTCTTTAGATTGGCGCTCGGTCCTCCTTTAAAGATGATTACTAAAATAAAGAAATGTTTTTAAACTTTAGTAAGTCGTATTCCCATTGCATATTCGAATTAGAATCGAAAAGTTACTTATCTGTGATAATATGGTATGGATTCTGAATGAAAAATTTTCGTATCTGTTTCGAACTTATGGCTCCGTTCCAGCAATGTAAATACCACCACAGGATTAAACCTGAGAATCTTTGGCTGAAGTATCTGAATGGGGTCGGCTTAACTTGGTCGAGTTCAACTCCAAAAAGACTAAGTTTGCGCGTTCACCGCTAAGAAAACTCAACTTGCTGTGGTTTTCCAGAACACGCCTCTTACCGTCTTGGCGTTGAGATTTCCAGTGAAGTGCAATATCGAAGTCTCCTGGACGAGAAGGTCAAGCTGGCGTCCAAAAACTTGGTGTGCTCAACAGAGCAAAGCAGTACTTCAGCGCGGAGCAAAGACTTTATGTTATATAAGTCTCAATTGTCGACAATACTAAGCTTACATACGGTATTGAACCCTTAAGTTTAAGAAGAGACTTTGCCTCCCTTTATGTGTTCTACCGATTGTACAACGGTTTGTGTTCTGAAGAATTGTTCGATATGATCCCGACAGCTACTTTTTATAACCGCATCGCTCACCGACGGCGGCGAGGAGTTCACCCTAACACGCTGGAACCGCAATGGTCGCGTACTGTGCGTGGAGTCGCACACAGTGAGTGGAGATATCGGCAGGGACCGCCCTAGAGCTCACAAATAGCTGATGTGCTAATAAAGGGCCAAATCAAAAGCACCCGAAACCGAGGAACATGCGGGAAGAGATTAATGAATGTGGAAGAGGCGAGAGAGGTATGGTTGATCCGGTGCACATAGCAACCCATGCTCTCAACGGCAGACAGGCGTGATGGTATGGTACCTTAAGGCTGCCATAAATCTCAGTTATGTTAATATTACTTGTATGTATGTATGTATATCTTCACACCGAGTCCCTTGCGGGGTAGGCAGAGAGAACCGAACCTACATCCTTCCACATTTGCATTGTATATCTGTTTCGTCGTTCTTTCGCCCCGCATTCTTTCTACATGTCCGAACCAACAGAGCATGCCCTTTCTTATCTTAACACCGACACTCTCTTTCAGACCAACTCTTTCTCTCACGTCTTCATTACGAACGCGGTCAGCAAGCTTTATGCCACAAATTTTGCTCTCATCTCTCCGAATTTATTAATCTCGACCGAATTTATTCTACTTTCATACTCTCTCTGCTACCCAGCTCTCACTTCCATAAGTTAGCGTTGGGATCAGCACCGCGTTGTGTACAGCGAGCTGTGTCCTTCTCGCTTAGATTTCGGCTGCCTTGAAGTTTACCCAACGCTCCATTCACCCTAGTCCCGGCACTCACTCGTCTCTCCATATCAGCGATGTACCTTCCATTGCTGCTAAAAGCACTTCCAAGATATGCAATCTCAATCACTTGCTTCAACACTACATCATCCACCATAATCCTAGTGTTCGTCTGGTGGTCTCTCTTTCGAATACCATTATCTTGGTTTTCTTCGCATTCAGTTGTAAGCCTTTCTTCATACTCATAATCATCTTTCATTGTTGTAACTAGTGTTTGCAGTTCGGATGGTGATTCTGATATTAATATTACTTCTGTTGTTAATAATTTATTAACGACGAATATTTCGTTAATTCCCTTTTAATTTTTTTTTTGTTAACTTCATTTTCTAAACGATACCGCTTGCCATCGGCATTCCTTCTTACAAACTGAAACTACAAGTTATAGAGGGTATTTCTTCCGAGATCAGTTATATTGCTTAATGAAGTTGCTGCCGAGGTAGTCCATGAGTCAACTTTGAGTGAGGTATGTAAGGATCGAGTCACGAGGCGCTCGGTTTTCTCTGCCTACCCCGTAAGGGATTTTGCGTGAAGTTATAGATAGATAGATAGACGAATATTTCCTATATAACTTACATACATATGTAGTATTCGTATATAACATACGTACCACATACATAGCCTGCTCAAATCACAGCCCACATTTTTCGCCGTAGGTAGCTTTTGGTAAAAGCGATGGTTTACTTGCGCGGTCATTTCTCCAGAAATGCGTACAATATTACTCGTAGCATATAGTTTGCTACACGAATAAATTATTTATTCGTAGAGTTTGCTATATGAAGTGCTTATTGTGCCATATTCCTTGACCAAGGAGTCAAATACCAGAAATATTTTCTGTTTTCAACAAAATATTGCAAGGTATGCGAAAGACAAGATATGTTGGCATATAATTCAAAAATGACTAAGTCAAAAAATAAGTATTTATAATTAAGTATAAAGGGAATCCTTGAGTTATTCACCATTTTCGCTTAGTTGCTTAACAAACATAACCATCTAACGATGCAGCAACAGGGCGTAATTACTATTATTAAAACTGATATCTCGTGATTACAAATGGAGATTGATGACATATATGAAGAAGATAACTCGTCTTATAAGTCGGTATCTGCTGACGACGATGACCACATCGATGATACAGGCAGTCAAGGTATGATAGAAAATACAGACATAGGAGAGAATACTTCTTACGATGTGAACTTACAGTTTCCAACTCGCCCCGGGTCATGTATAAAACCAAGGACTTGTGCTAACCCCGAAAATGACAGTTGCAAAGACCCTTATTGTCACGTTAAATTGGTAAGATCTAAATATATACATTTAATTCTATTAACACTGATGGTTTTATCGGTCCGCTGTGCTGTAAAATTCGCTCAGTATCGGGCTAGTTATATATCTCCAGGTAATACTGCAATCATAATAGCTATAAGGCTTGTTCCAGCGGGAGCAGCCACACCTTTTAACCGGTGGTGTACCCGCCTAACATACGATCAATGTATGCGTGACTAGGTTAATATAGTGTTTGGATCTCGCGAGAGGACACGCACCGGTGGTTCCACCAAGTAGCTCCGGGGCGGTGCAGCCCTTGTTCTGCATTGACTGAGTGTTCCTGCAGGAGAAGAGAAAGCAGCTTCTGAGAATTTACCCTATATAATTTATTCTTACCATTGCTATCGTAGGTACATCAGTTCGAGGCTTTTGCGAAGCAATCATATCTATATAATCAAACGGCACGGTATATGCATGTATGCCTTCCGACGTTGTATAAAAAAATCTCTGTTAAATCCTACACATACTTCTATCTCATTCTCTTGCACGTTAAATCCTACAGATGTATAGGTTTGTCTCTTTTTAAGGACGAGCATAACGGTATCATTGTTTGTTAAGGGAGCGCCGTGGCAATAGCGAAATAATTGCATTAATTAAATTAAACTAAATCTTTAGTTACGCAATTCATATATAAGATATTTAAGGATTCACTCTATAAATCATACATTTAGAAACACGATTACAGTAATCGCGGAGCACTTTTTTTGCGCCCAACGTATAATACGACCCACGGAATAAGAACTAAGGTACTGAAAGCGTACCTAGTCATTCTTCTGAGGGTACACCGTTCGGGATCCGTTTGGAAGGAGGCCTATATTCTGGTAGAGATTTAATAGCCTGGTAAGTCAAGTCAGTCAAGTTCATAAACCACCGGTTTGAACGATATGTAAAATATGTAGTCTAGCACTTTCTTCTTTTATGCTATAAGAAGATACTCATTACAGTTTTTTGAGCTTTACACCTTAAGTAGCAAGCGAGAAATGTTTTAATATGTGACGTAAAATATACATAAATTAAAACAATGCAAATTAATACTGTTCTTTCTCCGGAAACGATCTCATTGTTTTAAATATCGGGTCTACTACCTATATGTAGCATGTAGATAGCTATAAATTGATATTGTTAACTTGTAATAAAGTTTATTTTTATTTTTAGCCTTTTCTAATGAAAAACGGATATAACCAAATACCATCAAAAAAGCGTACTTCCCGGAATACCTAATGATAAAAGTAAATTAGGGTTTGGCCCATCCCCCAACAAACACATCACAATCAAAAAGAAAAGGTAATAAATTTAATTTTTTTTCTTATGTATTTACACTTAGATTATCATACTATCGGTAATAAAAAAGATCCCACAGATATACTATTTTGCTAATTAATCACGCAAATTGCCTATTACCAATATCGCATTGATTCCATGAACTGTAGCCGTAGGACTTACGTAAACGCTAACCAGCAATATCTATTCGTGGAGTTACTGTACAGTACGCCAAGGACGAACGTGACTTCAGCACGTCCACTATTACTTGACATGGCCACTATTATACTTGTATAATAGTGGCCGTGCAAAATAATGTTGTAGAGGTCGGTGGCGCAGCGGTTAAAAACGCGACTTTGTCACCGCCGCCTGTGGGTTCGATTCCCATACAAGAAAAACAAACATTTGTGTACATGTCTGTTTGTCTTGGTCTGGGGGTTTTTAAGAGAGATAGGGCGCATCTAAGCAGCTGGGCTAGGGAAGTACCTCCACCTCACAGAAAAACGCTGCCAAATTAAAACTCTAAGGACTGTAGTGTTCCTGCGTGTGAGTGAGGTCATCAGTAAGCTCCTAAGGATTTGCTGTGTTACCTTACTCCACTTGCATGCAGGAACACGACAACCTCCAGGGAGTTGTTATTCATTTGAGGTTTTCTATGATTAGCCTTACCTTTCTTAAAAATAACCAAACCAAAACAAACAAACATGTTCATGCACGCAAATCTTTGTCCTTTGTGGGAATGGAACCCACAAGCGTAGGTGCCAAAGTAACGATACTAACTGCAATTAAATAGTTAATAGATTCAGGCGTTACTTTGCGAAAGTCAAATCCACAGGCAATTTGATCCAAACTACTTTGTGTCGGGAATCGGGAGCGGAAGCACACAAAGTAGTTTGGATCAAATTGCCGATACTAACTGCTGCGCCAAAGAGCTCTTCAAGTCACATCTAACTATAGGGTCCAGGATGATCCAGACTGTATTCAACATCATAGACAAGAACTCCCATCAATCCTGGTAGTTGACTTCAATCAACTAGAACAACTAGATGACAAACACTATGTTATATGTGTATGAATCTGAATGAAAACTTTTCGATTCCCCACTGCAGCACTGTTCCAGCAACCAGTCCTTTTAGCTTAACCGGCATTTTGGGGTCACAAATGACAACAGCCATCTCACGTCTCTTGGCCCAAGCTGCCTGATATACGCCTTTTGCCGTCGTGATCGATGTCACCGGATGCGTGGAGGACAAACCTCACCAAATACTTACACCATTTCGTGCGAACGGGTGTGGGACCTGAGATAGACCAAGTACTCGGTCTTTGCTACATTAGGATGCTAATAATGATTGCTTGTGATTTCACAAGCAATAATTATTTCTAAATTACAGGGTACGGTTCTTCCTAACATTCATAATTTGACGGTGATATGTACCTTCTCGTTTCTACAAAAACGGATGCATTAACCTTGAGCCCGAAGTTATCATCATTGATAGTGCGCACTGCGAATGAAAAATCAAGAAACGGGGTAGATGGTAGGTACTATCCGCGCCACGAATGATGAAATTGCGCAGAACTCAAAAATCGGGTCTCACTTGTTATGTTATGATATGAGTGAGGTTTGGAGGGGCAAGGACGCGTGACCATAGCAATAAGCGACGCGGTGACGCCGCGTCACTGACGCGGTCCCGTGCGTTCCGTCGTCGCCCGCGCATCCCTTGGGTTGATTAGTGTACCGTTGTTTTCACAAGTAGTAACGTTATTAGATAAATATTAAATTCACAGACTATAATTAGTTTTAAAATAATTCCCTACATAGTGTTCATCAGTTTTTAAGTAAAATTTTGTTTGTGACTTCTAAAACAGTGCCCTACATATACATCAATGCCTACATAGCGTTACATTTGTTTCTAGTTTTGATTAGGATTACGTATTATGGTTAAACAAACAACAACTAAATTCAGCTTTATTACGTGAAAATAGTATAGACATACAGATATGCATAATAATAATAACATTAAAAATATATAGTCAGTGTATACCTAAACAATTTTCTATTTATTATTCCCTGTGTTAGTATAGCTGGTTTCCTCTAAGATACTACATAGGTATTAATTTATATAATCTCGTTGTCGTTAATAACGCAATTCATTCTTAGGGTTCCGTACCCAAAGGGTAAAACGGAACCCTATTACTGAGACTCCGCTGTCCGTCCGTCCGTCTGTCACCAGCTGTATCTCATGAACCATGATAGTTAGACAATTGAAATTTTCACAGGTGATGTTGATTTCTGTTGCCGCTATAACAACAAATACTAAAAAATAGAATAAAATAAATATTTAAGGGGGCTCCCATACAACAAACGTGATTTTTTGCTCGATATTTATAACGGCAACAGGTAGACGCTTGAAATATTCACAGAATATTTAGTTATATATTCGCTTTAAGAATAAATAATTAAATTAAAATAAAACAAATATTTAAGGGGGGCTCCCATACAACAAACGTGATTTTTTTTGACGTTTTTATAGATAATGGTACGGAATCCTTCGTGCGTGAGTCCGACTCGCACTTGGCCGATTTTTCTTATTGAATGTACCCTCGGACCAAGTATCAAATTGATACTTGGTCCGAGAATGTACCTGTGCAGTTGACGCCATTTTATTTCATGATTCGTGGCGAGTTTTGTTAAATATTTTGTTTAAATGGATGTAAATTAATTCTTGTAGACCGTGTTCGCAATGATGATGTGTTTTATCAGGTGACGTCAGGAGCTCTAGAAACCGGCGAGTGTGCACGTGAAGGCTTGGCTATGAATATTAAAGAAGCGAATGAGGTGTATAAGTAAATGACCAAGTCATGTGGCGCTCGATCCTCTCTGCTTACCCCGCAATGGATTTGGCCTCAAGTTATTGATAGATAAATGATTTTTAATATGTGAAATTATAACGATGTTGAATATTATAACTTATTTTTCTCTTACTTTTCAGCTGGAAAAAGTAATGTGATAGTAGTGCCAGTAGAAGAATAACACATCTGTACAATGAAAATAATATAATCTTAGAGGACTCAATGGCGGGAAGAGGAAATGGAGGGGATAGTGTGGCCTGATGCAAGCAGCAAAGGCCGCGCTCACTTTTACTTCGTGCGCTCGGACGTGACGGACGTGTTCTTTAGTAGATTTAGAGTTTAAAGATTTTTGTTATTTACTTAAATAAAATATCAGTTGTTGATTAGTATTCTTTTTTTTAAAAAGCAATATGCCTTTTGATTTCTAAGATCAGAAGTGGTATATACCTAAAAAGTTTTCTATATATAATAAGTATGTATTTACAAAAAAAAAAAAAAATGTATTTACGTATGTTTATCAGTTGTCTAGTACCCATAACACAAGCTTCGCTTACTTTGGGGCTAGGTGGCGCTGTGTAATTTGTCCGACAATATTTATTATTATTATTATTAAAAAAAGTGCCTTACTATTTGCCATCTCATTTTGTTTTTTTTAATACTTCATATTACTGGTCGATAGTTTGTTCATTATGTCTGGCGTTCCGAGGCGCCTAGCACAGGCACAGGAGTGCCTATCTCGGGTGCAGAGCAGTCTATCGCATCCAATGCAATTTCACGCGAGATCGACATGGATCCCGGGGACAGGATTGTTGGAGCACTTTCTTCGTTACTTCAAGTAAGATCTAAGCAATACTATATTTCGGGTTTCGACCCAAGTGTGCATGATTTTGATATGTAGTGCACGGAAGTGGATCGTGGGTGCGAATTAAATCAATGGGATGATCGCGAGTGCTTAGCACGTGTCAAAGGTTGCTTACGTAGCGATGATAGGACGTGACTAAATGATTAGATAACCAATGATCGCACGTGGACAAATTTCAAAACAGAATTTCGATCATTGTGTCCTCGAGATAGTGACATAGCCACAGTGCTATATAGTGTGTTGAGCACAAATTCTAATAAGTACGCCACGTATGCAGAGTACGTTCGAAGGTCCCTTTTACGCTTAAATATCGTCAAGGGGCATTCGGACGAGTTGAAAGTCGCAATAGTTGTTAGAGGTATTTCTGATCCGCGAGTGAAGGCCGCGACCACTAACGCTAAGCTACAGTCAAAAGAACGGCACCATCCACCACTCCACTTTATGTCGGCGTTTGCAAAGCCTTAAAATACGTCTAGTGCTACCAACAATCCTGTTCGCTCTCAGCACATCGGTGCATCTAATTTGCGCAAACGCGAGGCGCCTAGTTATGCACGGTTGACCTGTTTTTCATGTGGCAGGATTTTAAGTCAAAAAAAAGTGTACGTTTTTGGACACTGACCTTGAA
This sequence comes from Pyralis farinalis, assembly GCA_947507595.1. Lineage (NCBI taxonomy): Eukaryota > Metazoa > Arthropoda > Insecta > Lepidoptera > Pyralidae > Pyralis > Pyralis farinalis. The sequence goes on from OX382273.1 coordinate 11,396,514, forward strand.
TATTTGAGTCGACTGATTGGCCATGGTCAGGTATGACCGAGCCCAAGTAAGATTGAGGTTTTGGTCAAGTCTACCAAGCCTACTAATGTGGTTCGTCAGTTTCTAGAGACAGAGGGCATCAGAGCTGCTTGCTGCCAATCAACAGGATGTATACGTAAATGAAGGTCGTCGACAGCCCCGCACGCTCGCAGTTGGCAGTTTTGTTTTTGTCAGCAAAAGTTCCCAGAGCACCGGTAAGCTGGATTCAGGGATGCGTGGCCCTTATAAGGTCATGCGTGCTTTGCAACATCACCGCTACGAGCTCGAGCTGTTGGCTGGGTCGTACGGGAAGAAAACCCAAGCCGCTGCAGAACACATGGTTCAGTGGCGAGGCGAGTGGACACCGGACGCATGTGAAGCATTCTTCGGTAGTGGTGAGTGCTTTACAACCCTTGGTCCCGACCAGTGACCATGTGTCGTTATAACCCCGACCAGTGGTTATATTTTACTGTAGCCTCGACCAACGGCTACTCGGTCCCGACCAGTGACCATGCATCGTTATAACCCCGACCAGTGGTTATGTTTTACTGTAGCCTCGACCAACGGCTACTCGGTCCCGACCAGTGACCATGCATCGTTATAACCCCGACCAGTGGTTATGTTTTACTGTAGCCTTGACCAACGGCTACTCGGTCCCGACCAGTGACCATGTATCGTTATAACCCCGACCAGTGGTTATGTTTTACTGTAGCCTCGACCAACGGCTACTCGGTCCCGACCAGTGACCATGTTTCGTTATAACCCCCACCAGTGGTTATGTTTGACGGTAGCCTCGACCAATGGCAATCCGTTCTTACGACTTTTTATTGCTGCCTTAGATGCAACTTGGACCAGTGGTTGCCATTTGCTTAAAGTGGTAACTGTGCCAGCGAAAATTATAATTGGTCCAGGTTACGCATACATATCGGTCGTCAACGAGCGAGTGACGAATCTTTCTCGTTGGCGATGTGATATGTGTTCATGTCTTGCAAACTGCAGCTGCTTACTGGGGTGATCGCTTGAGTGCACGCTTGTGATCTCATACGGTTTGTGGCTGAAGTTTTAATTCGTTTATAGAATATGTCCGCTAACATTTCATATTTGTGTTTTAGACGAGAGCGAATCTAATGGGGACACTGCAGATGCAGACCAGAGACAAGTGTGTCGCAGTAACGACTATCAAGCGGACGAGGACGTCCAGCTGCCAGGAACGGCCGTCTTAGAGGACTCAATGGCGGGAAGAGGAAATGGAGGGGATAGTGTGGCCTGATGCAAGCAGCAAAGGCCGCGCTCACTTTTACTTCGTGCGCTCGGACGTGACGGACGTGTTCTTTAGTAGATTTAGAGTTTAAAGATTTTTGTTATTTACTTAAATAAAATATCAGTTGTTGATTAGTATTCTTTTTTTTAAAAAGCAATATGCCTTTTGATTTCTAAGAATAATTTATTAAAATTTATAAAATACAACAATATCAATAACATAAAAACACCAACTAAAATATGAGATACGATACAACTAGCATTGACTGTTACTGTGTAGAATAAATGACTCATAATCATAATACGTTTGTATTATGAGTCATTTATTCTATTAATTACAATATTGTTGTTTATTTTGTTCACTGAACCCATAATACAAACTATTAATTACAATATTGTTGTTCATTTTGTTCATTGAAGACCGAGTAAAAGATGTTAAGCAAGTAGAACATCTAACTAGACACAACTAACTCAAGAAACAAAATTTGATGTTTAAGATTTTTACTTTTATCACAAATAATGTAATTTTTAGGATTATGTTTCGTTTTTCAAGAGGTAGTTAGATGTTTTATATTAACTGATTAAAAAATAATTAAAACCTATAAATGCATATGCAAATACATCTTATGAAAGACATCTGTGATGTTATGTTACTTGCAAAGGAATGTGAAGCATAAAATATGTAAATCAAAGTTTTAAAATTTAATGATTTATGAAAAAAAATTATATGCAATTTAACCTACTGTGTGCTTCCTTCCTAACCTGTTGTTGGTAGATGCATGTCGGCGCTACCATAGTTGCTCCAATAGTCTCCACGATTGCCCGCTATCTGCGACAGGAACCGCATGCCACCGTTGCTGCCCTGGGTTCAAGTTATTCATAGCATATTATTCTAATGACTAACAACTACAGCGTCGACGATGCCTTGTGGAGAGGCGAAACACGTGTCGCAGAGACAGCGCAGCAAGGGTAGCATCGGTGGCGTGTGCATGCGGTTCCTGTTCCAGAGAGCAGGCAATTCCAGAGCAACCGAAGGAGGTAAATTGTATATCTATTAAACGGTAGTGGGTGGTGCTGGCCGGTACTAGTTCTCATGAACTAATTGGTGGTGGAAGCACTCTCAGTTTAGATAAAATTTCACTTTCCCAAAATAATGACTGAATCTATTATATATTTATTAACTATAAAAAATCTTTGTTATACATATAACTTTGGTACATTCAGTACTTAATATCACTATACAATGGGAGATCAGACCAGAGGTCCATTGATGATACTGAGTTACTCTATGCAGATGGTATTAAGGGCAATACATATTAATATTGTGTAAGCAATTTACAATTAGTCAAGGGACATGGTATACGTTGGAAAACAAGCATATGGTATGCATGATAGCAAGCAATTATTGTATGGACACTTGCAACACCAAGGGCATCATTGTGCACTGCCAACATCCCATATATGTCATGGGAACATCTTGCCAGGGATATTGCATTACATAAACTAACAGTTCTTGAAATCAAACTTTCTAGAACTGGACAAACAAAATGCATTGTGGTTCCTGTGTTTGAGGATGAATTCTTTTGTCAGGAGTCCGTGGGAATTCTACCAACTCTTCAAAACACAACATATAGTACAATCGGTAGAAGACAGAGAGAACGCAATATCTCCTTAAACTTAAGGGCTCAATAATAATGTGTAAACTTTTCAAACGTCTTTAACTGACAATTCTTAGAGCCTATCTCAGCACCAAATCACAAGTAATTAATTTAACTGTTTAGTTTACAGTAAATTATTTGTAATGTGCTTTTTTCCGGTAACAAGGAATTCATTATCATTCATCAGAACTGAAATTTCTGTGCATTGTGCACTTCCAAAGAAGCTTTGTCATCCACACTATTATATTGTGGAATGGAGTCTTTGTCCAGTGTTTATGTGGAAATTACGGCATGGAGCTATCCAAGCTCAAGTGTGCTCTTAATGTTACAAGTCTCAGTAGGTTGTAGTAAATACTAACATTTATGTAGCATGTAAATTTGTTTGCCACCATAGTTTCCATAAACCACAACATTTTAGTTGTTTACAGCCGCTATGCAGATAGAGAACAATAAAGCAGAAGCTTCTACAAGCTATTAGTCATCATGCACTATGTACCTAATAACATAAAATAAATAACACAGGTAGCTCACAGGAAATGTTGCACACAACCAGTATGTTTCTCCATTTATTTCTTAGTGAATGAGATTTTATATAATATCATATAGTGCACATAGAGACAGAGAAAAACAAGCATTATAATAGTGTAAAGGCTACCGGTGTCACAAATGACCATCTCAATGGGATGATGGATATAGTGACATACATTGCATCGTTGTTCACTCTACCATCTAGATACTGCTTCAGTAAAATATATATTTTAATCAGTCAAAATATCTATCATTGTATCGAGAGTCATAAGCAGTACTGTGGTCCTGTCGCTGATTGTATGTTACTGCTTGTCTTTCGTATCTTTTATTTGAAGGTGCTGGTGCACTTTGCTTGAAGACCATTGCGAGAAGTATGTAGAAACCTCCCACTATTTTACTAAAGAAGTCTAATACACCTAAGAACATAGGTGTCGAGTTTTTTACTAAAATTGAAATTTCCCTTATGAGAGCCAATACAAAATTACCAAGGAAATTGATAAATGCTGTACTGCCGGTGAATATTGCAATTATGAAAGCAAACAAAAATGTAAAAAATTCTTTTACATTGTTAATAGAAAGTGCACCTTTAAGGTTTTCTACTACCTCAGTATAAGTTTCGTTTAATGATACCAAATTATTATCGGGTTTATCCTTTACGTTTTCTTTGATTTTCTTTACAATTCCACCACCTGTTAATATTGGTTCTAATTCTAAAAATGCCTCTGTTATGTGTCGTATACACTTCAAGCTGACAATGATTTCCTGATCTCGGAATTTAATTGCTTTTACTTGGAACCAAAAGGGGCCAAATGGCTGATTTTCAATTTCCGTCCACAAGCACACTCCAACAGGGTTATATCCTAAAACTTCGGTATCCGTTATACCAATCCAATGATTGCCAAATACGGAGCGAAGTTTGTGTTGAGCTTCTAACAAGTCCCTCTTTAGATCAATTTCAGCAGCACTAATAAGGACAACATCGCGGTATCCGACGCTAAGATTGACCAGTCTTCTTTCCATGTAGCGACCAAAAAATAGGCGCGCCTTTAACAATTCTTTCACGTAATTCTTAATTTTGATTGATTCCATACTATCGTCCACTTGTGTTGATGCGGACGAATCGAACGATGGACTTTGCCTTGTAACACTCATTGTATATATGAAATCAAATTATACAGTAATGATTGATATTCTTTTTTAACAAGTCTTCAGTCAAACACCATACAAAAACACGAACACATAACTAATGGTAATGGCATTAATCTTTTGAGTTTTGATTACTCTTGAAATGGTTTGTTACAAGGATGATTGTATTGTATTGTCATGTAAATTGTAAAATAAACAACAGACAGATCAAACTGTCATTGTCATGTTATGTCATAGTGGTTCTTTTTATCCCCATGGGCAAAGGCAAAGGGATCTAGCCCATACAGCCAAGTCCGCAGTTCAGAACAATTTCAAAATCTTAATTCTATGTTCCAGCTCAAGGAACTGCGCTAAAAAAATACTTGGGAAAGGTACCCAGACCCAATCAACTCAGTTTAAATATCACCCGTAAAACCATAGTGATTTTTAGAAGGTTTCTTGATGATTTGATGATTTCTTGATGCGTCTTCCAAAAAGTGCATAAACGTGTTATATTTGAGATTTTTCATTACTGTATAATTACACTAGCACTTATGTTTCAAAATACTCTCGAAATTGTCACATAGTTTTATGTGACAATTTCGAGAGTATTTTTTTTTATTCGAGTTTATTTTATACTGAATTGTAAAAATTTAAAGTAAAACAACAATGTCACTCGTCAAAAGCGTGGGAAGAAGTCTTGTTCCGGTTCAATGGAAAAAGTTAAAAACCAGAGCTTTCAAAATTAGAGCATAGACTTTCCTTTTGGATTTCTGGAACCTAAAACTTGATTTGTGCATAACGAGATGCAGCGACAAAACCCAATAAAGAGTACTTAGTCCAGGTTTCTCAATCTAAAGCAATATTAGTTTGGTATTCTAGCTATATAGTTTACACCCAAAATTGTATTACACCGCTTGATAGCAAAATAATTCGTTACGTAGAGTGAGGACTGTGACTCAATTTGTTTTATTTTTATTACATTTTCTTTATTGTTTGACTTTTCTGTTAATGTAAATACAAACCGCAGCCAAATATCACTTTCCTAGTGGGTTGTTGCGTTCATGCGTGTGAATAAGGTTACCAGTAAGCTTCTAAGGAGTTGCTGTGTTAGCAGCAGAGGTGGCATCACGTGAGTAATACATAATGTACAACAAGCGTTCATAGGCTACGATAACCACTTCACATCTGGTACGCCGTATGTTTGTATGCCTCCCGACGTTATATAAAAAAAAAGAACATAAAAATAACAATATATATATATATATATACTCGTATATATATCCTCCAGTGATCAGATTTGTTTTTTTTTAAAGATAGGAGACTAAAATCGGGGTAAACATTTGTTCTATGCGACCAATATCAATAGGCTAATAAAGTAACGTTTGCAATCGATCGACATTGTTCGAACTAATCATTGTTATTTATTTATTTATTTTATTTATGTCATGCAATGGTAGTCTCCCTGCCGGTAGGCTCAGTCAGACTCATTGCAGCTGTCACAATACTAAGTTACTAAACAGCGGAGGATCTGCTTAAGATAAAACCAACTATAAAAGAATCCCTTGATGAATCGTACATTATTTTACTGGGATAGGTAAGAATATTGCAAACAGCACTCTCAGCGAAATTAAAAAAGTACGATGTCTTCATTCACTTTCGCGATCGTTGGTTTGGCAGATTAGTTGCTGAGTCATGTGAATAAATCTGCAAATCGTCAGCATAAAGATGGCAGGAGGAGCGAATATTTGACGTTATGGAATTAATGAAAAGAGAAAATAAAATAGGAGATAATACGCCACCCTGAGGTACGCCGTACAAACTATTCAATCACGCCAACAACTCGCGCCATGCTCACCTAAAAGGGCTAGCCCCAGTCCACACCAGGCCTCCGGACGTCCAGAGGCGCGATAGCCCTTGCAATCTTCCCAACGACACTGATAACTCATCCTGAAGAAATCAATCACCAATATAAGTTATAATTCCATATCACCTCAAATTACATCCAAACTAACAAAATTTAACTCTAACTATAATGACTATCCGGTGCATATGCACTGGACAGATCATTTTAAAATCAAAACAAAATTCCATATATTTTTGTCCTTAGGAAACTTAAAAAATACATATATTTTTTTTCACAAATTAAACCAATTATAGGCTACGGGAACCCGCGTGGGTATTGTCCCACAGCCCAAAAAGTAAAGCAAAATAGAAACATTTGTGGGAAATTAGAACAGTACGCACCACAGATGTATCTGGTTTATTCTTTTGTCCCTCTCATGCGTAGACGGAGAAAATAATAGACCCCGTGGCGTTTTACATCTCATTCACACAGTAAAGAGACAGCAATATACGTTTCAAACGTACCAGAACGAGACATTGATAGATTATTTTCTGTCCCTCATCAAGTTTCAGTTTTTTCAAGGACAGCAACTCGAATTGCGAAACAAACTTGACATTTTTGTAGTTTGGAATACGTTTTATTTTAATTTTATGAATAAAACTACTGTTTTGGTGTTTGAATAAACATTTAGGAATAAATAAACTACGGTACGGTGTAGTGTTATTTTATACAAAAACGACAGGGAAAGGAAAATCTAAAGTGTATCTTTTCATGGATTTGTAACACCATTTTATAGCTTGTAGTCTATATATTACACATTATGCCTCGTATTCACCCAAATTATTTGCACTTAGACTTGATAAAAACATATTGTAACTCCATATTCATTAGAAATTTTGGGAATTTTAGATTCGTAAACTAAATATTGTGGTTATAAATGTATTGCCAGTTTTGGTATGCAATTACCCTAATGCTACTAATCAACAAACAAACTACTACAAATATGGTACTATGATAACTATACTTTTATGGTACTCTGAAGAGTAAAAATAATTTCAATTAGTTGTAATTAATACTTAAGGAACTTTCTCCCGCTGGCCACTTACAGGCGTACTTTATCCTCATAAAAAGAAACTATAAATAATTACTATTGATATCAGATAATTTAAACGATGTTTCATTTCAACTCCTAGAGACTACATACCTACCTGCTAGCCAACCAGTGTCTTGCCTGCTATAGTAGGTATTTATTGCTTTATTATTAATTTTGCTGTAACCGCACTCATTCGCAGGAACTCAATACCCTTTCCCGACAGCCGGGCTGCTAATTTTCAATACTTGATTAGCTAGCTAGAAGAAATTGCCTTAGGTGAGCCTCTTACGATCTAAATTTAGTTTCTCAACAGGCGTGCTGAATAAGCATGCATTAATAAAGTAGTGCCTGTTATAAGATTTAATAATGGTGCGTGTTCACGGACGTCCCTGTGGCCAACAGGGTCCTATTCGTAGGAGGCTGCATCCAGACGTGATTGATCCTCGGATCCATCCGCCTGTATGCAACCAAAGTCGATCTTCCGTCTACATTTGTCCAGCGTTGTGTCGTCTCAACGTGTGCTTCCACACACATTCTCCGTCGTTGTCCGAAGCGTCTGTACGGCACCAGTAGTAACCAGCTCAGTCAGTTAGACTAAATTCCATCTATCCACACCCACGTAATCGCGGTTCAAATTACCCGGGAGCGGTTCGCTCCCGGAGACTGCCCGGGTAATGAGCTCTCGCTCGAGGCCCGTACGCACCCCGCGTGGGTGCAAGTCCCACTGACTGACTTTCTCGCTTGCACAATAATGCTGCCTCGCTCGCACCTGGCGGGTATAAATATGGGCCGGGACCATAGATAACAGAAACAACGGGAGATGTGACGAGGGGGCGTGGTTGGTGTCGCCGCAATATGCTCAAAACGAGAACATTGCCAAGAACAGTTAGTTAGTTGCAATCATGTTCGATTGAGATACGTTGCTCCTTGTTTTAGCAAAATGCCAAGTTGTGCTGTTGCCTTTTTGCAAAAATAGAAGTGCAGTGGTTAACTTTAAATCAAATGGAATCACTTATCACCTATAAGTACAAATAATATTACGTTTTATAAACATAAATACAGAATTAATTTCAAAAATTCTCTGACGCCATTTCTACCAGGGCCTTACCACGATACAAATTATAAATATCAAATTTCTCATTCTTAATCATACATTGCTTTTCTACCATTACACAGTCGCCACCGCTCGTTTACCAACACGCAATGTAAAGCGAGTAATATTATTCGTTCACTGTGTGTACAGTTTCGAGATACGGCCGCTTGTTTCTGCCGCTTTATAAATGTAGTAGTGCGTGCTTACTTGGGTGTTGTTTAAATAAACATCCAATGACAGCGTCTTAACAAATGTGTGTCGTTGTACTTGTGTGCGTAGAATGATATTTTTTATTTATTTAAGTGTGTGAGTGTTTTATGGTGGGGTGAAACTCGGCGACAACCGTCCCGGTATAAACTCGCGTGGTATGTCACATCTCCCGTTGTTTCTGTTATCTATGGCCGGGACGCGTTGATCGATTTGCGTCACCCCGTTCCCCTGGGGTGATCGCTTCAGATGAAGCCTTTATAGCCTTCCCGGCTAAAGGCAGTCCCAGGGGGTGTTTTAGTCGGTGAAAATCCGACATAATCAGTTCGTTCGCACGAAATGGTATCTTTAAAAGATTTCACCTCCTTCCTCCCTTTTTCCGGAGGGTGCCCCTCACGGAAGAATGACCAATGCACACCCGGGTGTGGGTAAAAAAAAAAACGTTGATCGATACAGAGTCTTTGCTAAAAGACATTTCAGTTTTAATGCTCCAAAGTTGTATGGAAAGTTAAACACCTACTCCAATATAACGAACTGCAACATTTACGAATTAAAGAATTATATGTAACTAGCTGCTGCCCGCGGCTCCGCCCGCGTGGAGTCTAATAACGTAGCCTATGTGTTAATCCAGATCATAATCTATCTACGTGCCAAATTTCATTCAAATCCGTTCAGCCGTTTAAGCGTGAAAGAGTAACAAACATCCATACATATAAACTTTCGCATTTATAATATTAATAATAATAGGATTGGTTAAACTTTCAAGACTATGACGCGGTGGAAAAAATATTTTTTAACTAGTGGTTGCCCGTGGTTGGTGAACTTAGGCCGCCAACCGATCTCAAGAGTAAACTCATAGACCTAGTACAAATACACGACTACATAAATACATCTCACACTATATAATCCCTTACACCAAATATATAAATATAAAGCTCCTCTCTGTAACTCATTGAGAAGTTGGGGACATTCACTTCTCGGCCGAGTCGAAGCATTACCTTCCTCTTCGGGACGTCCTCTTCCTCACTAAAACCAAATAAACATAAACTTATTAAAGATTACTATTCAAAAAGGCTATACGTAGTACTACACTTCATAGCTACGAGACATAATTTAATATTTTTTATTAATTTATTATAAATTATTATTATCAATGTATATTATACACCTACACCAAAACATTGACATAAACACGGAAATACTTATAGTCCCCCCCGTCTCATTGCTAATTTGAGATATATTACATTCCATATTATGCGATGCAATACTGCGTGTTCTATCTTACATACTGATAATTAATATTAGCCTGTATATTTGAAACAGAACGTAAAGAATTACAATCGGCAATCAGACATTTTAAATTTGTCGTTACTACTTCGCTAGCGAGTAGCGAAGTACTCGTAGTAACGACAAATTTAAAATGTCTTCATGTGGTGACCTAACCTACTTAACTCTTTTTCGTATTTTTGCTAACCCACGAGAGAGAATAAACATTACTTCTTACTACCCTCTATTCAAGAGTACTGTGGCAAGTCTCAGCTAACCTGTTACTATTTACTGTTCGGTGACACAACGGTTAGTTTCATATTAAATAATATGAGTTGATTATTCATTCAACGATTTCACAAAATAGACAACAACTACATCGTATAATAAAATTTAACTGCTAAGCTGAGATTTGAACCACGGACTTCCGGCCGGGGCGATAAATTCGAGCCGAGCTTTTTTTGCTATTTAGCCAATCTGTCGGTAAATAAATGGACGAAATTATAGATGTTCTTCATTCGACATAGATATGCTTAGAACCGTGCAGGCGAATATGATCATTGAGATGATAATGCATTTATGGCTGTTGATAGTACAGTTGTACTTTTACTTATCTGCGTGTATCTATCTCAGTATTTACAAGTACGTACCTACGACCCTATCTAGTTTTAACTCCTTCATCCCTATCAACTGTTACCTATAGATGACGTAAGAAATTGAATAAATTTGTGTATCTGGGTTCTGTGATTACGAGAGATTGAAAATTTGAGGACGATTTGAAAGAAGAGTGAAAGCATGTGTACTCCGTGGTAACAAGCGATAACATATCGAGCAAAGCTCGCCTTGCTATCATTCAGGGTGTATTAACGCCAACATTGATGTACGGTAGTGAACCATGGGTATGGCAGAAGAAGCATGAAAGCAGTGTGAACATCGTAGTAATGAGAGCGCTGACGAGTATGTGTGGAGTGAGAGTGGTTGATAGAATAAAAAATAGCACGATACGAGAACATGTAGTGACAAAAATTGAAAAGGGTATGCTGAGATGGTTTGGTCATTTAGAAAGAATGAGTGACAAAAGAGTTACGAAAGAAGTGTATCAAGCAAGAGTGAATGGTGATATCGGGAGGAGCCCCCCTAGGGGCACACATATAGGTAGATCAAATTGATGATGTGTTGAAAAAGGGCCAAATCAAAAGTACCCAAAACCGTATGCATGAAGAGGTTGATGAGTGTAGAAGAAGCGAGAGCGGTATGTTTGGATCGGTGCACCTGGCGTTCTATAGTCTCTACCTACGTTTGTATGAAGGAAATAAACAATTTTTAACAAATTGTTTAGTTGACTTTTGTGCCGGTATCCTATAATCTGCCCGGTGGAATCATGGCCCTATGGTCTGGGGAAGACCGGAACGATCATGCCAGTCCTTGTGTAGGTGTTGTACTATCCTCTCGCTTAGCCACTAGTGTAAGAGATTACTGTTTAGTAGGGCCTATGTATGTTATTGCATGTGGGCGTGTGTGTGTTTGTCAATTTGCACGAGTTTTATTCTATTTTAAAGGTAGCTTCAAAATCACGTTTGTAGTCATACGACAACTATCGCTTTGTACTTCACATAAAGAGTACTAAGTACCTACTAATGTTTTTCCTTAAGGAAGGTCATTCCAAATTTTATAAGCTCTGTAATTGAAGCAGCCTATAAACCCGGTGGTCTTGTGTTTGGGTATAACTAGATCATATAGGAACCTAGATCGAGTGTTAATAGTGACAAAAAGTATTACGGCTTTTAGCTCCAGATGATCTTTTAAGTTGTGCAAGTGGATTTCTCTTCTAGTCTTCATGTTGAATATGTTGTTGCTAATGAGGTAAGGAGTAACATGCTCTCTTCTGGGAATGCCAAAACAGTATCACATGCACGTGCACATGGATTCTGCACGCGTTGAATAGTGCTTTCCATCATGACATACAACCTTAGGCCATATACAGCACTACAATAGTTGAAGGGTGACAGGACATCACATAAAAGCATCCTTACATCTTTTGAAATAAGACTGATTTCAAAAACGTAAGGATGCTAATGACATATAAAACCTTTAATTTGTAAAACGCTGCTCTAATTTTGTCATTAATATCTTTACTAAAACGCAATTCGCTGTCTATATGTAATCCAAGATCCTAGCTTCTGACATAATTAGTAAATTTACTCCATTGAAAGCCACTATCGGTGCATGACTCTGAACATTTTCGATTTTTGTACCCAGTATTAATTACTAGTTTAGATGGATTTAAAACTAACGAATTTCGACTTGCCCATTTATATATTTCGTTTAAGTCACTAGTAATTAGATGTACCGCCTTTACGGTACCAGCTCTTTTAAACGAATAGTAAATTTGCGTGTCGTCTGCATACAGACATGCCAAGATACATAAAAAAATGTAAATACCATTACATTTTTTTATGTACCTTGGCATGTCAGCAGATAGAGAACAAAATCGGATTCAAAATCCACCATTGCGGCACTCCCAGAGTGAATTTACACTTGAAGTAAGGTTAGTACTATCCTGAGATTCAGTCACAACGATCTGTTCTCTATTCATTATGTAGGTAAGAAACCATTTACATGCTCCATCAGAAAACCCAGAAAATGAATGCTTTACTATTAACATGTCAGGTCTTAAGCAATCAAATGCGTAAGAGAAGTCGAATAGAATCAGGTCACTACTAAGTTCTGCATCAGAAGCAGTAATCAATAAGTCATCTATTACATGGAGAAGAGCCGTTTCTGTTCCGTGCCCTTTCCAAAAACCAGATTGATAGGCGGGAATCATATTTTCGGAACGTACATATTTTTCTAGTTGAATCAAGTCTCTATAACTAGCAGATCTAGGCAGAACCCTCTCTAGGATTTTTTATAACATAGGGCAAATACTAATGGGTGACAGATCTTTAAGTTGTTCAATAGATTGAGATTTAGGTATAGGCTTAACTAGTATTAGCTTCCAGATGCCGGGGAATGTTTGTAATTCAATACAACGATTTATAATAGTATTTATTATGAAGACTCTCAGGTAGTGTAAGCGTAATCATATCGGCACTAATGCCATCATGTCCCACCGCATTAGTATGTATGTTATAGATGATTGTACCTATAGCTTCCGGTGACAGTTTAAATAGTAAAAACATTATTACTGTATTCGTTCATTGGGTAAAATTTTCTCTCCTGATCTATCCCTACATCGTCTGGAATAGTTAAAAAATGTTTATTTATTAGATTTGGGTCATTTCAATTTTCCGGTATATTTATAGGGTCTCTATTAATGGTTTTTATCTTTTTTATATATTTCCACATTTTTTTAAGTTGACTTAGATTTTTATTTATGTAATTTGTAAAAAAAGCTTTTCTATAGCACCTGTAACAATTTTTTTAAAACTCTTATAATATATTATTTAGATGAACTTGTGTTTTTCCAATTTGCCTTCGTAAGAGCTTTATCTCTCCGAGACATCATAAATCTGACAATGTTCATTATCCATGGCTTAGGCGGTTCTGTTATCCTTTTTCTCTTAATAGGGGCGTACTTGTCAAAAGTTTAACGACTTATTTGTTCATTAAATTTATTAATTATTAGCTGTGGGTCCATGGTATCAATGATATCACTCCATGGAATTGATTTAAGGTCTCTATTGAAGAGGCTTTCATCTATATCAGTTAGAGAACCGAGCGGGTTTCTGAGAAACAAGGTATAAGTAGATTTAGTTTTATTTATAACTCACTCAATATTAAAACTTGATCACTTAGACATGTATCATGTCCAACAGTAACTTTTTTGCACCGTTGTGAAACGTCTGTTATGATAAGAGCAATCAGACTATTTGTAGGTACCAGAGAGACTTTATACAAAAGTTGTCTGCGTACCTACCTCTGTCTCACCTATTTTTACCGTTAAGCAGCTATATTTATATAGCTGTGTTCCGGTTTGAAGGGTGAGATATGGCAGAGAAATTACTGGGTACTGTAACGAAACAGCCTTAGGTCACAAGATTGGCAGCGCGCGAATAACTTCCCCGTGGTGTTGGCAGCGTCAATAGGCTGCGGTGACCGCTTATCATCTAATGCGGGCCGGATGATTATTTGCCAATCTAGTTGTATAAAATAAAAAACTCTCCGACAGATCTGATCCTGATTAGCTCTCTGACAATCTGCTCAAGGTAAACTGCGTAACAAAACTCAATAGTTCTTTAGAGTTATGACTATCCGAAGCCAGCAAATCTACATTAAAATCTGTTATGAGACATACATAGTCGCAATCGGCACATAAATTAAATGACTCACTAAGAGCATCCAGAGCAGCTGTCAGCCTAACCTTTCAGGTCTATAAGCTGTAGGTACCTATTGCTATACGCGCACCGGGAAGTGAGAGTTCTAGACATATTTGCTCCAGTTGCGTGTCTGGATGTTCACGAATACGTGTGCGCAAACCTTTTCTAATACAGAAGTCAACACTACCGCCTTTTCTATTTGAGTTTCGAGCCTTATGTTTAAATTTGCCCTTCCCGTTTCCATGTTTCATTCAGAGCCAGTATATCAGGTTTATAAGTCATAACCGTGGCTTCTAATTCATCCCTGCCTGTATTAACCGATCTAATATTCAATAGACCAAGTTTCAAACTGACTTTCATCGTGTTATCCATTTTAATTAGTTAATTTACAATCAACAATCCACAGCAGATATTTCGTCCCGTCAAAGTATGTAAGTATGTGTAATCTGTGTAAATTAAGTGAGTATGTGGATGTTCATAGCTATAACAAAGATACAAACACTCTAAGATGTTATTATAGTTATAGATTCGTCGTACACGCTCTAGAATGGCAATACGAAAGTAAGGTAATATCCCAACTCGCATTCAGTTGGCCACGCTCTCGCGTCGCCTCTATACGTACGTACTTCACCACAAAGCAGATTTTTTTATACTACGTCGGGAGGCATGCAAGCATACGCCCCACCTGATGAAAAGCGGGTACCTTAGCCTATTAATGCTTGTGATATATTCAGTATCACTCGCGCAATGTCTCCTCTGCTGCTTACACAGCAACTCCTTTTGGCTACGGTTTTCTGTGAGGTGGAGGTAGTTCCCCAGACGGGCTGCATTGATGCGCCCTACCTCTTTTAAAAATTATATTCATCCTTTCTAACGACTGGTATGGACAAATGATAGGGCATCATTTGTCTCTTTGTTAGAGCAAAATGTCATGATAAATAAATGTACGTAGATACAGTACCTACTACTTGCGCCATTTTAAAATACAATAATATAAAATTTTTGAAACCTTTAAAACGTCGCTGCAAACACCTATTTTTTATACATGTCTGATAAAACTTTATTATTGTCTTTTGCACTGATTTGTCTCATAAAACAGAAAATAGTGAACGTTACGTTACTTATAC
Source organism: Pyralis farinalis (assembly GCA_947507595.1). Classification (NCBI taxonomy): domain Eukaryota; kingdom Metazoa; phylum Arthropoda; class Insecta; order Lepidoptera; family Pyralidae; genus Pyralis; species Pyralis farinalis. Next base: position 11,412,054 of record OX382273.1, read on the forward strand.
TATCACGTATACGTGATAATACAAAAGGTAAAACATACCTCTCTCGTCTGTTCCACATTCACCATTCGGCGGAGAGAACAAGGCCTTTTTCAGCACATAAATTATATGATCTATATGTGTGCGTCTACTGCCGATATCTTCACTCAATCTTGCTCGATATACTTCTTTCACAACTTTTTTTCATTCATTCTTTCCAAAAGGCCAAACGATCTCCGCATACTCTTTTCAATTTTGGTCACTACATCACCTTTAATTTCATATCGTGCTATTTCGTATTCTATCAATCATTTTAACTCCACATATACTCCTTATTGCTCTTATTTCAACAACGTTGATCCTGACCCTCTTTTCAAGCTTCTTCTGCCATACCGATGATTCACTACCGTACGTCAATGATAGCGCTAATGAAAACTGAATAACAGCAAGGTGAGGTTCGCTCAATATATTTACGCTTGTCAAAACCGAGTATAAGGCGCCAATGATGCGGTTTCCTGCTGTCACTTTTCTTTCAATATCTCCCTCACATTTCCAATCTCTCGTAAACCTACACACACCGCAGCACATATTGTTTCGGTGTCCCACATTCTCTAAACAGAGGTACGATTTGGAACAGGAGTTGGGAATGCGGATCACCGAAATTGCAGTCTCCGAAATAGTTTTGGGGAGGAATAGATCTAAATTTATAAAATACTGCGTCAGTCTAGCTACGGCTGTCATTGATCGCAACAAGCAGAGCAGCTCCACCTAGGACTAATGCTGTATACCTCGGCTATATTCTGTATCTTTGGAAACAAAAAGAAGTCGCACGGGGCTAACTCTGGAGAATATGGTGGATGGGGCAGCAGTTCGTAGGCCAATTCGACCAATTTGGCCGTGGCAATGGCGGAGGTGTGAGCCGGTGCGTTGTCATGATGGAAGAGCACTTTTTTCTTCGCCAAATGGGGCCGTTTTTTCTGCAATTCAGCGTCCAATCGGCCCAATAATTCGGCATAGTACAGCCCTGTGACCGTTTTGCCCTTCTCCAGATAGTCGATGTAGATCACACCTTGTGAATCCCAGAAAACGGAGGCCATCACCTTTCTGGCCGATAGGACAGTCTTCGGCTTCTTCGGAGCACGTTCGCCGGGTGAAGTCTACTGTTTCGACTGTTCCTTGGTCTCTGGTGTGTACCAGTGGATCCATGTTTCGTCGGCGGTCACGAAACGACGCAGAAACTCCTTCGGATTGCGCTTAAACAGCGTCAAACGCTGATCTGAAGTGGTTTCACGGTTGCGCTTGTTGTCCGGAGTGAGCAAACGCGGCACCCATCGCGCCGACAGCTTTCTTATGCCCAAAATTTCATGCAGGATACGACCGACGCTATCTTTTGAGATGCCTACTGTATCAGCTATCTCGCTTACCTTCAATCGGCGGTCTGCCAATACGAGATCGTGGATTTTTGTTACGTTATCCTCTGTGGTAGCCGTTTTCGGGGCACCTGGGCGTGGCTCATAAAAAACAGACGTGCGACCACGTTGAAACTCGTTAAACCAATTTTTGACGGTCGCCATCGAAGGAGAAGAGCCACCGTACACAGCATCCAAGCGCTCTTTGATTTCGCTGCGCGATTTCCCTTCCAAAAACAAGAATCGAATCACCGACCGATATTACTCTTTTACCATTTTTCTAAAATCCGCGGACACGCCCGCTTCCACACACGGTCAAAACAAAACTAAGAGTCTCAAACGGCTGAAATTTCGACAGTAGCCGTCTACGAGAATGTACCACACAATAGAAAATTTCTCTTGCGATAGTGGCGCCATCGGGCGGTGAGGCTAAGTATCGGACCGCCTGCGTAAACTTTAAGGAAAAGACTTGATACACATGTTCCATCCCCTTTCGAAACCCCGCTTTCATTACTTGTTGTGTGTATATCCGTCAAAAATAATATCCGGATATCATTGGTATTATATACGAAAGAAGCATAGGAAAAGATATTTGTTTGTTTAATTATTTTATGTGCATTTACGGTTCAATGCCTCCAAAGGTAGGAACGGAACCTTTAGAGATTTTTTTATTAAACATTCATAGTCAATAAAACGCAAACGTCTATTCAACGAACAGTAGGTAATTGTAATAGTGATTACAACCTAGTATTACAGACTAAGTATTAGGTTTTCACTTTTAGAGCGTGAACGAATAAAACACACTTTCAAGTTACAAAATTTGTACAATTTATTTATAAGGATACAGACAATTTTAAAGGGAATTAGGTACCATATCAAGTATGTAATAAAATATGTTTTGAGTATTTACAAAGTGACTCCTAACTAAATAGTAGGTTAAGGAATTGAGATTGAGATATAATAATAACTTGTAATGAACAAAATCATTACAACAACGTTTATATCTAGATAATACTTGCATGCTGCAAGAAATAGGTACCTAAACGGTAAACCTAAACTTGTATACACTAATAAAACTTAACGAGAACATAAAAGGAACATGATTAGAATGCGTAACGAAAACCGACACATTAGTCGGAAATTAAAACATAAACTTCAACACATTGTCATGCATTCGTCAACCGGAGCTGCTTCTGAAAAGTCTGTCAATTCAATGGAGTCAACTGGCCAACGATGCGCCGTAAAGCCACTCACGGACCAGTATAGTACCCATACAGCATCTATACTACTGTACAATTACCATATTGATATACGCGCCTTTATTTCCATGTCGGGTACAATGTAGCTTACATTGTACCCGACATAGAAATAGGGAAGTAGTGATAGGGCTAACGCTAACAACTGCCTACCAGGAAGGAAAGTTAACCGGGTGCAGGTTTTGCTCTACCATAATATGACTCTGAATATTCGGTTTCGCTTTTAGCTGTAGAAAAAGAGGAAGTGTACAAAGTAGTCCATAAATTATGGCACTTACAGCCGCTCGCTCAACGCAATCTGTCAGATCGACTCGGGGCCGCTATATCGATGTTAAGTTTCATATTGAGTGGAAATTGATATCATAATCGCTTTTAAAGGTCTCTAAAAATTAACCCGACCAACTCACAATTCAAACAAAAACAAGGCTACAAGAATATATTAATTAACAAACTTCTCAAGTTAGTCTAAACAGATTGTCAGTGAAAGTTCAATAAGAAACAACACTTGCTTCAACTCGTTGTAACTTGATTTAAAGGGATTTTTTCACTAGGACAGTGTGGGGAAATCCGAAATAGAAGATATAGGAAACGGCAATTTTTTTTTTATTATTTAGACAGTAAATATTATCGATCAAGTGTAGTTTATCCATCAAGAGAATATAATTCAGTACTTAAAAAACCGGTTTAATGTTGAATATATTGTGAATATTTTAAGAGAGGTAGGGCGCATCAAAGCTGCTCGTCTGGGGAAGTACCTCCACCTCACAGAAAACCGTAGCAAAATAAAACTCCCTAAAGGGTTGTTGTGTTCTGCGTGCTGTGGAAGCAGCAGAGAAGGCATCCCGCGAGTGATAAAATATATTAGAAGCGTTAATAGGCTACGGTAACAGATTTACATCAGGTGGGCCATATGCTTTTATTCCTTCTGACGTTATATAAAAAGAAGAATATATTCTTCGGCACACCACTCATTTCACTTGTACAGTTTTTTGTATCTTTTCGTTTCTCTTCAGTTCACCCTTTTAGCGCGTCTCCAAAGGAGAAAGATAGGATGTGGTTACCTTTGACACAAAGCGAAAGTGAAGATGGGAATATTGCAAATATTGTCACGGTCACGACCAGTGGCGGCTGGTGGCTTATCGAACTGGTGGTGCA